>NIVC01000010.1:905000-1305000 GCA_002269645.1 Macrostomum lignano | reverse complement strand
CCCATGTCTTTTATCTCAATTCCAATGTCTTTCATCTCTATTCCCATGTCTATTGTCTCTATTCCCATGTCTATTATCTCTACTCTAATGTATTTCATCTCTATTCCCATGTCATCCATCTCTATTCCAATGTCATTCATCTCTATTCCCATGTCTTTTATCTCTATTTTCATGTCTTTTATCTCTATTTTCATGTCTTTTATCTCTATTCTAATGTCTTCCATCTCTATTCCAATGTATTTCATCTCTATTCCCATGTCTTCCATCTCTATTCCCATGTCATCCATCTCTATTCCCATGTCATCCATCTCTATTCCCATGTCTTCCATCTCTATTCCCATGTCTTCCATCTCTATTCCCATGTCTTCCATCTCTATTCCCATGTCTTTTATCTCTATTCCCATGTCTTTTATCTCTATTCCCATGTAGTTTATCTCTTTTCCCATGTATTCCATCTCTATTCCCATGTCTTCCATCTCTATTCCCATGTCTTTTATCTCTATTCCCATGTCTTCCATCTCTATTCCCATGTCTTTTATCTCTATTCCAATGTCTTTCATCTCTATTCCCATGTCTTTTATCTCAATTCCAATGTCTTTCATCTCTATTCCCATGTCTATTGTCTCTATTCCCATGTCTATTATCTCTACTCTAATGTATTTCATCTCTATTCCCATGTCATCCATCTCTATTCCAATGTCATTCATCTCTATTCCCATGTCTTTTATCTCTATTTTCATGTCTTTTATCTCTATTCTAATGTCTTCCATCTCTATTCCAATGTATTTCATCTCTATTCCCATGTCTTCCATCTCTATTCCCATGTCATCCATCTCTATTCCCATGTCATCCATCTCTATTCCCATGTCTTCCATCTCTATTCCCATGTCTTCCATCTCTATTCCCATGTCATCCATCTCTATTCCCATGTCATCCATCTCTATTCCCATGTCTTTCATCTCTATTCCCATGTCTTCCATCTCTATTCCCATGTCATCCATCTCTATTCCCATGTCTATCACTAAACACAATGATAGAATTAGACAGGTATAAATAATAAAATGAAAAACAGCACAAACAAAAAAGATCCAATAATAATTCAGTGTCAAGAAAAATTCGTGACTTCATAATGTTCCCTAGATGCTGACAACACAAAGATCAAGCAAAATGGCTGTGAAAAAACATCCATGTTCACAATGGTACATCACGGGATAGTGGCTGTCAAAAAAGGCAAACTGAAAATGACATGGAAGACGAAAACGAACGGTCGTTATAGGGCCGGAATATATAAAACATTTTATATATAATGTTAATAATATCCTCGTACGCACACTAACAAAACATAAATAATAAATGAAATCGCAAAGTCCTAAACCAAGAATCTCATAAAACTCGACTGCTCAGAAATTAAACAACAATGACCACCACCTTTGTTTACAATTGTTAAAAAAACAATAAAAAGACACTTGCACAGCAATGGAAGCTTGAATGTAGAATTTGGCTGGTGACCTTAAATGGAAGCATTTAAATAAACAACTTAGGGGTAGCAGACCCCAAAGGATTTTGCCAGATCTGGGGTAGCAGACTCCTGAAGGTTTTGCCAGGGCTGGGGTAGCAGACTCCTGAAGGTTTTGCCAGGGCTGGGGTAGCAGACTCCTGAAGGTTTTGCCAGGGCTGGGGTAGCAGACTCCTGAAGGTTTTGCCAGGGCTGGGTAGCAGACTGCTGAAGGTTTTGCCAGATCTGGGGTAGCAGACTCCTGAAGGTTTTGCCAGGGCTGGGGTAGCAGACTCCTGAAGGTTTTGCCAGGGCTGGGGTAGCAGACTCCTGAAGGTTTTGCCAGATCTGGGGTAGCAGACCCCAAAGGATTTTGCCAGGTCTGGGGTAGCAGACTCCTGAAGGTTTTGCCAGGGCTGGGGTAGCAGACTCCTGAAGGTTTTGCCAGATCTGGGGTAGCAGACCCCAAAGGATTTTGCCAGGTCTGGGGTAGCAGACTCCTGAAGGTTTTGCCAGGGCTGGGTAGCAGACTCCTGAAGGTTTTGCCAGATCTGGGGTAGCAGACCCCAAAGGATTTTGCCAGGTCTGGGGTAGCAGACTCCTGAAGGTTTTGCCAGGGCTGGGGTAGCAGACTCCTGAAGGTTTTGCCAGGGCTGGGTAGCAGACTCCTGAAGGTTTTGCCAGGGCTGGGGTAGCAGACTCCTGAAGGTTTTGCCAGGGCTGGGTAGCAGACCCCAAAGGATTTTGCCAGATCTGGGGTAGCAGACTCCTGAAGGTTTTGCCAGGGCTGGGGTAGCAGACTCCTGAAGGTTTTCCCAGGTCTGGGGTAGCAGACTCCTGAAGGTTTTCCCAGGTCTGGGGCAGCAGACTCCTGAAGGTTTTCCCAGGTCTGGGGTAGCAGACTCCTGAAGGTTTTCCCAGGTCTGGGGTAGCAGACTCCTAAAGGTTTTGCCAGGTCTGGGGTATTAGACGAGCAACCTGAAGGTTTTGCCAGGTCTGGAGTATCAGACGAGCAACCTGAAGGGTGCGAATGCAGTGAAAAGTGGAGCGGCAAGCAGGTAGCTGGATTGCTAACCTCTAACCAAAAAACTATCCAATACGGATTGGATTGGAAACAAATAAACAGAGTTCAAGCACAATAGCTATATTTAAACAGACAAAACTTACAGTCTTAAACAGCAACAGCCAAACAAACGCTCAATACACAATGACTACAGTACTGCCAACAAATGATTGATAAACAAAGCGTGAACTATCGACCAGCAGAGCCCCTATCCCTGGCCTGCTGCGACCCATTCACATCGAACACGGTGATGTCTTCGTCATCATCATCGTCCTCGTCGCCAAGCCGCTGCATCTCCAGCTTGTCAGCGTCCACCAGGCCGTAGCGCTTGGACCGTCTGGCTGCTCGCTTCAGCCTTTGGGGTGAGTTGTTTTTAAGTATAGAGATTAGTATTGATAATAACAAAACTAGGCCAAGAGTGAATGGCTATACAAATTGATATATCGTTTTATATCTATAAGATTCAAGTGTAATAAATGATTTTGGTTGGTTAAAACTACATGCTAGAGTTCCACCATAGCTATGGATATGGCAATGGGAAGTTAGGGATATATTTCCCATATCTAATGGTAATAAAAAACTGACACAGAAGTGTCATGGTTGGTTTTAGAACAGCAGAAATGAATGAATTTTGCTAATTTCAAAGCCTTGATGAAGGGAACCCTAAAGCCCTCTGGGTTTGGGGACTTGAAGAAAATATTTTTGATGCCACATACACATTTTATACCATTAAGATAGGGTAATATGGGGCTAAAGTTAATATGAATGCAATCCTAGCCATTCTTATATATATAATAAGCATGAGACCTAATAATGAGTGATAGGTTAAACTATTATTTAAGACAGAGGTCAATTTATTAAGTTACCTAGCTTAGTAGCCTATGTTTTTAATACATTATTTACTCAAAATCTAGTAGCACCTATAAGATATATGGAAGTTAAATATTATAAAACACATTACTGGATTAACAAATAATTACTTGTCTTACAACTAATTTTTCAAAAAATATATGCTATGATTGTATGCCAAATACATTAAGGATATCTTCAATGCAATCAGGTGTATTTAAGACCCCTTTGTGTGCATTCAAATTTCTATGACAAAGGCTTTCTTGACTATGGCATATAGTACTCCCTATTAGAATAAGTTAACAAATCACATATAGCCACCTGTCACATTTTTTATTTTCCAGTGTTATATTGCAGATATAAGAAAGGCAATGGCATCAAATTGCATGGCAGAGTAAAGAGCAGGGCCTACTTTTATGTATCTATTTTGTACATCTGTGGGTTTGAAACTTATTCTAATAGGGGGTATGCTACACTATGTATATAATTGTTTTGCCTTGGATATTATCTTCATAGTATGGAAGAATGTTTTGATGACAAGGTAAATTTCAAAATATCACAAGATAAAAATGCTAAGAAAATACAATACATTTAGTAATTGAGCTAAAAATTTGAGTTTTAGACAAAAATATAAAACATGTTGATACATTTTAGTATAAATTGCTAATTTTATATCTTATGAGAGATGGAAACTATAATAGGCCTATGGATTAGATTGGGTTAGATTCAGGATCTGAGATTTATCAGATTAGCAATTAATTGATTACAACAAATGATTAGGGATCATTTTGTATGCATTCAAGGGGGTCAGGGGGGGCATGGCCCTTTTACTTTTCAAGTGAGAAGAGGCATCAAGGCCAATGGTACCTTATATATTATACAAGTATATGAGCTGTTGAAACCCACAGATTTTGAACCCGCTGAATTCCGATCCCTGGAACTGTTTTTGCATGCATTCTTAAATCTAAAGTCATACTCAAACAAACACTTGTAAGTAGTAGTGATAGAGGTAAACAAAAATTGGAATAAATGTGTATTATATTAAGATTTGAGGCCTTTAAAACTTCTCTCCTCTCATCACTCTTCTCATCATTGCTACTTTTCTATTACTTCTCCCCCCTTTTTACTCTTTTCCTTCTACTCTCCTCTCTCTTCTCTTCTATTTCCTCAATTCTCTCTCCTCTCTTTTTGGAATTGGAATTGCATGGAATAGGATGCAGGGTAAAGGTGTAAACAATTTGCAGAGCAATAAATCATTGTTAGGGATAAGTTAGGGATAAGGGATAAGGGTTAGGGTTTGTGGCTTGAGCAGCTTCTTCAGGCTTATTCTGTTGGCCACGAAACTGAAAGGCTCCTGCTTGATTTCTGTATCAGATCCTGTCTTCAAGGTGCTACCTGTCTATCTGATCAGGAGGTGCATTTTGCTCTTTGATCTCTGCGCTATTGTTTCTTCATTTCGAGCAGCTGACGTTTGAGCTCTGTTAGCAGCTAGTCTTTGTTCTCTCTGCGCTGTCATTTCTTCATTTTAAGCAGCTGACGTTTGAGCTCTGTTAGCAGCTAGTCTTTGTTCTCTCTGCGCTGTCATTTCTTCATTTTGAGCAGCTGACGTTTGAGCTCTGTTAGCAGCTAGTCTTTGTTCTCTCTGCGCTGTCATTTTTTCATTTTGAGCAGCTGACGTTTGAGCTCTGTTAGCAGCTAGTCTTTGTTATCTCTGCACTGTCATTTCTTCATTTTGAGCAGCTTACATTTGAGCTCTGTTAGCAGCTTGCCGCTGCTTTTTTGCTTCTGATTCATTATTTCTTGCCTGTCTAAGCCTTCTAGCAGCTGCTGATATCCTTCCAAGAGTGCCCTTATTCAGAGGCATAAAAGCTAAGCTATTAAGAACTTTAGTCCATATCAGTTGTCATCTAGGCCTATTATGAGTGTAGTATTAAGGAAAAAAGCTGACTTCAAACTTCAAGTATGCATTAATAAAGCAGTGGTGAATGCTATTTAATTTTAGCACTCTATGTATGTGTAGCTGGTTTTCTTAGCCTCAGCCAGAGGGAAATCGGCCATAGACATAGCTTTTAGTCCCTGTGAGCTAAAATACATTACTAAAATAAGAAAAAACAGGTTTTTGGCCATTTTCAGCCATTTCTTTAGTTAGGGCCCCCATTTTTATTAGCCTAAAGCACTCTCTAGAAAAATTTGTGTCTATTATTCAAAGTCCTATCTTTCTACAACTTCCCCTTTAGGAGTCCATAGCAAATACAAACACACAGACACACACGCAGACATACAGAGTTTTATCTTTATACAAGTGGAACTCCTCCTTTGGAGCAGAAAGGGGAAAAACTCCTATCACTGGAATTCCATTCCCTGAAATCCATCAGAAGAAATTCCATGACTTGAATCCCATCTTCCAAATCGTCTCCAAATCCTCTACAATGCCTTTTAAATACTATATTCTTGTTTTCCATGTTTGCAAAAACTGACTGCCATTGTCCAGACTCAGACTCTCTTGTCTTCTGTCTCCTTTTTGCTCTCTCATCTCTCATTTTTTCTCTCTGTGTTCCTCTCTTACCCTCCTCTTTGCCCTCACTACTTTTTCCTCTTAACTCTTTTATATCTGATCTTTCATCTATCTTCTCTGTACTCTCTCCCTTTTCTAGCTTCTCTCTCTTCTCTCTCCTCTACTCTCCTCTCTTTTTTATCTCTTCTCTGAGTTTGTGTCTGTGTTTGTACAGGAATGACTTTGAATTTGACAAAATGATCTTCCTACAGCTTAGAGACACAGCTATGGGGCGCATATTTGCGCCCAGCTATGCCTGTCTCTTCATGAGCCTCTGGGAGATAACTGCCTTGAGAACTGCTCTTTGTAAGCCGAAAATTTATTTTAGATCCATAGATGATATCTTCATTCACTGGGACCACCTGGCTGAAGCTCTGATAGAATTTATTCGATACCTGAATTCAATCAACCTAAACATTAAACTCACCATCAGCTCCTTATCAACTGAGGTCAGTTTCCTTGACATGACCATCAAGAAAGCTGAAAACCACTTCACAACACAACTGTTTTCGAAAGAAACAGACACTCATAGATTGTTGCACCGACAATCCTTCCATCTGTCACACTTTCAAGGGGGTAGTAAAATCCCAAGTCCTTCGGTATGCTCGAATCTATGATGACTACAAGTCTTTCAACAATGCTTTAAATTCTTTAAAATTGGAACTCAAGCAATTAGGCTACTTGAAGATTTTTCTTAGAAACTGCAAAAATGAGGTCCTCAAACTTATGAACTGGACTGCAGGACCAAGGACCAATCTGGGTCTGCTCCCAAAGGGTCCCTATAGGAAAAAGTTGTAAAACCGCAGACGGTGTCCGGCGCACTTTTGAAATTTTTCTAAAGCGCAGCACTGCCCTTTCTTACTGGCTGCTGCTCTAGCAAATACATATACATGTAAATGGGTACAATGCCTCTGTTGAAGGGTATTATAATTTATTAAGCTTAGAGATTTTCTGAAAATTTAATTTTAATTTTCCAAAATTTGAAATTTTTTAGAGCAAATTTCAATTTTGAAAAAAATTTAGAAGTGAAAATTTTGGTAGTGTCTAAAAAGTCACTAAAAATAAACTACTTTCTACTACATATACATGTATTACCTTTTGCTTAAGCAGTAAATTGAAAGTAAAAAAGTGAGTGTTGATCATACTAAGCTTTGTTTTTCTGAATTATGATTTCGGGAAATTTCAATTTTTATTTTGGAAAGTTAGCGAATTTTGATTTTGACGAAACTGCAGATCTTTTGGAACATCTCTAATAATCCTAAAGTGCGGTAAAATAGTTTGACTCTTTTCTAAAGTGCGCGTCCGCAGGTTTTTAACATTTATTCCAATAGGGCAAAGGGTTCCATCTGGGGTCATCCCGCTGCAAATGCTGCACACACTCACTGCCTGCTCTTTCTGCCCAGGGACTGGGACCGGCTTCCAGTTTTTTAATCTCTCAGAGCCTGTCCTGTGGCTCCAAGAGCATCATCTATAGCATCTCCTATAACCAGTGCCACCCTAGGAAAACTCTCTATGTAGGTATGACTAGAAGAACAATGAGAGATAGAATGAACTAGCACAGGTCAAATATTAACAGGAGAATCGTTACTTCAGGGTCAGAGCACTTTCTCACTCCCAATCACTCGATTGCAAACTTTGTCACCATTGCCATTGAACAGGTTCTTAATAACAACAAAATCTGGAAGAAATCTGGATTAAAAAACTGGGGACTGACAAACCGCCAGGTACGAATATCAGGGTTGACAATCATCTTCTCCGACCTATCCCACTGGTCCTTCCTTTTCACCCATCTATGGTCTGGCTTGCCAATGAGATTGCTAAAAACTTTGATAAGCTACAAAATAAACCAGGCTCCTGCATACTGCCTGCATTTACATGGCAACGAAATTTATAGAGCCTCCTGGCTCCCAATAAATTTAAATCTTAGCTAGGAAACCATTGAATCATTTTAACCAATATGCTCACTTTACCCTATTGAAGTACAATATTTATTTACTTTGTCATTTATTTTATCCAAACTACTTGATTGTATGCACAAATATCAATTTTTATGCTCCTACCTCCAATACTAGCATTTCATCTAATCGTATTGTACTTTGAAAAAAAACTTTTTTTAGATAATAAATATACTGTCAATTGAAATGAATGGTGAAAAGCCTCTGGGTCAAGTTAGAGCTAGACAAAACAGGGTTTTAAATGTACATCCCTCATATGTACAACTACTCATCAATTTTATCAGACTAAGAAAAATAATACTTAAAAGACCAACCTGCTTTGCATTACAGATTTTTGGCCTGACTAAGAGCCTAGAGGCTTGAAACCAGTAGCCTATTTTCTAAAATAATATTTTAATATGCCGTGCCCTTTTTTCTTTCTCTCTACATCTCTCTCTCCTCATCTACTCTCTTTTTTATCTCTTCTCCCTCCCTCATTTTTTGTCTATACACTCTTTTGTCTCCTTGCTTCTTTCTTATTTCTCCCATTTTCTATTCTCTCTCATATTTGATCTCTACTTACTTATCTATCAATTCTGCTTTACTCTCTTTTCTCTCTGCTCTCATTTCTCATATCTCCTATATGCTCTCACCTTCTCCTTTTTTTATCTCCCATCTTTCTTCCCTCCTCTCTACTGTATCACCTGTCTTCTCTCCTTTCTTTTCTCTCCTCTCCATTCTCTCGTCTCTCCTCTCATCTTCTCTTCTCTAATATTTAATCTCTTCTCTCTTATTTTCTCACTCATTTCTTTTCTTATTGCATCTTTCCTCTCCTCACTACTTTCCTCTCTTAACTCTCTCATCTCTGATCTTTTATTGCTCTCCTCTCTCCTCTCTTTCTTCTTATCTCTACTACTTTATTTATATCTTTTTCTTTGTATTTTGTCTCTACTCTCTCATGTCTCCTTTCTCCCCACTTTTCTCCCTTCTCCTCTACTCTCCCCTCTCTAATTATATACTAAATTATATGACCTTTGCTAGAAAAAACTGCACTTGATTGAGATAAATTAAATAGGCCTAGTTATGCATCATTAAAAATGAACAAATATTTCTTAGAAAGTATATTTAAAGCATAAGATTTAAAATATTTTAAATAAAGATTATGTAAAAAAACAATGAAAAAGGAAAGCTAATATAATATCCATTAAGTAATACTTACTATTATACTAAAATAACTATTCCACTTAGCTTAGATAGTATAATAATAGATAATAAATAAGTTAACAGTTAAGCAAGTGGAAAAAGCTAAAAAAAGCTGAATATTTATTTATTAAAATAATTTTAAAACTTACCGAATGGCTTTGATAATGAAGAAAATTACCACAATGCTAGTTAAGACACATAGAACAATTGCACTGTTCAATAAAGTTTTTTTGTTGCTACTAACAAAATTTAGAATTTGAGTTGTTGCATTTGCAAGAAATGGCTTGCTCACAGCATTGCAAGTTGAGTTTATTAAAGTTGAGCCATTTGGACAATGGTAGCTTGAATTTGTTCTATTATGCACTTGGTTTGTAGTAAATATTGGAATTGGATTGGGATTGGTTACATATTGTGTTGCATTGTCCAACATTTTAGATTCTGAATTTGAAACTAGCGAAGCAAGCTAGATTTTTTATCTATTCATTTGATTAGAAAAATGATAATAAAATGAAAGTGTCAGTTCATTGACATTAAAACCGAGACAATTAATGCTATGGTATGGGCTATGGCTAAGCCAAGGCGGGCTAGGCCTAGCTAAAACAGTAAAACGTGTACTTATTTATGAATAGGCGATAGCCTAAGGACTATTGTGATCAAAAACATTAGATACACGCTTTATATTTTTTGCAGATTGGTATTAGTCACTATTTATTCAGTTAATCAACAGGTGGAAATGCTTCGAGTCTTAGTTTCAATTATAAAATGTTATGAATAAATTATCATTTTTAGTACACAAAGATAGGCCTAGTATAGGTGGATTAAATATATAACACGCTGAATGAACACGACAATTGACAAATTTTCGTATTGCAAAATGTCAAAATATATAGTCTTTAAGAAGCTTCAAGAATCTTTATTTATCTAAAAACTTTTAACTAAGCAATGTCTAGCAAGCTAGCTTTTTAAATGAAGTCGATTACTTTAAACTTATAGTAGTAGTTTTGTTATATTTGCACAGTACTAGACCGTGACTTATCACGACTTTTGGTGCTATAAACGAACAAATTAAGAACGGCTTCAATTTTATTTGTCTGAAAAGGCAAAAGTAGCCATCCCATACTAAACAATTTTATAAATCAACTCTTGCTGTAATGTAGTATTTGAATGATGCATAACAAAGAATGCAGTTTATGCGTAAATTAATTGTACTGTGGCATGAAAATGGCGCTTCGAAACTAAAAGCTCAGCTCAGCCCGTATGTACACGTTAGGCGGTATAGAACACTTCATAAACCGCGTAAAAGGCGGTCCGTATCATCTATAAGATACGGTTGCATGATAAAGACCGCCTTTTTATGCGCTTAAGGCCCAATTAGCAAAAATTTTAACTGCCGTTTCTATTCTGTGGCCGTTTCTGCTTATTTTTTTAGTTCACTTATGCAAAGTAGCGATTTTACTACTATTTTCTACTATAGTGTCATTAAAATGCTAGATAAATATTAGCGTATTAGGATAAATATTAGCAGCTACACGTACGATAACGCAAACATGTACAAGCTATAGGCACTTAATTTGAAAAAGTAAAACTAAGTCGACTTTCTTTTTTTAATAGAAATTGTAGAACTATAATTGCTGTAGCATGATTTTGGCATCATTTATTAAAGCGAAATCGATATGCTGAATAAAATACTGTGTGCCGCAATTGGAATGTTTAAAATCGAAAACTCTGACTGCAAAAATCAACAGAAAGTATACTTAGCACCTGTGATTCCAATATGTTTACAAAAATAATAGAATTAAGGCATCCGTACTTGAAACAAAAATACATAGATTCAGAAAAAATCTATTAAGAAATGGTGAAATAAATGTGCTTTCTAAAAATTTTACGCACCATAAAATTATTTGACAATTACTGATTGTTGTAATGCAAACCAAAAAAATTCTAATCAAATATAATGAGACGTGTGTAAATTTGATTTGAAGCAAAATCATCGACTGGTTGCACTTTGGAGAATGGAGGTACTGACTTTTTAAAACGCAGTCAACATAAAAAAGAAATAAATAATTTCTGAAAATTTCCACCGACCTACCAGGCATTATATTATATAAAAATGGATTAGGCATCATTGCCTGCGTATACGTTAAATCTTTGCAAACAAAAGTCTAATTATTAAATACTTAATGAATGGAATAAGCGTAAATAAACGTAAAATGGGCGAAAATAAAATCAATCTGCGTCGTATCACGTGCTCTATCATGAAATCAAATGAGAAGCATCGGAATATAGGGTGTGCAGAATAAATTTGCGAGCATGACTAAATATTCATTATAATATATGACCTTTAGAGTCCTTTCGATACTCTTAAACCAAAAGCGATTATTTTGAGATTCAGATACCTCAACTCTATTCTATTCCAGACTACTTGATCAAAGGAACGAGAAGGAGCGTTTTTCTTAAATTAAGAATCCAAACACCTGAATGAGACCTCATCAGCCAGGAATCTTAGAATCCTGAAGCCCAATCCCGAAACAGATCCTGAATCCTGAAACAGAAGATCCTGAATCCTGAAACAGAAGATCCAGAATCCCGAAACAGAAGATCCTGAATCCCGAAACAGAAGATCCTGAATCCCGAAACAGAAGATCCTGAATCCCGAAATAGAAGATCTTGAATCCTGAAACAGAATATCCTGAATCCTGAAACAGAAGATCCTGAATCCTGAAACAGAAGATCCTGAATCCTGAAACAGAATATATTGAATCCTGAAACAGAAGATCTTGAATCCTGAAACAGAATATCCTGAATATTGAAACAGAAGATCCTGAGTCCTGAAACAGAATATCTTGAATCCTGAAACAGAAGATCCTGAATCCTGAAACAGAATATATTGAATCCTGAAACAGAAGATCTTGAATCCTGAAACAGAAGATCTTGAATCCTGAAACAGAAGATCCTGAATCCTGAAACAGAATATATTGAATCCTGAAACAGAAGATCTTGAATCCTGAAACAGAATATCCTGAATATTGAAACAGAAGATCCTGAGTCCTGAAACAGAATATCTTGAATCCTGAAACAGAAGATCCTGAATCCTGAAACAGAAGATCCTGAATCCTGAAACAGAAGATCCTGAATCCTGAAACAGAAGATCCTGAATCCTGAAACAGAAGACCCTGAATCCTGAAACAGAATATATTGAATCCTGAAACAGAAGATCTTGAATCTTGAAACAGAGTATCTTGAATCCTGAAACAGAAAATCTTGAATCCTGAAACAGAATATCCTGAATCTTGAAACAGAAGATCCTGAGTCCTGAAACAGAATATCTTGAATCCTGAAACAGAAGATCCTGAATCCTGAAACAGAAGATCCTGAATCCTGAAACAGAAGATCCTGAATCCTGAAACAGAATATCCTGAATCTTGAAACAGAATATCTTGAATCCTGAAACAGAAGATCCTGAGTCCTGAAACAGAATATCTTGAATCCTGAAACAGAAGATCCTGAATCCTGAAACAGAATATCCTGAATCCCGAAACAGAAGATCTTGAATCCTGAAACAGAAGATCCTGAATCCTGAAACAGAATATCCTGAATCCCGAAACAGAAGATCATGAATCCTTAAACAGAAGATCCTGAATCCCGAAAACGATTTTCAGAGTAATTTATTCACATAGACAGCATCCAATCCCAGACTTCAAAACAAATCTCGATATATGTAGACCTTCAAATTCGTACCTATTCGATATTATAAATAGATTCGATAAATAGCAAAAAATCCCGAATATCAACAATCAATCGATCAATTGTTTTCAACTTCACTCGGTGAGTTCGGGCTAATTTTGTGCGCCTCTGGCAAAAATTGTTGCCAGGCGTCGGCCACCTGCTGCTGCTGCAACAGCTGGTGCTCCATGCTGCACAGCAGAGCCGAGCGCAGCTCAAAGCCGCGAAGCAGATCGATCCTATCCGACTCCGCTTTGATTGCGGCTGACGCCGATTCGAACTCCGAACGGCATCGGTCCACCTGGGCGGGAGTGTTGGCAAAAGTCAATTGATTTTTTAAAGGTGACTTTTCAGGCTTTTGTATTAGAGGAGCTTTAAGCGACATTGTCACACAACCGGCGAGAGGCGTTGCTGCCCATTCCGCCGACTCCCCTGAGCAGGCACACAAGCGCGCGGATACTTACGCAGTCATACGCGCAGGCACACACTCACACAGGAGTGTACAGGGGCCCTAACTTTATCGTTAGGCATGTACACTTCACTGTGCCTTGGGTGTTGGCCCTTGAAGACGTTAACTGCACAAGCAGAGCCAAGCCGAGATTCCAATTCAGCCCCAAATTAATGTGACTGCACTTGGAATCGAGCCTGGGTCGCTGGCACATCAGAGCACTATGGCCACCCTGACTTTGGAATTGTCAAGCTGTAGTAATCTATAAACTTGTAGTCTGAATTCTTCTACAACTTCTGCGAGGACTGCTCAGCCCGAGCAAAACTCTTACCGCCGCCTCAGCCTCTGCGATTTGCGTCTCGCAGAGCGTCAGGTCGCGTCCCGCACGCTCCAGTTTGACCCGCTCCTCGCGCCGGCGGCTCAGACTCGCCTCCGCATCGGCTTGGCACCGGCGCAGGCGTCGGCGCTCCTGACAGGCCGACCGGAGCGATTCCAGCATGGCCAGCTGGTGGCGGAGCTGCTCACACAGCTCGGCGAACTCGCACTCGGCCTGGGCTGCCTGCAGACTGGCGATTCGATCCTGCGGGGCGGGCAAGCGGGCGTGGCTGCAGGACCCTCAGGGCTAAGGACTGGGGCTGCAGGACCCTCAGGGCTAAGGACTGGGGCTGCAGGACCCTCAGGGCTAAGGACTGGGGCTGCAGGACCCTCAGGGCTAAGGACTGGGGCTGCAGCATCCTCAGGGCTAAGGACTGGGGCTGCAGGACCCTCAGGGCTAAGGACTGGGGCTGCAGGACCCTCAGAGCTAAGGACTGGGGCTGCAGCATCCTCAGAGCTAAGGACTGGGGCTGCAGCATCCTCAGGGCTAAGGACTGGGGCTGCAGCATCCTCAGGGCTAAGGACTGGGGCTGCAGGACCCTCAGAGCTAAGGACTGGGGCTGCAGCATCCTCAGGGCTAAGGACTGGGGCTGCAGGACCCTCAGGGCTAAGGACTGGGGCTGCAGGACCCTCAGGGCTAAGGACTGGGGCTGCAGGACCCTCAGAGCTAAGGACTGGGGCTGCAGCATCCTCAGGGCTAAGGACTGGGGCTGCAGCATCCTCAGGGCTAAGGACTGGGGCTGCAGGACCCTCAGAGCTAAGGACTGGGGCTGCAGCATCCTCAGGGCTAAGGACTGGGGCTGCAGGACCCTCAGAGCTAAGGACTGGGGCTGCAGCATCCTCAGGGCTAAGGACTGGGGCTGCAGCATCCTCAGGGCTAAGGACTGGGGCTGCAGCATCCTCAGGGCTAAGGACTGGGGCTGCAACATCCTCAGGGCTAAGGACTGGGGCTGCAGCATCCTCAGGGCTAAGGACTGGGGCTGCAGCATCCTCAGGGCTAAGGACTGGGGCTGCAGCATCCTCAGGGCTAAGGACTGGGGCTGCAGCATCCTCAGGGCTAAGGACTGGGGCTGCAGCATCCTCAGGGCTAAGGACTGGGGCTGCAGCATCCTCAGGGCTAAGGACTGGGGCTGCAGCATCCTCAGGCCCATCAGTCAGTCAGTCCCGCTAGCACGCCAGCCCCTCAGTCCCGTCAGTCCCACAAGCAGCTGCCAACCTCAGTCTCGGCTAGCCGGCCAAAGGCTACCATCAGCCTGGCAGAATGGCAGCCATCGGGCTCGCCGCTATCCGAGCTGCCGCTTAATTCCGCCGCCTCCGCAGGAAACTCGGCTATGGCGGCCGCCTGGGCCATCGAGGCTGCCAGCTGATGCGCCTGTCTGGCGTAGTCGCGTCGCTTGGTTGCTAAGCGACTGGCCGCGGCGTGCCAAGGTCGCAGGCTGGACTCCTGCTGCTGCAGGCGGCAGTACAACTCTTCGAACCACTGTTGAGAGAATTGCAAGAAGGGGTCAAATGAAGGTCACGGTTTACAGGCATATTCTAAAAGCTATAATAATATTATTTGCAGGAGGGCTGCAGGCACACTAGCGCTACGCCTTCGGTGACATGACATGACATGATCATGCCATATGTCAACAAAGTGACATGTCAACAAAGTGACATGTCAACAAAGTGACATGTCAACAAAGTGACATGTCAACAAAGTGACATGTCAACAAAGTGACATGTCAACAAAGTGACATGTCAACAAAGTGACATGTCAACAAAGTGACATGTCAACAAAGTGACATGTCAACAAAGTGACATGTCAACAAAGTGACATGTCAACAAAGTGACATGTCAACAAAGTGACATGTCAACAAAGTGACATGTCAACAAAGTGACATGTCAACAAAGTGACATGTCAACAAAGTGACATGTCAACAAAGTGACATGTCAACAAAGTGACATGTCAACAAAGTGACATGTCAACAAAGTGACATGTCAACAAAGTGACATGTCAACAAAGTGACATGTCAACAAAGTGACATGTCAACAAAGTGACATGTCAACAAAGTGACATGTCAACAAAGTGACATGTCAACAAAGTGACCTGATTTGACATAAGATGACATGATATGCCGCAAGTGCTCAAACAGGGAATGCCACTAACCGGGTCGCTCTCTTCTTCAGCCTTGCCGCCGGAAGCGCTAGAGCTGCCGCTTGCACCGCCACCAGCTGCGGCCACGGCGGAAGTGAAGGCTCGAAGAACGCCGCCCAGACCCGAGCCGCTGCCAGAGCCGCCAGCCGCAACGCTGACGGCTCCGGGGCGCTCAAGAAAGTCGCGCAAATCGGCATCCAGTCGGAGACGGGGATGCTCGCAACAGTAAGTTAAGAATCGTTCCAGCTCGCCGCGACGACGCTCCACGAACTCATCGTCATTGGCAACGCCTCCGGCGCCTCCTCCGCTGCCGAGCTTCACTTTGGCGGCGCCAATTATCGATTTTTCCGGCTTTGGCGGCAGAACGACGCCTTCGCTGAAAGAGTTATGAAAGAAAACATGGGGAGCATACATGCGCAACCCCCTGATTTACACCGGCCGTGCGACTTATTTTTTGACCAAAAATGCTACTTACCTATCAAGGACACCTAGACAATACTAGCGTAAATGGGTAAACGGCAGAAGTAACTAAGACTGTATTATTACGGCTAAATGTCTCGTCATGTAATTAGTACTACGTACAGATTATTTTGTGGGGTGAGCATTTTTTGGTAGGGAAGTTGGTGCACTGCCAGCTACTGGAGGAGTTACTCTGTCTCTTACCCACCCCCTGCAACTAATACCTTGGGTTCGCCATTTAATAGGTCCATCGCCGCTACATCAGTTGGCAGCTATGGTGACTCACCTGGCGTAGCGATCTCGAAGTCGCTCCCAGAGAGCAAGGAAATCTGAGAATCTGTGAGTGACGCTGCCGCCGCCTGAGCTGGAGAAGTGCTCCAACTTGGTAGAGTGATTCACTGTGTACACAACGTACGCTGAAATTCCATCGCCTTTTTTCTGCGGCCTCATCACGCTGACCTGCAGCGGCTGCTCGTGACAAAGACTGGCAGGCTTGGCTAGGCGACTGTCTCCTGTTGCCTGACTCAGCTCTGGTTGCTAAGGCATAGGGAAGAAGATTTTTTCAATGAGAAATTTATGTAGAAATTATGTACTAGCCAGAGGTCACTAAGACTACTTTGCCTACTTTCTTTAGGTTTAATAGCAAGTCTATTATAACTGGGGAGTTCCTAGAATGCAAATACATGCATTGATATGCATAATGTGATTATATAAAATTTCCAAAAAGTGGTAATGCTTCTATCTTTAAGTTGTAAATGCATGTTTGAAATTTAACAAGTTTGAAGACAAATTCATTTGAAAGTAGAAAATCTTATTTATCATTTGATTACATATTTTTGTGTATACAATAATTTAAAAAGAAATTGGTGCTTTTATATTTGGTCTATGGTGGCCCATAGAGTTACAAAAATAGTTTTATATATCAGTATCAAAAAGGAACTCTAGCAACCTTTTGTTGTATATGAAATTGAAATAAAACTTAGCAGGGACTCAAGCTAATATATTGATAGATACCCTTATATTTTTTATTTAGGCATCTAGTTGTGTACAAGCAAATATGAAGAAAAACTCATAGAAATGCTTAATAAACAAATTTAATTGTGAATCATTGTAATAAATCAAAATTTAATTTTAATAGATACAATTTTTAATTCATAATATTATTGCTCTAAAAAACTTTGATTAATTGAATTAAAGATAAAATGAAAATACTTACTCTAGTAAGGATAGGTGCTGATGCAGTTACTTCAGCAAGTTCAGGTTCCATTGAAGACTGGTTAACAGTGACAAGCATATCAGCTGATATATCCTCCATTGTATAGACAATGAATTACATATAACACTTGAAGAAACAATCTGAAAAATCATTATTTTAAATTGATGATAATAATAAAAGATTGCCATTGGTATGTCAATATAGTTTTTTAAACTGCCAACACTAAGAGTTTATTAAAGAACAATTAATAACATATATGCCCAATAGGCATCTGACCTATCCAAACTAGACATGTGAAATGGCCACTAGCCAAGGTAAGTCGCAAAATTGAAAAATGCAAAAAAAACAAAAAATTGAGGTAAGAAGGAAGGAGAGGAAGAGAAAAGGAAAAGAAAAGAGGGAGGAGAGAGAAAGGGAAAGAGGAGAGAGAAAGAGAAAAGAGAAAAAGGCAAGAAAAGTCATATACAAAGTGAAAATTAAGTTGCAATTGAATTAAGTTGCAATTGAGAGGAACTAAGTTGCAATCAGGAGGAACTAAGTTGCAATTGAGAAGAACTTACTAAGTCACAATTAGGAGGAACTAAGTTGCAAATCTGGACAAAACTAAGTAGAACCAGATAGGTGAAACTTTAAGGTTGGGCATGTATGGTTAATAATAATTTTTTCTTTATACATTATATAAACTCAATAAAAATATACTATATATATTATTATTATATATAGTATATAATATTTAGTATATTTAGTATATAGTATTTTTTATCCAAAACTAAAACATTTTAATCAATGCTATTGTAGTAGTCATCAAAACTAGATCAATTGAGTTGGGTTTGGTACTTGGTAGGCCTTAGTTAGGAGGAAAAAAGAACTGCCTATTGGCCTAGGACAGGCTTTAAAACAAAGTAGGCCTAAAATTAATAAATATTTATAAATAAATTTCCATTCTAATACAACTATTTTAAGTCTCTTTTAACCTAAACTTTGATAAGTTTGTTTTCAGTGGCAGTATCGTTCTGTTTTGTAATTTTAGAATGTGGCATTAAAAATAAAAAATTAATATTATATTATATAAGTCTAAAGTTAAAAAATAATTCTATGGAGAAAATCATAGTTATTTAAAAAATCATAATTTTCTATATTTCATTTTAACTATAAACTTATTGATAGTAATTCTCAATTGTGCATAAAAAAATAATCTAGAACAATGTGAAAAAGTCGCATGTACACACGTAAAAGCGAAAATTGGTCCAGTTGAGAAAAATTGAATAATACCCGCGTTCCATCTCGAGAAGAAATAAAATCCAATATGGGAAGAAAATTGCAATACCTGCTGATTTTTTTATAAGTTTGAACCAAAAAGATAAAAATTAAATACTTCACTGTTGAGCTAGTTCTTTCTACTTGTTAATCTACTTTATCCGATAATTAAAAATACATTTTTTAAATAACGCTAATCGGATCGAACTTAAGATGAGCAGCAAGTGCATGTATACGGGCACATATACTTAAAGCTATTAAGTCTGTCAGTCCAAGAAACAAGTTGGAGCTGCACTCCAGCACGATCGATGTCTGAGTCAATATTGCGTCCATACCACAATTTAAACTTCCAGTTTGCATGTGTCGCTGTTTTAAAAAAGCTATACGTGATGTTCTCAGGTGGTTGGGCTTCATGTACACGTTAAGACGCAGGTGGCTATACAGTGTGTCCAATACATGCATTAATTAATTTTGACATTTGACACCTTAACTGAGCTAGCTTCAGCGCTACGTGCTGGCTCTCGTTAACAGTAAACTGTAAATGGCTTTTAAGGCCGGTCAAAAACATTATTGCCCATATATATTAAAATTTCCTGTATTACAATAATATTGTTATAGAGAGCTGGAATGTATATTTAAATACTACAAATAGTTACAGACAGTTACAGACAGCTATACATTCTCATGCGTAAGGTTTCCAAAGGAACTACACTACAGAGGTATAATAAGTTTTTTCAGCTGTTTCAATGATCTCGATCTATGTTTACGCTATAGTTTAGTAAGAGTATGCTAGACTTAAGTATACTGAAATTTGTTCAAAGTTCCATTACAGTCAGCTACGCAGACTCAAATTTAGCAGCGCACATGTAGTAGTATATACATGTGTAGCATCTGCAGACGGATATATTTAGACACATATTTTTTCCTGTATGCGATAGCGCGTCACATCTACATACATTATATGATGTAAGACATGTCCTGGGCCTCCCCACTAATTTTTGTGCACCATCCTTCCCACGTGGTCGCTGTGCCTCCGCTTATCATTGCTTATCACCCACCCACTCCCCCGCGCACCAACCCCATCTTCTAGAGCTTCTATACGAGTACTGTTCGAAATCATTCGTTCGCGTGACAGTTTGATGAACCTCTATCTCGCTAAGATTTTTCCCGCCTGTTATGTAATCCTCCATTATTAATCATTTTTCTCCAGGTCAGGGAGAGGTTTATGACCTTCAATATTGCTATCACACATCACGCTCACGTGATTGCGCGGTCTCTCAGGGCTATAAATAGCAGCCCGTTTTGAGCCCTTAAAAATTGACGGGGGATGTGTACACGCGTTAAAATTAAATTCTAAAAAAACTAACGGAAGAGCCCCGGCTAGGGGCTGAAACGCTATATACTTAACAAAGAAAATACCCTCAGCGGCAACTTGTTTGGCTCCCCGGCTGTTTTTACCTGTTGGTTGTTACCGCGCGAGACCGAAACCGAAACCGAAACCGAAAGCGAGACCGAATCTTACCGGATTAACTGATGCTAATCCTCTGATCATCTTATTAATTAACTGATCCTGCAAAATCACCGAGTATTAGCCGAGTCCAACCAAATAATCACAGCAGTAACAATATTTCTAAGTAAGTCCCTGTAAGATACATGTATGTGCACCACGAGAGAGCTCTGGGAACTGCACTTCCCCATCTCCCCTGCCGGATCGAACCCATCCATTAATATGAGGAAAGAGATTAGAGTTGCGTTATTTATTATTTATCCTTGAGATCCTGGAGCTAAGGAGGGAATTTTATCCTTAGAATCGCCTACCAACTAAATTTACCCCAATGCAAAAAGTTTTCGTTTCCAGCGCTGAGTAGACTGTCCTTTGTTTGCCTAACACAGTTGGAGTCAAGAACCTTAGTCTACGACAGACCGGGACTCGATCCCGTCCCGTTAGTGGGAGTTGTCACCGCTGCACAGGTGACTAGTAGTGGCGGCTACGCTTTAAGTGTGTAACTCTAATACAACCCAGGCCCGCTTTCTAGGTAATGGGATTTGTCACAACGTCAGCTACTGCCGCATCCAGAGGCGGACAAAGTCTAGGGGACGAGGCCTGGTGGCTGCACTTTTTCAGAGCCAGAGCCCATGAGCTTGCACAGGTATTCTCATGCAAATACACGAAGTACATGTATTTTTAATGCATTTTTGTTCTAGCTGCGAACCTACACTGTAAGTACAGCTGTAAAAGTGCATACACATATTTAATTGTACGCGCAGTTTTTACTTTTTTATTTTTTAGTGGCATTATACATGTACAGGCAATTGAAGCCATTAAGTGCAATATTTTGTTCTTGTAAATTCAACAATGGAAATTAGTTCATGGGTGCATGCATGTAGATGCTCTGAAAACATGAACACACACGTAAAGCCAGTTGCATGATGCTGTGTTGTTTGAGTCTCGCATCCCATTTTAATTATATCGGGATGATCGAATAAACGTTGAAATGTCACAGTACAAAGTGCAAGGACGCATTAGAAGTTAGCAGCCGTTTTATATTAAATGACACAGTAACTTCTAATGGACAATATTAATAAAGTGCTTTATCTTGAGACCAGCCATGTCAACCATCCATGAAGAGACCAGCCAACGGAGCTTAAAAACAGAGAATTTAAAGCACAAAAATACGATAATAAAAAACTTGTTTCGAAGTTTGTTACCAGACTATCATAAAAGGTCCCGACTACCAAAGTACATCTGTTTGCAAACCTATTTTGAATCAAGCCATATCTAGCAACAGCGGAAATATTGAAGCGGTCCAAACAAGGCGGTATGGGCATAAATGCATTTTGCTATACAGCAGCTACAGCAGTTAATTTGCAGCTAGACGCAATAACTATAAGACTGTGCGCTAAGGGAAGGCAAATAGTTGGATGTACATTTAGGTCACATGATTCAGTGTACGGTAGAAAAGTACAGAGTTTGTATGCAGCATACGAAAATTGCAGGAAACAGAGGAGGGGCAGAGAGAGAAGAGAGACACACTAGATAAGCGTGCGCCCATAGCTGTGGGTGTAAAGAGTGAGACTTGCTAGATTTCAAAGTTCAAACTCCAGGCCAGCTTCAAGCACATAAAATTGCAATCGTCACACCTACCTATTCGAAATAATTCGGAGCTAACTGTTAAGCACCAAAAAGTCAAGAACTTCAACGATTCATCAAGCTGTGATAGAAGTACACAATGTCCGATAAATTAACTAACCTGGGTGCCGCTTTGTACACGTCTGCCAGCGGAGAGAACACCGAACCAGTGCGAGGAGTAGTCCGAGACGGAGGCTCTGTACCCACCTGGCTGAACGGCAGCCTCATTCGGAATGGACCGGGTCTGTTTGAAGTGGGCGACACTCAGTACCATCACTACTTCGATGGGCTGGCACTGTTGCGAAAGTTCAGCATCTCGAACGGTCAGGTGGAGTTCACTAGCCAATTCCTCCGTTCGGACGCGTACACGACAAACATGGCGTACAAGCGCATCGTTGTCAGCGAGTTCGGCACGCGGACGTTTCCAGATCCGTGCAAATCGTGGCTAGGACGGTTCGCTTCTTATTTCTGGCCAAGCGAGGAGGAGGCAAAACTAAGGTCGATGGTGTCTGACAACACCTTCGTGAACATCTTTCCGATTGGAGATCAAGTTTACGCCACTACCGAGACCAACTTTCTTAACCGAATCGATCCCAGGACTTTAGACCGTCTGGAAAAAGTCGACCTGAACAAGGTAATACCAATCAACACAGTGACGGCACACCCGCACATTGAGTCGAACGGCAGTGTTCTGAACGTCGGCACAGCATTCCGTGATCGTGAGGGTCCGCAGTACATATTCGCACGCATCCCGCCCGGAGGCTTGGATAAAGCCGAAGTTGTAGCAAAAATACCGTCGAGGTGGCGCTTCAATCCAGCGTATTTTCACAGCTTCGCCATGACTCGCAACTATCTAGTTCTGGTTGAGTCGCCTTTAGCGCTGAACATTCCGCGCCTCATAGCCGCAGGAACATTCGGTTTGTCTTACGGAGACTGTCTGAACTGGCATGACGGCTACGGCTCTTTGCTTCACGTCGTGTCTCGCGCCGACGGCAAGCTAGTGCAGACGCTAACAGCCGAGGCCTTTTTCACCTTCCATCACATGAACGCATACGAGGTGGAATGCAAGGACGGAAGTGTAGAGATCGTCATGGATCTCAGCGCCTACAAGTCTGGAGATTTAATTAAGCGACTGTCGCTGAAAGAGATGCAGCAGCTGAGTGAGCTGCCAAAGACAGATGTGACGCTTCGTCGCTACCGACTGAAGCTTGGCAGCACTGAGATCGTGAAATGCACGGAGCCTGCGTGTCGACTGGCCATCGAGTTTCCCCAGATAAACTACCGGTACAACGGTGAGCCATACCGCTACGGCTATGGTGTTGGCAAATCTATGTCTACCACCGAGGCGTCTGCTGCCGCATCGTCCAACTCCAGCATCGTGAAGCTGGACTGGCAGACCGAGGAAGTTCTGCAATGGAATGCTCCAGGCTGCGAACCATCCGAGGCGATATTCGTTGAGCATCCTGATCGCTGTAGTGAAGACCATGGCCTTCTGCTCGCCTCTGTAGTGGGCACTGTGGATCAACGGTCTCTGTTCCTTGTCATTCTGGATGCCAAGAACATGACTGAGGTGGCCAAGGTCGACTTCAAGGGCGTCTCAGTGCCCTCCGGTATTCACGGAATGTTCTTTTCAGAGGAGCAGCTACTGAAAGCCGCGATTGCCACCAAGACTGCTGAAGCCAAGAAGGCGGAGGCTGAGGAAAAGTGATAACCGATGAGATGAACAGAATCCGTCACGAATTGATCACGATGCGTACAGTAAATTTTTTGCAACGCAGACTGCAAACTTGATCTTGAAATTTTTATAGTTTGTGTTGATTATTTTCCAGCTTTTCTGAAAGAATCTGCTTTTTAAATTATTAATCCAGAAATTAAATGCATATATTTGTTTCGCTATAATATGTTGTAATAACAACAATGCGTTTTTATGATTCTGCACAAGTACATGTGGCTACTAAATATATCAATAAACTATTCTAAATTGATTATTTTTGGTATAGGCGCCGTATTTACGATTGCAGGCACACAAAATTCTGTGATCTGCTGCAATATGATATGGCTAAGTCTTATTTAGCTTGTATTCTGTATTTCATTTGTCAATCAGGTTTTATAGAAAAATAGCTCAATTAGCTGGCTCTCGATTTAGAATACTCGTAAATTAGAACTGTCAAATACATTAAAATTTTATTGCAGAGTTTGTTGTGACATACATGTATCGAGCGCTGTACTTTAACACACAAGTAAATCTCACAGTAAAATTCGATTGGCCATAGAAATTGAATCATCTGCTCGATCATTATTATATACCAATCATCATAAACTATATGTTTATATGCAGTCAATTTCTAAACAGATCAATATAGCTTTTTGCAGCCCATTTGGGCTTACGGGCATTTAATTTAATCCGAGATACGTTTGCCAGTGTAACGGAGCTTTTATCTATGGTAGCAAGGCTGGCACAGCGGCATTTAATTTGGTCCAACAAGCATTCAATTTGGTCCATAGCTTCATTAGCAACTGCTGCGGAGGAGCAAGATCAGCCACAGAATTGTGAACCATATGCAAGGCTGTCAAACGAATGCCATTAGGCTTGTGATCGAAGCGCTCGACAGAGGAGAACACCCAAAGGCTGCTGAATGTAAAAGAAAAGATGGTTTTCAGCATCCATCAGCGCGTTGAAAATCTGCCGGCAGAAATCGCCTGCAAATGGGTGGCAATCGCCAGGGCAAGTTGCTCGAGAGCTTCAGGTCCAACTGCTACTCGATACAATTGAGACGAACCATTTGTTGATGCTGCAGAAAATGCAGCAGAAGTTGAAGGAAAGAAGTTGAAGGAACAGTTTCAGTTGGTTATCAGAGTTCGGCTATCAGCAGAGCTCTGGAAAAGCGACAGAAAATTGTCGGTAGAGACACTGACATTCCAGCGGTGCGCAACAACCCGCAGACGGTTGCGAGAAGGCAGGAGTTTGCCGAATGGCTCACGAGTGTTTGGACCAAATTGATGCTTGTTGGACCAAATTAAATGCCGCTGTGCCAGCCTTGCTACCATAGACAAAAGCTCCGTTACATTGGCAAACGTATCTTGGATTAAATTAAATGCCCGTAAGCCCAAATGGGCTGCAAAAAGCTATAGTAAAGTACTTTAAAATAAATCACTGATTTTCAAAGCCTAGAGTATGAAAGGAATAAAAAATATGTTAATAATATAAATTTCTAAAAAAATATTAACCAAGTATAGAATATAATTAAACTGTTTAATTAACATCAAATCAAATATCGAAGAACTTTAGCATGATCGTTCTGAATTCTTATGAGTCAACTAGACTGTAATCTCGTTATACAACCAGCTAGAAATCCCAGCCTCATTGACAGCGGTTAGTCGCATGAACAGCCTCTGCTGAGCAGGGTCGATCGCTTTCAGCACCAAGCTGTGTTGTCCGGTTGCCTGCCATCTGTAGATGTCGCCAAACGAGGGCGCAGTTTCTACGGTCACTTCGAAGACGAGATCGCTGGCGGAGTGAAACACGCCGAGCCAGTCCACTGTGAGTTGACGCCTGTCTGAATTGTAGCTCACAAGCCATTTCTTTCCTGAAAGAGTTGGTTTGTTATAATCGTTTGTAAATTCCCTAGCCAAGTTTTATACAATAAAAAACATCGGAAGGCTGCGTCCGGCTGTTCAGTCCATGGGGGGTCGCCACACACCCTCAGTTACCCCAGCTAATGCTGGCACCCATTTTACAGCTGGTGGGAACTGAAGCAATGCAGAGTTAAGTGTCTTGCTCAAGGACAAAAATTGTTCCAGTGGGATCGGGAATCGAACCCCCGACTTTCAAGTCGTGAGTCCGACGCTCTGACCACTGGGCTACAACCCCTTTATGCAAGTATGATATCAATTCGAAAACTCAATGAAGCAACCAACCTGTCAGTTTAGGAGGCTTGCCGTCAACTCGGAACTCGTGAGCTACAGTTTCGCTCATTTTACCAAGGACGTTCACTGCCCGCACCTCGACTCGGTAGATTCTGCCGGTGCCCAGCGACAAGTCACCGAAGCGCAACGACTGCACATTGGAGCCGCCAACACTGAGCCAGTCGCGTGCTACAAAACTCTGCCCAACGTCTATCAGTCGGATCTGATAATCTGCCAGCTCCACTTGGTCTAAAAATCCCCACCAGCTAAGCATAAGCGCCGATGCGTTGCCAACGAAAGCGTCCTTAGCAAGAAATGGGGAAACGATTGGACTGTAGACGCTTAATTTTGTACGTCAGTTTGAGGCAGGTATCTGACTCTAACTGGTTTTAAACCCCCCCGCACCGGTCCGGCCTCGCTTTGGTGGGTTGGTGGGGTGCTGGTGCTCTGCGTGCGTGCAGGGCTTAGGGCAGCCTCCCCCCCGCTCTGTGCTATTTAGTCACGCGTCGCGGCCGCTGAGTCGGCGTAATTTTGGCAAAATATTTTTAGCCTGCCTGATTTGCCAAGCACTGCACTCACAATGGACTCTACGTTGGGCAGCATGACCGTGCAGGCCCTCAAAGATGCCTTACGCGAGAAGGCCTTACCTACAAGTGGCAATAAAGAAGAGCTGATAGGCCGCCTGCTCGCTGCAAGCCAGGCCGAACGAGCTCCCAGCGATGACGACGGTGACGACGACCAGGACGAGGATGACGTGCGCCGGGCTGCGCCAGCGGAGGAGGCCACAGAAGCGCAGATTCGGCAGACTCAGAAGAGGATCGAGCTGCTTAAATTGCAGAAGGCTGAGGCCCAGTTGCGGGATGAAGTGCAGTCGATCCGCAGTGGCGCCGCATCGCCCCCGCTGGCCAGAGGAGGGCCGGACATCTACGCCAGCCTGTTCGGGGACCAGAGCCGACAACCGAGGTTTGATTCGGCCGGAGCCCAGCGGCCACCATCAGCGCTGCTCATCCCGGAATTTCTGGACGAGAGGCAGCAGTCGGAGGATGGCTGACACAGGAACGTGGTCGCCTGACTCTGAAAGGCGCAACGCCGAGCCTGTCCGGAGTCAACTTCGGCCAGTGGGTGGCTGCCAACGCGCGGATCATGCAGCGACTGCTGGAGACCGGCCAGCTGGTGGCGCCCGGTACGGATGGACAGCCCGACTGCAAGAGTCTGAACGCCTACCTCAACTTTAACATCCACATCGGCGAGCTGATCGACGCTGGCTACGACTGGAAGGTGGTGCTCCAGTACGACCAGGACATGAGGCTGCAGCAGCACTCGCGACAGCGCGACTGGGACAGCCCCGATCTGAACCTCATCATCAAGCATATGACGGCGCCCAAAAACCTGCGAGCTGCTGGCCCAGTCGCGGTCGGTCAAGGAGTCCAGGGTCACCGTAGCAGGGGCCAGCTGTCATCCGCTGGACAGGTCATCTGCGGCTTGTTCAATAGCAACAAAGGCTGTCACAGACACACCTGCAATTTCGCCCACATCTGCCGCATCTGCGAAGGGAGCCACTCAAAGCTGCAACACAGCTCGGTGGCTGCCGAATCAAAAAACTGAGCAAAGAGGCGGGTCGCGGCGGCACCAGTTTTAGCCCTAAGCGGACGGCGTCTGATAGACAGTCCAAAATTTTAATTCCATGCGAGACAGCTGCTCGCACTGCCACTGGCCCTGCCGCTCGCCCTGCCACTCGCCTTGCCGCTCGCCCTGCCGCTCGACGTGCCACTCGCCCTGCCGCTCGCCCTGCCGCTCGCCCTGCCGCTCGCACTGCCGCTCGCCATGCCACTCGCCCTGCCACTCGCCCTGCCGCCGGCCCTGCCGCCGGCCCTGCTGCCGGCCCTGCTGCCGGCCCTGCTGCCGGCCCTGCCGCCGGTCCTGCTGCCGGCCCTGCTGCCGGTCCTGCTGCCGGCCCTGCCGCCGGTCCTGCTGCCGTTCCTGCCGCCGGTCCTGCTGCCGTTCCTGCTGCCGGCCCTGCCGCCGGTCCTGCTGCCGGCCCTGCTGCCGGTCCTGCTGCCGGCCCTGCTGCCGGTCCTGCTGCCGGCCCTGCTGCCGGCCCTGCTGCCGGTCCTGCTGCCGGCCCTGCTGCCGGTCCTGCTGCCGGCCCTGCTGCCGGTCCTGCTGCCGGCCCTGCTGCCGGCCCTGCCGCCGGCCCAGCCGCCGGCCCTGCCGCCGGCCCTGCCGCCGGCCCTGCCGCCGGCCCTGCCGCCGGCCCTGCCGCCGGCCCCGCTGCCGGCGCTGCTGCCGGCCCTGTTGCCGGCCCGGTGGCTGCACTCCGAAAACGTTGGCCGCTGTTAACTGCTGCTTGGACACCAGTCCTGCTCGGAGACTCGGACGCGGAGTTTCTGATCGCGGGAATTCGCGATGGCTTTCGCATCACCGACGCGGCTCCGACCAGCGAATCCCAGCTCGAAAATCATGCATCCGCCTGCTGCGAGGCAAATCGGAATGCCGTTGAGCTGCGGATCAGAGAGGAGGTCGTGGCTGGCCGGTACATCAGCGCAACTGACTTGGGCATCGCCAGGCCGACCATCATCAGCCCACTGGGCGCCGTCCCGAAGGCAGACGGCGCCATCCGCCTGATTCACGACGCGTCCGCGCCACAGGGCAACAGCCTCAACGATCTGTACAAGCCCCGCCAGAAGATGAAGTTTGCCAATGTCGAGGATCTCACCAGGCAGCTGGCACCAGGCTGGTTCATCAGCAAGGTCGACCTACGCCACGCCTACCGAAGTGTTCAGGTGCACCCAGACTGCTATCAGGCGACGGGGCTCCGGTGGACGTTCGAGCTGGACGGTCAGCCCACTTATCTGGTTGACACGCGACTCCCATTCGGTGCGGCGGCATCAGTCAACATTTTCCACCGCCTAACGCAAGCTGTCAAGCGCTTTATGTACAGGCAATTCTCGCATCTGTCCAAATTCGTCGTCATCGCATACCTCGACGATTTCTGCATAGCTGCCCGGGACTACGAGGTCTGCCTGCAGCTGCACAATTTTCTGCTGGTCACCCTGCAGCGCCTCGGCTTTGAGATCAACTGGGCCAAGACGCAGAGCCCAGCCACTTCGGTCACTTTCCTGGGTGTGCAGATCGACACATTGACTGGCCTGCTGTCACTGCCCGCCGAGAAGATGGACGGCCTTCGAGAACTTCTCCAGGACTGCGCCAACTCGAAGAGCCTGCAAAAACGTCGCCTTCAGCACCTAGTCGGCAAACTGAACTGGTTCTGCAAAGTGGCCAAACCTGCAAAGGCCCTGCTTCGCGCGCTCCTGGAGATAACCATCGCTATTCCTGAGCAGCATCATCGAGTACCGGTGCGCGGCGAGCTACTGGCCCAGTTGCAGTTCTGGCAGCATGCAATCCCAGTGTTCCCGACCGACAAGCTGTGGCGGCGTGCACGAGTGCTGGCAGCGGTCGAGACGGACGCCTGCGTCAGTGCCGGTGGCATGATCCTGAGCACCTCTGATGGCCAGCGCGAGTTCCGCCTCGTCGACTTCTGCAGTGACGCCGGTGGCATCTTCCTGAGCGAGCACATCAACGCCAAGGAGACGGTACTGCCGCTGCTCGCCATCATTCTGTTCCAGGAGCAGCTGGCCGGCGGCAAGGTGGCCTGCTACGTCGACAGCAGCGCGGCGGTCGGCACCATCAACCGCGGTGCCTCCAGCAACCCGATCGTCATGACCCTGCTCAAAACGGCCACTCTGGCAGCGCTGAGGCACGACTTTCAGTTTCGAGCTCACCATATGCCGGGGTCCTGGCAGCTGCTGAGCGACCCGCTGTCGCGCTGCCTGACGCATCCCCGCCACATGCTGCTGTTTCTGCTGCGCTACTTCGGCCGGGCCAAGGCGCAGCCGGAAGATCTGCGCAGGGCCTGCCTCAATGAGTCAACGGCGGCCCGGTTGCTTGAGCAGGCGTCGCTCGCGCTGAGCCCCGGTCTCTGGCGCAGTTCTCGAGCGGAGCGAGTTGCGACGGCTGAAGCAGATCCCGAGCTCAGGTACGAGTCTTAGAGCTATTGCTTGGACCTGGCTTTTTTGGCTTGGTTTAATTTTTTCTGCGGCTCGTTGATTTGATTTTACACGCTTGTCTCCTTCCTCCCTCTTTCTGTTGGTGTTGGGGTTCGTTTTCCCTTTCTGGGCCGCGTCTGCCGGTCTTTTGTGCCACTTGCTTTTACTCTGCGTTAGTTTTTTGGGGTTTAATACGTCAGTTTGAGGCAGGTATCTGACTCTAACTGGTTTTAAACCCCCCCGCACCGGTCCGGCCTCGCTTTGGTGGGTTGGTGGGGTGCTGGTGCTCTGCGTGCGTGCAGGGCTTAGGGCAGCCTCCCCCCCGCTCTGTGCTATTTAGTCACGCGTCGCGGCCGCTGAGTCGGCGTAATTTTGGCAAAATATTTTTTTCTCTTTTAAATTACAAAATCAATATATTTCGTCGCTTAAGGGGTTCGTTTTCCCTTTCTGGGCCGCGTCTGCCGGTCTTTTGTGCCACTTGCTTTTACTCTGCGTTAGTTTTTTGGGGTTTAACAGCGGAGGCGTCAGGTGTGCCGTTGTAAATTAGGATTCCAGCGGAAACTCTGGAAAAGTGTTTAATAGTTGTGAATTACTAAGTAAGTAAAAGAGGTAGAAAGTAATCAGAACCATGGTCATCTCCGAAGTTCAATAGCTACCTCATACCTCTCGTACTCGAATATTTACTATAAGTTACGGGGGAATTGCTGAGATATCGAGGCTTACGGGGGGGGGCACTGCTGAAATGTCATGGCTGAAGCAAGGTCAGAAGCAGCATGTACATGTAGTTTACTAAAACAATTTTCCGTTCTTTGTTGCCTCCCTAACACGGGGCGCTAATTGCTAGTCCGATATAGCTCGTACTAAAAATGAGTTGTCTGTAGCTATGTGATAGGATCTACTATAACTTTTGCGTTTCCTAAGTTTAATTTTTACGAGTGTAAAAACAAAAATAACCTGGCATAGATTTGCTGGTCAATATGCGTGCTTGCCGCCGCAATATACAATACTTGCGTCATGTACATTGCCCATGCAAAGCAGTAGGATGATGCATTTGGTGTCTCCCTGGCAGTTTCACAAAGAAACCTTGATGGACCCACACAGGAATGCTTAGGGCATGTGTACCACATAATTTCTGTTCAATTTAGTAAATCACAGTTGCAATAATAAAGCAGAATTTAATATTCACACGCCGTCACAAGCACCAGAGAAAGCTATATTACTATACAACCATGCAACCATGAACTACTTACTTTACTGTCCACAGTCCTGCACCGTTGCCACACCTAACGGAGCTGAAGATGCGCGAGCCCGACAGCCTTTCCGGCTCGTGCATCAGCCTGGTAGCCCAGAACGCTCCGTCAGGCACGCGAATGTAGGCAGCCAAATTGCAGGTTCCGGGCACGGAGCCACAGCACCAGAAGCAACGGCCAGCAAGGCCAGTTTCCGGATCGCTGGCGCTGAATCTAATAATCAGCTTATGAGCGCTCTCCTGAAAGGTGAAATTCCCTTCAACTGTTAAAAGTGACTTTACTTAACATGGCTCAAGCTCCAGACAAAGCTTAGGACGTGACAAAGCACGAATTCTCCCGAAGTTTTGTTTGCTTATCACAAACCCGATTTTTTCGATTTAACAATTTTATACAACTCGTACTGCAGGACAAGCATCTCCTGCTCTGAAGTCTTTCCCAACAGTTTCCTTTTTCAAAAGTAGTCGAAAGTATATAGCGGAGCTATCCACTACAAGCAAACAACTCACCTGCAATCCGAGAGGTTTACCATCCACTGTTGAGTTGCCATCGGTAACATATTCAATCACTGGCGGCGTGAGATCAATTAAGCTTGGCTGCGAGTGGAACAACCGGACCAGGCCTGCCCCGTTCTTGGCTAGCACAGACACATGGACGCTGCTGCCGTGAACGAGTCGAACCTCCGCCGTCGCCTCAGAGGCTGGGCCAACGTATGTAAACGGTAGCAGTTGAGTGCCTCCACGAACCGTGCCGACAGCCCTGACTTTTGACTTAGCTGCAGGGCTGTCCCGGAGGGGACACAGCGGGAAGGCGCGGGCGCCCATTCCGCTAGTCCCTGAACGGCCGACGCGTCGCTATGGACGGAGGGTTGGCGCCGCCCAGGGAGGTCCCCCAGTGTCGCCAGCAGCTATGGTGCTCTCTGGAAAGGAGAGTTCAGCCCTGCGGGTGGCCCGAAGGTAGCGCATGAGCTGATTAAAGTTTTCGGGTTTGCACGCTTCAGTAATAGATGTGTGTGGCCCGAGGTAAGTGAGTCTGGCCCGCGTGAAGGCGGGACAGATGCTGACGAAATGCTCAGCGGTTTCGTCACCTGAGTTGCAGAAACTACAGGTGGCGTTGGTGGCGTTGCCCTGCAGGTACTGGTGCCTGGAGAAGCAGCCGTGACCAGAGAGGGTCATGGTGGCAGCCCGGATGTCTCTGCGCGAGAGGCGCAAGAGGAGCTTCCGGAGCTGGTGAGAGGGCTGAGGGACAGCGCCTCTGGATTGCCTGCAGTTCGTGCGGTTCGCCCAAGTCGAGCGGTGCTGAGTCCTGATCCACGCTTTGATGCGCGAGTCGATGACACAGCCAGGAATCGGGACAAGAGGTTCGGGGCCGAGAGAGGAGCCGGAGGCACCAACTTTTGCAAGGGTGTCAGCCAACTCATTTCCTCGGATCCCCACATGCCCCGGAACCCACTTAAGGGTAATTTTGTTGGCGGAACCCAACACATTGAGGAGTTTGATACAGTCAAGGACTGTAGCAGAGTTGGTGCTGCAGCCACTGATGGCGTGCAAGGCAGCTTGGCTGTCCGAATGGAAAATGATGTTCTTACCAGTAACGCCAGTGGCGAGAAGCTCTGCAGTGCAGGAGCTGATGGCCAGAACTTCATTTTGGAAAACACTGGAGTTGACCCCAGTGTATTGAGCGTGGGTAGCGATGACCCTCCCGTTCAGAAAGATTCCAACACCAAAGCCGGTGTTGGCTGACTGCTTAGAACCGTCGGTGTAGCAATGAAGCTCACCAGGGTTCCAATGGTCATTGATGTTATCGCGCGAGTCGATAGCTACGGAGTAGCGCTGTCTCAGGTTGAGCGTTGAGGCAATGCCATCGGTGAAGACGCGATTGGCCTGACACTCGTTGAGAAAGTTGAGGCACAGATCGCTATGCGGGACAAGGTTCCGCTTAGCAGGTGCTCTCATGTAAATGAATTTGACGCCGGCATCAATTAGACGCCGCGTCGTTCTAGCCGCCTCACCCCTGATGAAGAGGTCAAGAGGCGGAAGATTAAGAAAGGCCCCCATGCCAGCAAAGGGCGTGGACCTGGTGGCGTTGCAGATGAGCCTACACGCTCTGCCTTGGATCGTGTTGAGCAGGTCTGCATGGCTTTTGACCTGGGTAGCGCTAACCCAGACAACAGAGGCGTACGTAATGGCAGGTCTAACTACGGAAGTATAGATCCACCAAAGCCGCTTTGGGGATAGACCCCAAGAAGTGCCAAGTGCTCGTCGGAGCTGGGCCAGGATGGCTGAGGCACGCTTAGCTTTTGCTTTCACGTGGAAGGACCAGTTGAGCCGGTGGTCAAGTGTGACCCCGAGACATCTGGTCTGGTGCGCGAAGGCAATATCTCTGCCGTAGAGCTGCAGAGGACGTATGTTCCAGCGTAGTCTGCTGGTAAACATAATGGCAACGGTTTTGGGCTCAGAGAGTTCCAAACCATTGTCATTGGCCCAGGATTCTGCTTTGCGGATAAAGCTCTGCATCAGATCCCTGAGCGTGCTGGGAGACGGTCCTGCCACAATGGCCGTGACGTCATCAGCATACCCGACTTTGAAGACGGGGTCAGGTCGGGAGTCACTCAGAAGAGCGTCCATGACCAGGTTCCAGAGCGTCGGGGTGAGGACTCCGCCTTGGGGTCCACCCTTACAGACTCTGGTGGAGGCAGTTTGCCCAAGAAGTTGGGCAGTGACCGTACGGTTGGAGATCATGTACATGATCCACCGTATGAGGGTAGCATGAGCTTTGCGATTTTGAAGGGCCCTCTGAAACGCTTCAAAGATAACGTTGTCGAAGGCGCCAACAATGTCAAGAAAGAGAGCCAGGGCGTAACCGTCACCCAGTACCGCCCGTTCAATCTTTTCGACAATCGCATGCAGGGCGCTGTCAGTCGACCTCCCGGTACGGAAGGCGTGCTGATTATTGCTGAGGGGCATCGCTGTCAGCTCGCAGGAGAGCAGCCGCCAGAGAATAAGCCTCTCAGTGAGCTTAAGCATTGCTGACGTTAAGCTAATTGGCCGGAAGGCCTTGACGCTTTGGTAGTCACCCTTCCCAGGTTTGGGAATAAAGACTACTCGAGCTTCAGTCCAGCTTTTGGGAACGTATCCCAGCTGGATAGAGGCCCGCATAAGATTGCGGGTGAGTCTCAGGAACGAGGGTATCTTGGCTGCTTCACGAAGGAGAACAGGGTAGATACCATCAGGTCCAGGAGATTTGAAGGGTTTGAAGGTTCTGACCGCACGAGCGATTAGGTCTTCAGTGACAATGCCCGCCGCTAGGGTGGCTCCATCCATCGAATGGTTGGGCTCCGGTCTAGCAGTAGGTACCCTCGGGAAGAATGTGCTAAGCATATGCTGAAGCACTTCTTCAGGGTCTTTAGTAAGAGAGCCATCATCTTTTTTATCATGGCTAATTTGGACATTTTGTCCATTGTAAGGGCCTTGACAAGCCTAGAAGTAGGTCTGTCTTGATCCAATTCATTGCAGAATTGGCGCCACTTACATTCCTTGGCCTTGCGCACTTCAGATTTGAAATTGCGGGAGGCTTGCCGGAAAAGCTCCATGTCCTCCGGGTTTCCGGTCTTCATGGCACGGCGATGAAGGCTTTTGGCCTTCCGCCTGAGTTTCCCCAGCTCCGGGTTCCACCACGGCGCCGAGGTCTTGCCTCTGTAGGCGCGAGCAGGACAAGCCGCTTCGTAGGCTGCAATAATGCAACCTGTCAGCGTCTCAGCCATATGATCCACATCCTCGCAGGTCTCAATCGGACGTAAGTCCGTGAGTTCCTGCAGGTGCAGATCAAGGGCAGCCTTGTAGGCCGCCCAATCAGTGTTGCGGATATTGCGTCTCCAAGTGATCGGAGACTGGGTTTTAGTGTCCGCGATATTAAAGGCGATAAAGCAGTGGTCAGACAGGGAGGGCTCCTCAGACCAGACTCTCCACTCCTTGACTCTGTCAAAGAGTCTTGGGGTAACGAGTGTGGCGTCGAGGACCTCGGTCCATCTGCCATTATTAAAGGTAGGAGTGCTGCCGCGGTTGCAGAGCATGAGGTTTGTGTTAGAGATGAGGGCCAGAAGCTCCTCTCCTCTAGTGTTGGTATCTTTGCTGCCCCAGTGCTTGTGGTGCGCGTTGAGGTCGCCCCCTAAGCACAGCTCAGCGTTCTGGGACTCGCAGTACTGCGCAAGGCGCAGTAAACTCTCGGGAGCAGGGTCTCTGTCGCCTGGGATATAAACCGAGGCAACAAGACACGTACGCGGAGAGAAATGATTAGATTGGATGACGCAAAGGTCTCCATCAGAGAGATCAGTCCTCAGCCAAGCCTGGAGATGGCTAGCAGCGAGGATAGCCGCTCTAGGGCGGCTGTTCCCCGGGCCACACACATAAAAATCAGAGTAGCCAGAGGGAATGTTGGGCAACTTACCGTTGCGCATCCAGGGTTCCTGGATCAGGATGAGGCCTGGCCTGTACAGCTCAGCAATCTTCATCAGATTTACTGACGCAGATACGCAATGCTGTAAATTTATTTGCAGACAGAATGTCGCTCCTTTGGCAGCGTGGAGCTTAGTCATACTGTATTAAATGCAATATCTGGCTAGAGCCCAGGGCCATCAAGGAGACTTGGACAACAGATCGTCCTCGTCCCAGGCCGCTGGGGCTTGACTGGGAGATGGGAGTTGGTCGACGTCCATGGCCTCCTCACCCCCACCGGCCCCCCCAGCAGAGTCCTCAGGCTCCGATGACAGGATGGAGGAAGCTTCCTCACCTGCATCTTTACCTTCAGACCCCACCAAGGTGGCCGAGGAGAGCTCGGATTCCGAAGACCCGGCCTCGTCCTCAACTCCTTCTCCGACTGGCAGGTTTGGTTCCCGGGGCTCGGCCGGAGCCGTTACCGCGGTCGCCGAACTGCTGCTAGCAGAGGGGCGAGATGCAGCTTTGGCTTTGGGATCGGCTTGCGCCTTTCCTTGGGCCTTAGACTGCGCCCCGCTCTTGCCGGAGATGCCGGGGTTGGCAGTAGCCTTCCCTTTGGCAGACTTTCCTCGGCGCAACTTGAGCTTGAGGGCACCCAGCTGGAAAGAGGATCCATTAGGGTACCGACTCGCCCAAGTGCTGGAAAGGCCGAGGACAATTGAGTTGCCCGTCTCCCCCCTGCGGACTTTGCGGTGATACACCAGTCCACTAGCAGGGAGGTCGGGGTTCAGACGCAGTAGGACCCGGCGAATAACGTCTGGTCCAGCTGCGGTGCTCTTAGCAGGGACGAAAACCACATAGGGTATCGTCTTTGGACGCTGGCCCTCGCGAAGAAAAAGAGCTCCACCAAGGTCAGCATCCAAGGAGACCGTCGGTAGCCGCTGGAGCAGCCGCCGAGCGTCCTCCTCGCTGCTAGGAGCAATAAGAACGAATGTGCTTCGCAGCACCATCCGCTCAACGCCGATGGAGATTCCCTCCTCGACAGTCAGCTCAATCAGATAGGAGTCAACAGCACTCCACACTTTTTGAAGCTGATCAGTGGTCCAGTCCTGGTCGCGACCTTGGATGATCACTCCCGGGATTTTGGCCTTGGCCTTCGCCGCAAAGGTAGCTCCCGAAGGAACCTCCTTGTTGGCAGTGGCCATTTGTTGCGCCGTGGTTTCGGCCTCAGCAGCCGCGGCAGCAGCTCCAGGGAGCGCCGCCGCTGAACTACTGGAGCTTCCACCGGCCGGCCCGCCTGGTTGCCTTGGGACTCCAGTCGCTTCAGCATCCATGGTGGACGCCGCCGCTTTGGCCCCCGCAGCTCCCTTCTTGGCCTGCCTTTTGGCGCGTTGTTTAGCGCGTTTGCGCTCAAGCCGAGCCCGCTGAGCTTCATCGGATCTGCCAGATTTGGCCGGTCCTTTAGGCTCAGAGCTCGCGGTTCCCTTAGATCCACCAGCGGAGCTGGCAGGTCTTAGGGTATTTTGAGTTTGGTAGCTCTGGTCGGATCTGCCAGCAGAGCCAGCCGGTCCTTCCTTTGCCACAGTTGAATCAGTCGGTTGGGATCTGCCAGCAGGGCCGGCCGGTCCTTCGGACTGAGGTTGGGGTTTAGAAGGGTCCCCGTCCCTAGAAATAGCTTGTTTATCCATAGTCGGCTCGAAGGCCATGATAAAAGGTTGGTGGGCTACCCTCAAAGGGGCGCGGTACCCACCCGGCCGCTCCACCTGACCGGGCAGTAGGCCAATAGCACCCTCAAGGCTGGCCCGACACCAGGAGGGGGACCGCTTGCGACCGGACTACTCCCCGGCCTTCCAGCCCATCGGCACGGTCAACACCTTAGGCATTAGAGAGTACGTTGAGCAGTACCACGGCCTGCAGGTTGGCGAGCCAGACCCGCATACCCAAATTCGGCCGAAGCCACTGGATAGGGTCGCCAGCGCCGGAGCCCAGTCTGTCCAGCAGCCCTAGGGACTGCCTTGAACACACGCGGGGACGAGTACCCTGGGTCGACTTGCGAGACAGCGTGGGGGGGGGTCTGCGGCTGCCAGAGGCAAATAGAGGGTGCAGACCTCCCACCAGCCTTGACCTGCTGAAGATAGGGGCAGGCGTGAAGCATCGCAGACCTTAGCCCATGGGCCTAGTCTGTCTCATACTTCACTGGCATGCTGAATACGCCTTCGCGTGCGTGCCGACAGCCCAGTGTACCGAGCTTATTCCGCTCTCCTCATCCTGTAGGTCCCAGCTAGCGTGCACATAGCCGCTATCTCTGGCGGCCACGGTATCCACATGGATTGGATTTGTTGATAGGTTGGAAGCGGCTGCTTTAGTGTCGATCAGATCCAGTGATACTAGGTCGATGGCTGAGGAAAAAAAAGTTAATAATAGTCAAAATAATATCTCGTACAATACGACGTCGGAGATGCTGGGGGGCACTTCCGGCGTCCTGCGACATCGATAACAAATGAGCACTGTTACGCTACGCCGACTTATAGTCGAAGACAGCAAAAAGTACATAATTCTAAGAAAAATATAGGTTTTTGCGTTCGGATCCGCCGACATAGGTAAAAGTACCCATTTGTTATAGCAGTCTATTGGCTTTTGGTACGTCCGTAGCGTCCGCGGGGGTCGGAATGTTATACAGCTGTAAATAGCATCATTTTCGCTCTCGCGTGTGCGTGAATTTATGTGTTTTATTCTCAGTGTACAATCGCTAGTGTACATTGCAAAATCAAATATAAAATATCTCGCTTGGCTTAGCCACTTCGTGTTTTTCTCGGACTAGCTCAAACCTGCCTTTTTGCCTAGTTTACACAGCTATAGATTTTCATTCTTGTAATTTGCCCTTAAATTGTTGAACTGTGCTAACTCGTCACATACCCAGTCCGGTGTGATGTGACAGCGACTGAATGCTGATTTCAGACTGCGGCATTAGCAGTGAAGTAAAACACCTGCCTGTGCCAGTGCATCTTCCCGCCTTCACTCGTATTAGCGTCGTCGTCGTACAAGCGGAAAGCCCGACGCAGTCCTGGAGCTGTGACCAGGCCGCCCGCCATCGCTGACAACGGATCCGCGACTGGTAGAGGCGAGGCAAATAGCTGCAGACGATACCTGCACTTAGGCTTTGTGGCGACAGTTTGAGAAACCCGACCGAAAAGCATTAGAGCAGACTCGCCATCAGCAGCCAGCGAAGCTCCAACTTGAACAGAGATGGCGCGGCCTCCCTGAATATCCCAGTGGGGAATCGAAGCATTGGCGTTCCAAAATTGAATCAGATCCGAGTGAGAAATAATCGCATCAGATGAATTACGCAGTAACTGGGCGGCCTCTTCAAAGTTTCCATTCTTTATTGAGATCGGTTTTAAGTCAAGACGTTCTACGGCCAAGGGAGGCGTCGCGTCGAGAATAATGCCAGGACCTGTCACTGCTTCTGAAGTGCGGTTTGCTGCGTCGATGGCTCGCACTCGATTGAAATACATCTGGCCATGTCGCCAGGAGCTCTGTAGAGAAACACTTTGTCGAAACTTGACGTCAGTCCACTTGAAAGCATCGCAATCTTTTCCATCGCGCTTGGTAGCTACGCAGGTCTCGTATGACTGGATGAAAGATTCTTCGTCAAAAAATCCATGCCAGCTGCATGATAGTTCGCTTAATTCTCGCGAGTATCTAGCGTCTGTTAAACCTGCGAATGTGAAGAGCATTAAAACATCAACAGCTTATAATTTGAGGTACGAACTAGGACTACATATAATACACGCTGCTTACTAAGTCTGTTGTAGACGACTCCAGGTTTTGGACTTTTTAGATCTACCAAAAAACCATCAGAGGATACCGACGTCCCCAGTCCGTTTTCATTGACAGCAGTCACTGTTGAAAAATAACGACGACCCGGCTGAAGTTTAAGCTCGTAAAAGGTGTGAGCGCTTTTGTTCAACGAAACGATGGCTTCAGCTATGTCATTCATGCCGGGCTCGTTTCCCAGCGACACGCGATAGAAGAGCGGCGGTGCGTCTTTAATTTGCGAAAACTTGCCTCTCCAACCGACGGTAGCGATGTCAGCCGTTGTGACAAAATCTGTATCTCGCCGGCTCTCGGGTGTTAACAAGTCTTTCACACCGACTCCAAGATGTTTATTAACCAGCGGCGGCTGCGTGTTGACAAGAACGCCATTTGAATGGAAGACAACGTAGGTACTCATATCGAACCAGGCACGAACAAACATCCTGTAGGCTACGTGCTCCGTCAGTCGCCTGCCAGCTGTGATGTTCACCACTGCTTGGTTCCGAAGTCCTACATCAAGCCAAACACGTTCATGCACCACATCCAGTATTCCGCGAGGCTCCTCAAACTTTGCCAAGCCGACGCTAACCTCATAGCGAATGGGTGGCCGACCAACGGGCTTTCGAATTCGCCAAACTGCGGCAAGAAGTGAACGCGTTGGTGTAGTTAGCATGCCATTTCTCGGCAAGGTGTCATTGCTCTGACTGACACCGAGGGTGTCCAGCACTTCAATATCATGATCCACACTGTCTGCTGGTTTGACAGGTCGGCAGTCACTTTCGACTTCTGGCCGGCAGAGCTTGTGCTGCGGTGCACAGGAACAGTGCCCAATGCAGGTCGCGGCTCCGGGGCAGCGACGCTGAAGCCACAGGCTGCCCGTGTCGAGAGCAATTAGGGTTGCGTGAACCGGTTGGCTGTGCAATCCGGCCTGTCAAAGAATTAAAGATTTTCTAAAATTGTTCTACGCAGTCTGATTTACTGAAGGAGGCTCAATGGCGGATTGGAATGGATACAGACCTCAAGGACACATACGTGCAGTTCATGCTAATAAGGGACACCTGTAGCGCGTAATATTGTTTTCCTCCTCGTTGGCTTGCTGGCTCACACAAAAGCCCCTTGCAACTAACTCAAGATTTTTATCGGGTTGCAACCTTACTCGCTATTTCATTTTCATTCCAGGCATAAGTTAAAATCTATAACTTTGCTTGCCTTGTTAATGGCGACCAAATGAACGAAGAATGATATTCCGGGCGTCAGGCTCCGCTGAAGTCTTAAACTTGCCATTTGAATTGGACCTTCGTGCGCATTTGAGGAGCCGTTGTCACCCACTGTCTTGCTATCCACTTCAATTTCCACGTATGGAACATCGGAAGATTCGCTGATTACTGTCTCATCACTGTGCTCGACTTCCGTCTCCTGTTTATACCGACAAATAACTTTGTCAGCAAGCAAGTAACAAATAACTTTTAAGAAAGAGTAATGTAATTCGTTAAGGGTTTACCTGAAGCAACTCCGAGCCAAACCAAGTTGTACCCATCTGAATTGTATACCTGTCGATTCCCGAATGCGGATCCTGAAATCCCACCCAACTGATGTTGACCTCGTTGTCCTTCCACGCGAGTCCATCCTCGGTTTGCCGGCCCAAATCCACTGCGGAATCGGTGGCAGCAGCCAGATGACCTGTCACAGGTGGGGACGTGTCCACCGCCACCGATACGACTGACGAATGCAGGTGCCGGCCCTGTTGCAGGACACCAGCTGGGCAGTGTAGTTTCCACCGTCTTTCAAATCCAACTTGTGAAACGTAAAGTTGTTAAGAAGGCCTGGAATCTAAAATTGTATTTTCAGGGTAAAAATTTAACGTGCCTGCTGAATCAAAATCATTTCATTAACCTAAGGGCCTACAGGAAATTCTTGGTCGACGAAAGACGAAGTCGAAACTTCCGAGGAGGACATCAAACGATCATGAAGATTGAAAAGCTTGACATAATACCAACATAATACATGTATATATTGCTAACGCAAACTGAATTTTCATATGATATCGCAATGGGACGAACTTTTATTGTTTTCTTAGTAATAGTATATTTAAGGGTATTTAAGGGTAACGCAGCTATACGTTGTACATCACTGATAATCAGAGTTTATAAATGTCAAAATTTACCTTTATAGGCTCAAATGTTATTCGACCAGTATCATGATACCACAACGAGATCCAATGCTCTTTAACACCGCTTTCTTGATCGGAAACTACCCACTCTACAGTGATGACGTCATCAACAACTAACCAGTCGGGTGTCAGCTGGCCAACTGCATCGCTGACTGACAGTGGCACCTGAATCTCTGGGATAGATTCGTCTATCAGGAAACCCATCGACTCGGTCGCGATTGACAATCCTGAATTTAATCGGGAAAATTGTGACACAAGGTTATGCAAACTATATGAAATAAAGCGCGTCATACGCTCATACCTGCATTATTCACAGTCTCCACTAAGACTTTTAGCCATGTCCTTGTTGGAAGTTTCGCCTTGTGCTGCAAAAAAATTGTCTCAGCTGTGACAATCCAGTTGAGTACGTCAGGCGTTGAGGCATTCAGACTTGCCACTCCCCACCGGTGGAACGCTATGCCAGACTCCGGGTCATTAAACCCAATTAGAGAAAATTCGAAAAGTTTGCTGAAATTTTCCGTTTTAAACCGGGCAAAATTAGCTTCTTTTCGTTCGATTTTCCGCTGGATTTCAGACCGATCTGTTCTTACCTAGGACGCAGGAACTCCTGATGGCTGTCAGTTGGTCCAACCAGAACGGCTCCTGCAAGAGGAGCCGTCGGATCAATGATAACCCCGTCGGAGGACACTTCGGTGCAGAGATCGGCGGCATTGCAGCCGCGAACGGTGAAGAAGTATTGCTGGCCAGATTGCAAGTCCAAATGGTCCACACTGAAATCTTACAGGTGTGACGAAAAGACAAATGGGCTGTGATAGCAGTAGTATGGTATATTTTGTCGTGAAGAAGTTACCACACAGTTCGACTAAATACTTTTACAAACTTGTCCAATTTAAGTCTTCCAAACTCCCTAGCTAATTAATCATCGTTATCCATTGAATACTCGAGCCCTACCCTCAGTGCTGTGCTTACTTTGTCGGGCACCAACTTCAAGAAAGGCCATGACATCCTGGCACTGCCTGCAGGAGCCCACGGCAACCCAGTAATCTGTCAGGTGACTATGCGGATCATGAAAGTCTGTCCAGACGGCTGACAGGCCCCCCTCAGGGCTGGACCGATAGTTGCAGTTCTGAGCAGCCGTTGTCCCAACAGCATGCACCATCGGATCGACGTCTAGCACTGAGCCAGCCAATGGCGGGCTTCGATCGACTAGGATCGGGGCGGAATGATCGTCTGCGATGAGTCCGGCAAAGTTCTCAGCGCGCAGCAGCACCCAATAGTGGTGTCCATCGCGCAGCTCCGACAGCTCTTCAGAGCTCCAGAAGTGGCATTCGTCAGGCGATTCTACAAACGGTATAGCGTCTGGACGGCTTGGTGAGGAGCCCAGAGCGACCCAGTAGGTTCTAACTGCGGCCACCGGATCTGAAAACCGGCCGTGCCAGCACACTGTTTCGCCAACGCCCAGGACCGAAATCGAGCGGTGACGTCCTCCGAAAGCGATCAGTGCGCCCGGATTGATTCGCGGCGGATGGATGACGACGCGAAATGAGCGCGGCTGAGACCGCACTATCCGGCCAATGAAGTCGAGTCCTTCGGAAAGTAATTAAAGAGTAAATTTATTTTGTAAACATTATATTTCTTCATGAATGATCTCTAGTAATGTCAATAGTCCTCAATACGAATCAAAATAATCATAATACCTTTGACAGAAACAAAGTACCGGTGGCCTTCCTGCAGCTCAGAGCTGAGTCCAGTCAGAGATGCACTTTTAGCTACACCAACGCTGATCCAGTCAAGTACATCGCAACCCGATTCGAAGGAGCCAAGGCAGTACGCGTATTCTTGAATGTCAGTTACGTGAGGCAGATCAGCCTGCGGCTGCTCATGCGCCTCGAAACCGGTCCATTCGATTAGCAAGTCTGAGAGCGACGTCTGCAGAGTTTGGACCAAGTACTTGATTCTTTTTGCGTAAAATGAGTAAGGGAATCATGGCCTACTTACCACCATCTGATCCTCAAATCGACCGTTTAGAGCAACTCGACCCTCTCGCCCAGAAGTCTCGCCCAGAGCAGTGATGCCATCGCTGCACTCAACCAGCTCTGGCAGCAGCTGAGTGAACTTTTCAAACTGCAACAGCGTCTCGTTGGCATGAATACACAGGTGATAGCGCCTACCTGGCTGCATTGACAGTTCCGGCGGCACATTCACAAACTCAGCATCAGTGAATCCGCCTGCGATGGCGTCAGGATGGTTGATGGGGCTTCTTGGAGGATTGAGCAGCACTTTGTCGTAATATCCAGAGCCTCCAGTGCCTCCGCTGCTCGCCAGCAGAGCCCATTCGTACAACTAAAAGAAGATTTAAAAAATCAGTTTGTCTTACGCGAAACATCTATACAATCTATACAACAGAGATTCTCACCGGGTATCGCAGCTTAGGCCACACAGCCGCAAGCTGCGCTTTGGAACTTGCATAATCAGCGTCTGGGAGAGTCCACAGCTTGTGCTTGCCCAGATTCACTGGTCCAATTGCATCAATTACAGTTGGATCAATGATTAATTTCGGATCGTAAGCGCTGCAGTCTCTCAGCTGACGTCTGTCAATTGTTGACAAGCCGGCCCTGTTGAAACACCTGACTGCCAGTTGCAGGCACTTTGTCGAGCGCACTGGCCAGGGCAGCTCAATGATTATAGACTGAAAAATCAAAGTAATCGCACTATCATAAATATTCACTCTAACGCCCTTAACGTAAATAACATATTACCTTGGATGCACTATCACTAGAAGGCAAGTCAATATCAGTCCAGTTTAGTATATTTGCGCCGTCATGCTGCAGCGACCACTGATAGTGGCTAATAGCATTCTTCTCTGATGACGGAAACTGGTTGAATTCCTTCATATTAAGGTTAATCTGCAGCGCATTATCAAGGTAAATTGGTAATTTAGCGATTATATAATTGCAATGGAAATCCGAAATTCAGAAATACAAGTACGAAACACTTGAAGAAAGTCCTCACAGTTTTATTATCAGCTTCAAGATTTACAGACCAGTCGCTAGGGCTAGGAGGTGTGTGCAGTACCATGAGTTCAGGAGTTGCCTCCGCTTCCGAGCACACCCTCTCGCTACATAGCTTTAGCAGTGATCTGTACATGGATCCATCCTTTAAGTGCAAGTTGGTGAGTACCACTGTATCATTGTTGTAAGCCACTCGTCTGAAGTCTTCAACTGTTTGCCAGTCTGAAATTTTTTGTCGCAAGAGGATTTTGGGCACTGGCGCAAATCAAAGCAACGGTCAACCTGAAGGCCGCAAGAAGGCAAATAGCTGTGCCAATTACACTAATCCATGAGTCAAAGCCCTGACTCACGCCGTTAGGTATTGTGCACATTATGTGCCTTTGGAATTTTTTTCATGAGCATGAATCGCACGACGGATCCCCTAGATAGGGTCTACTCATGGAATGGAACCAAGGAACTTGTACGCTCATACAGACAGTCGCATGTGGGCCAGCGTCAGGCCTTGTCCCTCCCAAAACACAAATCAATTTACAAACCATGTGTCCGCTTCCTTTCAAGCGACCAGTAAGCGGTGTGAAATATCACATCGAGCGGCGGTCTAGGCCTGGTCCATTGCACTCTGATTGTTGACAGTGAACTCTGGAAATCCATTTCAACCATATAGCGACGCGTTTCGTCGGCCACTGGTGGCAGCACATTCAGCGGGTGCAAGCCAAGCTTTGCTCTGCGCGATTCCACTGTGACGCCACTGGACGTGGCTGACACCGTTCCCAGCGCGTTCGTGGCAGACACTTTGGTGAAATACGTCTGTGGTTTAAGCAAACAAATAGCATTTAATTCAATATTAGGTACAAAGAAATTTCAACGTTAAAACGCACCTTAAATACTTCCAAATCAAGACCAAAAAACTGATAGCGAACTTGTTCAGGCGGGAGTGACGGACTTTTTGCCAGAATATTGTTGGTTTCGTCCACCAGAAACACCTGAAAGCTGGTTGCATACTTAAAGCCAGACCAGCGCGATCTCAAAGTGTCGGCTCGAAGCTGATATCGAATGTCGTGCGGTACCTGCGGTAGCAGCAATTTCATGCAATCAAAATACATGCTTAGCTAATAATTAGTTGTTTAATTCAGATTAATTCAGTGAATATTGGTTGAATTATAAGTGACATGCAATGATTTTACTGTGTTTAATGAGTTTATATTTGTACCAACAAGAAAGCTACTCTATTAAACTAAAATCTTTCGAAGTTTGCCTTTGGATGTTCATTTAATCATTACATGTAGTTCTAGAATAAACCCTATTGTATTTGCATGTAATTGACGATAAACTTTGCAGCCAATCAAAAGTCAAATGACTAGATTGGAATTACAATTGAGTTTTCGTATTCGGTTCGGTTCAAGTCTTCTGGCCGGGGGGATTTCTGAGATGTAAAATCTTGGGAGGGGGGAATTGCTGAGATGTCAAGGCTTACGGGGGGGATTACTGGGGCGGCAATGCATGGGGGAATTGCTGAGATGTAAAGTCTTGGGTGTGGGTGGCGGCGAACCTTGAAGACGACAGCATCTTCATTCACTAGCAAATTTTTGTGAATTAGTATTATTTTTACCTTAGGGTGGGCTTTCTACTACTCTATCTTTCACTATGTTTGCACTCCGACCTTATGTAAGGCTTCAGCCTTCATTGCTAGTCGGTTGCTAATTTTCTTGACTCACCCCAAACATGTTCTCCAGATTAGCGTCCGGGTCTTCATCCATCACAATTCCCTGAGTGGGCAGCCGGTTCGTATGCACCATTGGTTCGGCGAACACTGTAGTGGTAAGGCGGGCACCATTGGTGCACCTTATCGATACGTGATATGTGTGCTCTCCGATGAGATTCCAGTCGAGTTCTTGCAAGCGGAGCACGGCGCAAGTGCTGTTAACGGACGAGATATTTGCGGCCCGACTACGCTCTTGAGACTCGGCTGATTCTACCGGCCGATAAGGTACAATGTCGGTGGAATTCCTGCGGCTACCTATTGGAGTTTTAATTGATTCGGTTGAGCATGAAAATCGTATTGTAAAATATCGTTGAACGTTTATTAACTTCATTTCTACAGTATCGAATACTGGAAGACTCAGTAACTTATCCTTGTAACCATGTTGGAGGGGTTTTCATGGGTCCAACAATGAAGCCAAATTGCTGCACGATTCAAATTTCTTTGGCCAAACCACACTGAGCAAAAAAATATTTTAACATTGCATTATTAAACAGTATGAAACAGGAAAATATCACAAGAAAACTTCAATTAAAAATCCAAGCGAGCCAGAATATCAAACTAACCAATAGACCTGCAACCAAAAATGGAAAGCAAGCACGTGCATACACCTCCTATTGAAGAATGGTGGGATCACTTCGGTCAAAGTAGCTTTGTAGCTTTTCCAAATCCTCGGTCTCTAAAAGCACAGAACTGCTTCACGGATCCACCTGACTTGATGAACATCGCGGCGGTGGCTTTCAATTGAAGATTGGCCCTTCCGAAACGTTGATCCTCGATGATATTGATTAGACAGACGCGAAGTGATGGCGGAATAGGCGAGCTCGAGCGGTAATCAATGATCAATCAATCCATCAATCTTGGAAACAAAAGCGTAGAAGATGCGCAATCCAGTGACTGGATGTCGAATATCGGCTGTCGCCAGATCGCACTTTTCGATCACTGTGCTCCTATGGCTCTCAACGGCTTCAACGGGGATTTCTCAAGAACGAAGTAACGGTAGGCAGAGGCAGAGTTCTTGGGAATTATTTCATAAACTCGTTCTCAGGGCCAATCATACGAGCTAATAGGAACCAGACACAACCTAAAACAGTGTCTGAAGAATTAGAATAAAGACTGAGGTCTAATTTGATGGCAACTGTCAACCTAATAGGCACAATCTTTCAGTCATCTAAGCAGGGTTCGCTAGGACGCGGCTGTAATTCATCATCAGAGAAGCTAAAGCGTGCTGAAAATCATGCTTTCATACCAAGAATGTTACTCCAAAACATGGCTTAAGTCTAGTATTGGTCCGCAATGCCAACATTATTTATTAAGAAAAAAAAATTCCCTAAATTCATACCAACGCCAACTTCGAATTCGAGAACGTGAGACTCTGGATCTTGAAAGTCGCCACCGCCCCAGCAAACCACCAGCAGCTGGCTGTCTGAGCGAGTCTTCAACTGACCCGAAAACTTTGGCTCGCTGGTGTCCACAGTGATGGGCCCGAATGTCTGAAAGTTAGTTTCATACGGAACGTTAAATTGATGAGTTGACTTTTCGTTTTTGATTAAAAACGAACTTCTCACCAAGTTTGCCGATAGTCCCGCCCGATTGTTAGCTGTCACAATCACAAACAGCCTGCCTCCATCTTCTAGCGACAGTCCAGAGATTTTTTCCGTCGAATGCTTCGTGACAAATGGTCCGGCAATGCTTGACAGTCCGGTTGAGTCGCGGGCCAGTAAGACTGAGTACTTGCGGATTCCGGACACAGAGTCAGCTGCTCTCCAGCTCAGCTCCATCTGGAAACACATTTATTATAACATTTGCGCAACTGTGAGAGAATTTTCAAAAGTAAGCCGAAAATGGAAGCACTACGCTTGAATATAGCTGGGAAGAATTTTCGGCTCATGGTTCATCATAAACATAAACTAGGCACTGCATCATCAGAGGGGGTCATTCAAACATAAAATTCTCGCAATATAAAAAGTAGATGCAATAAGTAGGAGGTCTCAATTAGGAAAGATAATTTCAATAAATAATTCGGCTGCTGAAATTTGATACCTTGCATAGCCTAACCATAGCTTGCAACACACTGTACTGTAACCCACAAGCTTCTGCACTAAATCTAACTTGTTTTTTGTTTTTTGCTACTTATCAGCCCTTCACCTTGCCTTGAAATTCAGTTTTGACAAGTTTGAATTCGAAATCAAGTCTGAAGAGTTGAAAAAAAACAGTTTGGGTCTGTCGGATAGTCAGTCAGGTTTCAAGTACAAGTCTTATCAGTATCAGTGTTTTTCCTCTGACAGATACAATATCCCATACAGGACAGCAGATTTTTCTGGTTTGCTAAAAATTTTAATCTTAGCTCTCAAATGGACTGAAATTCTTAGAAGTTCTATAAAACCAAGTCTTATCTCTGAAAAATGACGGATCAGAAGAAAGCAGAAAAACTATTGCTTCTGAGATACTAGCGAACACAACGTCAAATAACCAAGATTAACACGGGTGGGCAACTTCTGTACGCCCAGTGTCGAAGTGTCGGACGTACGTATAAAGGAGTTTATAATTTAACTATTGACTGTACTGTACTATTGACTACTATTGACTGTATTGTCGGTTTAGATTTTGCCACTCACGGCGCTATCCGTCACGAGGTAGAACACTTCTCCTGCGGGACCGATGTCTTCGCAATCTGCATCCTCAAACTTTTGAATTACCGATTCGTTGAACTTGCTGAGATCCAACGCTAGCAAGTTGGTGTTTTCCATCTTTGTTGCACGAGCTCTGCGGGAAATGAAAAATATCGGTCACGTGGCATACAAGTATGATGGAGTTTTAACAGATAAACAGCAGAGCTTATACAGGAGGCACACCTGCAGTTGGCATTGTCATTGTGAAGCTTCCTGCGCCGTCCCGTCTCGGTCAGGTACCAGAGATCCTGGGACCCGGCGTCCAGCAGTAGTCCAGGACGAACTTTAAGGCTTCCAATGCTAATCTGGGCAATACTGGGCCTGTGGTCCGTGATTAATACTCCGTCTGAGCAGACGACGGCAGACGGTTCCATTGCATTGTTGTAGGCCGCAACTGCAATCATGTAGCTGCCGGGTCCGGGAGCCTCCCAGCTGGCTTCAAGGCCGGTCGTCTCCAGGTGCAGCTGCGACTCTGACAGACAGTTGGCTCCGAAACCATACCTGTTTTGCGTGGGAATGAATAATGAATAATAATAATAAATTAATTGATTACATTTGCCCCGATTTGGCCATATGTACAACCGACAGCTCAGCCGCAGCTATTGCACGGCGCATCTGAAGGCTGCGTACGGCTGTTCAGTCCAAGGACTGGGGGGGGGTGTCGCCACACACAGCCTCAATTATCTCAGCGAATGCTGGCACCCATTTTACAGCTGGGTGAACTGAAGCAATGCAGAGGTAAGTTTTTTCTCAAGGACACAACTCGTTGCAGTGGAAGTGGGAATCGAACCCCCGACTTTCATGAGTCCGATGCTCTAACCACTGGGCTACGACTCCCTGGGAAGCAAAATGAACTCATAGGGTCTGAAGTCTGAATTCGATTTTAAAAAGGACCCTTTCTTGCACCTGTACATCCGAATGCCACTCTCCGGATCAAAAAAGCCGCTCCAGTGCGCCCGGAGCAGGCGCCCCGATTGAAAATCGACTTCCTCCTCAGAGCCCGGAGCGCCGTCGAACACGTGACCAGGATGAGGTGCCGACAAGTCGATGCTGATTTTGATAGTGCTGCTGCTAGTCAGCAATGCACTATTTGTCACTGTGAGCTTCAGGAGCAAGTCGTGGTTGTGCTCAGTAGTTGCTTCTGTATTCGGCGATGCTGCGTAAAACGCATTAAAGCAACCGGTGATAGCAGTGCAGTAGCAATATTCAGGTCGGTAGGAAGTTTTTCGACAGCTCTGAAAAAAACAACTTGATAGAACTATTAATGCATAGAATATAGAAAGCAAAAGTTAGAATTTTATATTTTACCTCGGCACTTTCAAAGCGCTGTCTTCTTTCGTGTTGCGAGTGCATCAGTACTCCTGAATCGGTGTAATTGTCAATTATTTCCCACTGAACGGTGTATAGTCCGCTGTGCACATCCGATGATGTCCATTGAACCCTGAAAGTTTAAAAGATTGAGATTTATATACATTGGAAACGAGAAGAAAATTTACCTCATCAAACCAAAGCAGGCTAAGGACTAACCTGAGCTCATGCAGGCTTCTGCTGTGGTGCACAACCAGACCATCGACACCTCTGTTTACAAGGCCTACCTGGCCCAGCTGCGCGGGGGACGAATCGAAGTGCAGCACAAAGCTGTTCACCTGGCTGCTGTTCATTACATCATCGGCTCGCACCCACAGCTTGGCCGATTCTCCATCGCGTCTGTTCACCCGGAAGCTCTGCATCTGGGCATGAAGATCCGCCGTCGGCAGCCACCTGCTGGCGTCCGGACTCTGCAGGCTTCGACCACCGTCTGCGTCCACGCCGAACTGAGCCGCGAAGTGAACAACTCCGTGCACGTTGTCGATAGCGTTCACACTCCGAGGTCCTGCATTATGTTCGTAGCCCTCGTTATAGAGCTCAGGCAATCGAATGATTGGCAACAAAAAGCCTCCCGTATCGTGAATTTCGTTTATGAAGTTGTCGGTCCAGCGAAAGACAACATTTTCATCGAGATTTTGTAGCCACCAGTGACCATCGTTTGAAATGCTGTTATCCACGCTCAACGGGTATATGGAGTCGCGTTTGCTGACAAACGATGCGTTGTCAAAGATAAAGAAGCGTCTAGTCCGTCTCAGGTTTTTCATTGCGTTCCTTACAGCGTCTCTAGCTGTGACTATTATTGAGTAGACAGCCGGGGTAGCCGGTGGCAGCTCAAACTACGGTACAAAATCAGGAGAGAACGGCAGCCAATCAAACTTAAGAGCAAAAGTTCGCGCTAAGGTATTTTAGGTATCTTAGCCGACTACTCACCCGAACGCTAAACTGCCTATCCCCACCGTCACGTCGCGTCTCTTCGGCTTCACCAGTGAGCAAAATGGATTGATGAGGCGGTGCAGCTCCGTGATGGTTCTCGTTCAGCCGATCGCCCAGCCTGTACATCGGCATGACTTGGGCCTCGTAGCTCACGATTCCAGCGTGATCGTCGCGCCAGCCGCCAAATCTTGCGGTCACTTCGTTCTGCATGCGGATTTGCCAATATTGATTTTTTATATAGGCTGCTACTGATAAGCATTTGCATATTACGCTCTTAGAAATGTGTGCCGCTTTGGCTGTTATTGGCTGCGTTCCTGGCTGCTAATTTTCAGTGGTCAGATGTAACTCTGCTAGCATGTTGTAGTATAAAAAGATAAAAAAACTGGTCATACCTGTCGAGTGAAAGAAACGCTCAACTGCAGCATCTCCTGGTCAAAGTCATGCCTGCAGCTTCGATGCCCTTCTGTCTGGCCGGCCAGAGTGCAGTGGTACGGCTCGTTGAAATCAAACACAAACGTGCCCACCTGCGAGAACTCCTGGCCAGTCAGAAATCGCCGCGACCTGGCCCCGTTGGCGTCCAAGTTAGCAACGGTTACAAAGCCCCCGTTTTTCGCCGTGTAAGAGTAGCGGAGCGTCTGGCCTGACTGGAGCTCCCAGCCAGTCGGCGGTAGCTGAGTCAGCTGACCGCTGAATGTCAGCTCCGCTAGTTTCGGATTCGTCTCCGAGACCCTGTGGTCATCGAACGGACCGATTGAATTCGCAGGATAAGTCGCTGCAGCAGAGGAAAGTATAAGTTCATCCAGTGACTTTCATTTGAACAATATCGATGGACATTGCACCGTTTCATTTGCCTATGTTTATCTTCAGTACGACTAAAGGGATCAAGGGCTGTTTGAGGTCTTGTTCCCACGTCTCAAGATAAATCAATATTTGGGTTATCACATAATTTTTACTGTCCATGTTGTTTTTATTAAAAGCAGGGGGCTGTGTGCGCCCTGGCGTACATTAAGCGACAGTGTCACACAACCGGCGAGAGGCATTGCTGCCCATTCCGCCGACTCCCCTGAGCAGGCACACAAACGCAATGACGCAGTCATACGCACAGGCACACACTCACACAGAAATGTATACAGCGGCACTAACTTTATCGTTAGGCATGTACACTTCACTGTGCCTTGGGGGTTGGCCTTCAAGGGCGTCAATTGCACGAGCAGAGCCAAGACGAGATTCCAATTTAGCCCCAAACTTAATGTGACTGCACTTGGAATCGAGCCTGGGCCGCATAAGAGCGTCTGCAGAGTGACTGCACTTCAGATCGATCAATAAAAAGTGTGAGACCCGAGCCAATGGAAGTGACCAGTGGAAAATGTACAGGCAACGTACCGTGCCCTGACAGGGTGAAGACGAAGTACTCTCGCACTAGGCCAATCTGATAGCCGTCAGTCGGAATGAAGTGATGCCTAACGCCCGGACTCGAAATATCCGGCTTGAACCGGCTTGTTACTGCCCACTCCAGCTCCAGTTTTTTGTTCGGTGCTATAAACAGGTATTCGTTTCAGTTTTCTATTCGTAAAAGAGAAAAAAGACAGCTTAAGATTAAATGATTCACAGAACCATGTAGCCTTACCTGGCTTAGCATTGATGTAGTCAATTGTATTTTGCTGACGATGAAAGTCAACTATGGCTTCGTTCTTCGAAGCTGAAAAGATTAGCCTCAATTATTCGTTTCGGAGAAGAAGAAATGCAGCTAAAATATTACTCTTGTTTACTTACAGTTGCCGGTGGCAGACAGTCGGATAGTCATTGTGGCGGTCAGCACCGTCGGCTTCGTTAGAACTAAAAAAATGTTTTTAATTGTGATAAAATTTTGACATCACCTTGTATCAAGAGGAAGAATTCTCACTTCTTAGGCAATCTCTGGAGCCAGGACGAGGAGCGAAGTCGGGATCGCACCTGCACTCCGTGCTGTAGCCGTCGCACTTGCCAGGAAAGCATAAATTGTGCTCCAAGCGCCACGAGCAGGTTTCTGTAAAAGTTTCGGTTGTTTCTAGGGATTTATACACCCTTAATAATTGTAGCATATACCAGATTATTTACCAATACAATGCTTTCTATCTGCTGAAAGCTTGTAGGCCTGGCCTCTTGGCTCGTGATTGTACATGCAGCTCTGACAAATCTTCGTTTCGTGAGCGCTCGGGTTGTGATAACAATGGGTCAGCGCACAAAACCGAATCTGAGGGCAAACTGTTTGTACACAGTTGCATATGTAAAGCTTTGATTGCTGGGAGTTTTCAATAAACGGCCAATCCTCGCCACTTACGGTCGCACCTCGGGCTGTAGTGGGTGGGGAAACAGTTGCTGCAGTAGTCGGGTCGAGTGCAGGTGCCTCCATTCGGGCAGACTCCTTTGCGACCAAAGCAGATGGCTGTCGAAGTAACAACGGATTCAAGTTATGCCCGTTATAGTTATGCAAAAAGATAGACAAGACCATGTATAAAAAAAAGCCGCATGAAGTCTCAACAGTATCAATACTTACGCACTGTGCAGCCCGTGTCGTGCCGATTCTCTCGGGCCCAGCCAGGGCAGCAGTCGAAGTAATTCAAATTACGCCAGCCCCACTGCTGTCTTCGAATCTGAGGATAACTGAAGTCTCGACTAAAATTAAGGACAGTATGTTTGTGTCAGTGTAGCGGGTGTGGATGTCAATAATAATCCGTAGGCTTCCTTCTCCTTTCTGGGTAGTTGATGACCGGTCGGGCACGATCTACCTTGCTTTGTCCATTTTGTACGCCTTGTCTACTCTCTCTGTCTCCGTCGCGCTCCCCCCCTCCGTCTCTCTGCTCCGAGCGCACCTGCCTCCACTGATCTGGTTTTTAAAGTCCTCCTTCTCTCTCGATTCAGCTCGCATTATCTGTTCCTCAGTCTGTGGGGTCGTTGATCGCTTTCATCAAGTTTTACACGCAAGGGTATAAAACGACTTACATTCTATAGTAGTAGCCCCACCACCACCATCGCCTGTGTGGCGTAATTCGACAAAGATTTTGGCCCGAAAGCTGAGCCAGCAGGCTGGCATTGAGGTGCAAACTGTTGGAGTCCTGGGAGCCGTGGTTTTCATCGGCCTCATCGGAGTCTGGCTCGAAGTTCAAGTCGTCAACGACAATGCCAGGCAGAATTGTGACATTGCCCTCCAAGATTGCTTCTTTTAGTGGCTCTTGCTCGCTCTCTGGGTTGGAACTTGTGGGAAAATGAATGATAATACGTTTAGTGCAATTCAAGTAACTCTTTTTTTGTCTTAAACGCAACGACTTACTCACCAAAAAGTACTCGGTGCAGACAGCAAGATCACCACTAGGATTTGCACAATTTTAAATTCAGTCCGAAACATACTTGTAGTTTGCTGCAAACACAGCGGGAAGCAAAATTGCGTCTTGTTGCTTTACGGTCGTAACTCAAACATTTTATCCTCGGAATAGACCGAGGCAGTTTTTTTCTAAATTCAAACAGATAAGAAGCTTGAGAAGACAGGACGGCCTTTTTAAGATTTTATTTCACCTGCTGTGAGATTAGAGTTAGAAAAATCTTTATAAGATTAAAACAAAGATATAGTATGGCCAAGTTTTTTGCCTCCGTGTAGGCCCAGACTCGATCAGAGCTGAGCTGTAAAGTACGAGTACGTTTGGATTTTGGAGTACATATTTATATTTGTCTTGTACAGTGACTGTCTGAAGGGTGCGCGTGTACTTTTGATGCAACATGGCGCGCGATTGAAATGATGTTTTGTGTGCGCTCTTCCTCATCTCACAATGCTGTAACCTCTAATCATTGTTGGGTAATAGCTGATTTTCATCTATTATATGATGATTAGTGGCATCGCATAACAAAAGAACAAAGTCCCGCATTCTCAAACACAAAGTTGTCACACTATAACCTATGCTCAACCTATCAACTTCAGTGCTAAGGTCTGTTTTTCTTTTCATCTTGCAAGCCTGAACTGAGGTCTACTGGAAGTTAAGCGACATTTTTGTCACAAAACCGGCGAGAAGCATTACTGCCCATACAGCCGACTCCCCTGAGCAGACACACAAGCGCGCTAATACGTACGCAGTCATCGGCGTGCTACCAGGTACGCCCGTCCAGTCCAGGAGGGGAATTCACTAATTTAGTGCTACAAGAGCTGAACTCATCCAGCTCGCTAAGGAACTTTGCAGCGAGAATCGACCTTGATGCGCGAGTATAACGTCATTCCATTTTAGCTGTCCACGGTTTCAAATCTCAAATGACGGAGTTGGTCTCTAAATCGATAACTAAACTTAGCTTGCGTATTATGTGTCAATCATCATTTCATATTCACTTCATAGTTGCTTGGCTAAGCCGACGATCTCGCCCTGTTGTTTTCAACTGTCGAGGGCGCCCAGCGACAGCTGGACAACCTAGTTGCTGTTGCGGCGAGTGTCGGCCTGGTGGTCAACACGTAGAAAACCGTCGTGTGATCTGGTTTCCGGCATCCGTGAGGACTTGCGGCGTCGCTGCGGTCTTGCCTGGGCTGCCTTTCGTTCTGTGAGGGCAGTCCTGCAGTACCTGACCGCCAGAGGGCGGCGTTGTTTTAGGCGGTGATCGAGACCGTCCTGTTATACAACGCCGAGACCTGGACGCTGACGGAGTCGATCGAGCAACAAGTTGACGCGGCGCATGCTGGCCTGCTGCGCGCCGCCTTCGAGGTCGGCTACGAGCGAGTGACCAACGCGGCATTGTATCAATGCGCCGGCCTGGTCCGTCCTTTTGCGCGGTCAGCGACTCCAGCTGGCAGGCCACATCATCCGCGCCGAGTCCTACTGCCCACAGCCGGTGCAGGAGGTGCTGCTGCTAACGCTGCAGGCACTCTACCGACAGGGGCAGGCGCGCACTCGGCGTTTCGTCGACTGCCTACTGGCTGATGCCGGCGCCCCGGATTCGACTGGCGGCGTGGCGTTCATCCGCGACCTGGCCTTGAGGCGCGCCCTGTGACGCTGACTGCATATTGTGTTGTTGTTGTTGTTGTATAAGTACGATCGTAAGCAAAAATATGAAGAGGAAAACAAACTACTGAACAAATATAATGTAAAAACTGTGCACCTAAGCTTTTAAAACTTATCTTAGTTATTTGGCAAAAAAACTTTTTTGATGATGCGGGTACATGACTGATAGCCTAAAAGAGACTACAGGAGCATACCTTTGAATGCTCCTGAAAGAAAAGAATACATTTGAATACCTTTGAATGCTCCTAAAGAACTTGTTTTAAAAACTACACGTATAACGAATATAACCAGCGCTTAGGTGCCGTCGTTTATAGGAAATTAAAACTGTTTTGACGAAGCAATTGGGACACATCCTAGTAGAATTCACAGTCCAGCTCCTGTACGAGCTTATCAGTCCCGCAGAAAAAAGTACACCCCGAATGAAGGCTCTGCAGATGGGGCACGTCTTCAGCGACTTGGCGCACACTGAGCAGCAGGCCACGTGACCACAGTCCAGCAGCATGATGTTCACCTCCTTGTCCATGCACACCTTGCATGTCTTCCAGTCGGTTGTGTCTCGGGGTCTCGGCTGTTGGTTCAGAGACTCCCGAATCTGAGACATCCTGCTCTCGAAGAACGCCTCCGGGTCCTGCGACTGCTTGCGCATGCGGCGGCTCTCGTTGAGCATGAAGTCGAGGAACAGCTCCGATGTGGCAAAGTCATCGCCTCGCAGTCTGAGATGCAGCTCTGTGAACAGTCTCACTTGCAGGGCGGAGAATATCGTCAGCCTCGCCAGGAACTTTGAACAGATATCGAAATTTGTTCAGCATGAGGGAGCTGCGGCTAAGGACATTCGGCCATTTGGACGCACTATAAGTGGTAACTGGTGAGTGTTACTGGCGAGCAACACTTCTTGAATCGTATCCTGACGGAGAATGCCTCGGACAGCAAAACCTGCTCAAAATGCGGAAACGAGCAAAACCTGCTCAAACTATTTTTCATCAACTTTATCGCTTGGCCGGACGGAGTGAGACCAGTGCATCACTCGGATGTATGACGAAAATAAATCAGAAGTTCTTTATCGGACGGACATGTCGCGCATGCCACGGCTGAAGCTTCGATGACACCATAGTCAATGATGCCATAGTATCAAAGTGCAAGGAGGAGGCGTAATGGCTGTTGTTGCCAAAGAGGGAAACGAAATTAACACTAATTAGGATTATTGAAGTCGTTGATGGAAAGCCATGAAGACAAGTTGGAAGACTAGAAATATAATAGGAGCTGTAGGGCCTTGACGACCTATGGAGAAAGCCAGGCCGCCGCTCTGCGGTGATGCTTGGGACCTCTTTTGGTGCAGCAAAGAAATTCTCATTTTTAACACCTTGAATAATTCCTCAGTGCATTCAGATTTGAATCCACAATGCTTGAGGACGGTATTGCTTTTCCTGAAATATCCGTTTTACCGGTTTCAGATACCGGGATTTGGGACGAATGTGTCTGATGCTTCCTTTTGTCTCACTGCATTCTCTTTACCTGTCTGATTGCATGCTCTGCATGCTTCATGGCGGCTATCAGTTTCCAGACTCAACTGAGAGCAGGGCAAATGATGGGGAATCCTTATTGAAGCAGAATTAGATGTTTCTTTAATCGAGTCGTAAGAAACGGCGACTACCTCTCTCCTCTCTCTCATCCACCTCTCTCAGGTGCCCAGGTCCACCTCTCTCATCTTCTCTTCTCCTCTCCCTTCATTCCTCTCTTCTCTTATCTCTCTCGCCTTTCCTCTCTTCTGTCCTCTCCCATCCGGGCCGCAGCATTAGCAAAGTTCTTTACCTGGCCCTTGAGGTAAACAAGTTTGCTGGTTTAATCATTCCATCACTTACGCAGCACTTTTCTTTTTTATGCAGATGGGCCAGAATCCGTTCGAAAGAGGCAAAATGATTGCAGAAAAGATCAAAGGTAATGAAGTCACTGCTGTGGATGCGATGAAGTTTGCTCTACCTCAGTGTCAGTGTGAAGTTTGGACAGTTAAAACTAACCAATTCCCCCCCTCTGGAGAGCAAAATGACACCCACTAGATTAAGACTAAGATTAAGATCAAAATCAAGTCTAAGAGCTAGCCTCAAACAAAACCAGCTCATTGTACAGGAGCAACTGATCAGAGCAACTGTTCCGGTCAGCGAAATCACAGAAATTCGCAACAGCGCGTCCATAGTCGCCTGGTGTAATCTGTTGAACGTGCCGACGGCGTCCGGGTGATAACGGAATGCTTGAGAGACTAGCCTAGGATGTCCAGCAGTTGAGGCTTGCCCACTGTCGAGGCTTGATCAGCGAAACTAGAGAAAGTCGCATTAGGGTGTCCATAGTCACCTGGTGCCACCTGTTGAAGGTCCAGAAGCTCCGCCTGTGTAAAATCCAGTGACCAACGAAGTCAGAGCTGATGCAGACAAATGTGATCGACGTGCTGATGAAATTTCGAGACTTGGCAAGGCTGCACTGGGAAAAATCCAACCTTCTGGCAGAATCGTCGAATGTCTCGACGGTCCGGAGGGCTCGCGACTTGATTCTGATTTGAGAAGGTACTCAACAAAAAGTTAGCCCGTGTTCTTGAATTTCCTGTGCCCTGCGTTGCTCCAATACGGCGCAGCAAAAAAATTGTCAGGGGGAATTCCCCCCTCTTGGTAGTTCTACGGGCGGAAAAATGGCTTGGTATTCCCACTGTTAATAGCCGAACTATTAGCTGATGCATCACGTGTCAGTCACCATTCAGTCTTTATAATCGCTCCAAACAATCCAGCAATTAACTAGGAGCAATATAAACTGAACCGGAAACAGATGATAAAAATTCCAAACTCCAATACTTTCATTTCCGGTTGTTGATGCTATACGAGTAACATACGCTTAGTGAAAACGCTGCTTATTTATTAGAGCCTGTAACAGTGGGTGTTAGCGTACGAACAAAATTAAAATCGCAGAGGTCCCTACACTGTCTCCAGTGCAACGGGCCCTCCATACACCAACGCCATGATGAAATTCTAATAGTGGACCTAAATATCCAGGTTCTGCTCAGTCACGGAAGGGGTTAAATACATATCTGAATCGATTCGTGAACTAAATACATATCAAGCTGAGATACTGTTGTAGAAACCAAAACGTATGCACATTTCCTCTTGTCCGGTTGACATTAATTCATTTTGCAGAAAGTAAAATTAGCTGGCAGACCCAGCAAAAGTATTAGAAAGCTGTGTCATTTGATCAAGTTAAATAGATCTGCCATTTAAAGTAGCTTTCGTATTTTTGCTATTGACCATCGTATAAAACTACGCTCATAAACATTCTAAGCCTCTCTAGGCTTCCTTCCCTCAATCGTAAACAACCCCGACAGCAAGCGATCACTCGATAGCAAGCATCCCCCGATAGAAAGCGTTGGAGAGCCAACAACAAAGGAATGGACTAAAGATTTTTGAATAAACTACATGTAGCTTCTGAACTCTCAGCCTTGACATCTAGGTAATCCCCCAGTAAGCCTTGGCATCTCAGTAATCCCCCAGTAAGCCTTGACATCTCAGCAATCCCGCCGTCAGTCTTGACGTCTCAAGACAATATTTAAAACGACGCTTCTTCCATGCTTGACATGACCTCAACGTAGCTTTTTGTTTTAGATTACGCTACTTTTATTTTCACAGTGTACAATCCCTCTCAGTCCTTAACTGGATTAGTATCATTTGGACACCTGCATGGTCACATCAATATTTTGGGTAACGAACTCGCGGATTCTCTCGTCAAGGAGGGCAGCAACCCAGACAGCAACCACAGTCTGATGAGACTACCCATCAACAAACAGGTGGCTCCACCAGCAGCACCAGCTCCACAGGAACAGCTGCACAGAGTACAAGCAGACCTAACTGCAATGCCTAACCTAAACAGGAAAGTCTCTGAATATCTGATCTCACTAAATAGAACCGACCTCAGGGAAATGTGCATGGTCTTGATCGGCCATGGATTTTTCCAGAGACATTTTCCATTACAAACAAGCCCTGTCTTTTCTAGGGCATAGGCCAGAGGAGACCGCGGAGCATCACATCACCTCCACCCCTCAGTTCAATAAGGCGCGGCACAAATACCTCGACCAACCTAAGCGGATGGACGAGCTGACCACCCCGGACAACCTTCGCACCTTCGTCCGAGTGAGGCCTACTACTAACGAAGGCTTATACTTTAATAAAACAAAGACTGTTTTGAAGCGATGAAAGCATTTGTGGGCAACATCGTTGCCCATTTAAAACCTATTTAAGATTGGTTGGTTCCAAATTATTTCTTAAGCAGTTTTTCCATCCTTGACGACCAGGAGACATCGAAAGCGAGCCAATCTATTAAAAACGTTAGAGCTACAAAACTTCAAAATAAACTGTCAGTAGCCATTAACATTCCTCATTCTGCGCAAAATGACATCCTTTAAACGGGGACATACTAATGATTGCAGGAAGGTTATGAGCCCCTGGTGCGACGCCTTCAGCGACTAAGGCAATTCTAATTTCTGAGCGCCAAGGCGCCAATAATGTACGCAGGCGCAGGCGCAAACTCCAGAAATGAATGTGGCCGCGCAGGGAATCGAACCAGGGGTTCTGGAGCGAGCGTCGGACGCGTTTGCCGCTCCAGACCAAAGCGGTAGAGCATTTTTAGCAGACATTTCTCTTTTGAGGGAAAACTGTTCGAGCACTATTTAAACTGTGAAAGCTTATCTAAAGTTTCCGTACCGAATGACACTATAAGTTGGATATTGTCGAAAAACTCTACATAATGACCTCGCATTAAAAGCTTCCTGCTCTTTTTGTCGACCCTCCAATTTTCACCATCCCATACGCCCCCCTCCCGGCCGGAAGAAAACCATTAAAGTCAGATTCGACACATTCCGTTGCAATAATTGCTGTAAAAAGTCTATTTAACGGCATTCGAAACTTTAGGGAGGCAGCAAATCGTTTTCCTCAGCCAGATCACTGCAACTGCAACTTGAGAACAGCTTAACCACCTCTCAATCATGAAGCTCATCGTCTGTGCTGCTTTTTTTGCCATCGTGGCCACTGTGGTAAGACCTCTATTTATTGTGAATGTCCGAATCCAGTGCAGATCTGTCCGAATCCAATGCAGATCTGTCCGAATACAGTGCAGATCTGTCCGAATCCAATGCAGATCTTCCAGAATGTCCGAATCCAATGCAGATATGCCCGAATCCAATGCAGATCTGTCCGAATCCAATGCAGATCTGTCCGAATCCAGTGCAGATCTGTCCGAATCCAGTGCAGATCTGTCCGAATCCAATGCAGATCTGTCCGAATCCAGTGCAGATCTGTCCGAATCCAGTGCAAATCTGTCCGAATCCAGTGCAGATCTGTCCGAATCCAATGCAGATCTGTCCGAATCCAGTGCTGATTCCCGTCCAGATGCCCGTCCACATCCAATACAGACGTGACTCTTACATGTAAATGAACGCTCTCAATACTCATAATTGCTAATAATTCTGTGCATAATCAATCTTAACTCGCTCTTTCCCAGTCTGCTCAGCCGGGCGGCCGCAACCGGCTCACCGAGGGCCAGCTTGAAGCCTTCCTGCGCCCCTGCATCGTCAACGGAGTCCGCTGCCCGCCGGATGGCTCTCTGAGCTACGACAAGATCGTGGAGAACATGGAGAACGCCAAGATGGGCACCAGGATGCTGGCTGGCGAGTTGCCCAGCGAATGCGACTGCGACGATAGCAGCGAGAGGTGCAACAGGCGCTGCATGTACGCCATGATGAAGGTGCTCATCCTCGAGTACAACATTCCCATCGGTGCTCCTCAGTCGAAGCGATTCTTCGGTTTTCAAGGCTGATCGCTGCAGATCAGAATTAGGTGGATGTTTTACGATGAATAGACTAAACAATCCGATTAAACTTCCAATGGTTTAATTATTACTAATAAATATACCACCAACTAAATTAATTATCCCCTGCTTCACTGCCAAGGCATGACTGAAGACTAAGGAGCAAAGTCTGCATGGGTAATTTCAGGTCTTTCAATTTTTTTATTAATGGCTTTAGTCTTAAAGTTTTAGAGATTTTATTTTTCGAATATTTAATCCCTTTAACATCGAGTAATTTCTTAGCCACGATGCATGTACCCTCACGGAAAAATTTCTGATCGAACAGTGCAAGTTCAAAGAAAATCGGTCAAGCCTTTTGGGAGATAATCGATTTCGTACAAACAAACAAACAAACAAACCATTTTTAGTATATGGAAATCTGTCAAGAATTGCAATCTCTAGAGCGTTATGGACAAACATACAAACAAATTTTAGAGATTTAGTATATTTAGATAAGCAAGTACGCTCGTAATTAGACAGCTTTAAACCGAATTTTATGTAAGACTGGACTGGATAAATAGGCGGAAATACGGAGTGGGACAAACAAACTATTGTCTCACGCAATAGCTGAAAACAAAAGCTTTTAAAACTGAAAGACAGTTCAAAAAACAAAAAGAAAATGATAAAGATACATTTTTGATAGAAAAGCAAAGTAAACGTTGAGAAATACCATTATTGACTACCAGGTATAAAAAATTCACAGTCCACCCACTGTACGAGTTCATCAGTCCCGCAGAAAAAGTACACCCCGAATGAAGGCTCTGCAGATGGGGCACGTCTTCAGCGACTTGGCGCACACTGAGCAGCAGGCCACGTGACCACAGTCCAGCAGCATGATGTTCACCTCCTTGTCCATGCACACCTTGCACGTCTTCCAGTCGGTTGTGTCTCGGGGTCTCGGCTGTTGGTTCAGAGACTCTCGAATCTGAGACATCCTGCTCTCGAAGAACGCCTCCGGGTCCTGCGACTGCTTGCGCATGCGGCGGCTCTCGGTGAGCATGAAGTCGAGGAACAGCTCCGATGTGGCAAAGTCATCGCCTCGCTGTCTGAGATGCAGCTCTGTGAACAGTCTCACTTGCAGAGCGGAGAATCCGAGTTGAGTGAGCAGTCTCACAACGGGCAGGTCGGCTCTCGCCTTGATGTCTCTGGCCTCAACTCTGAACTCGACTCCAGGAGTGACTGCGAGAGCCTCGTCTGCGCGACTGCTGTGGACTGCGGACCCGTCGACAGTCGCAACACCAGCTGATGCAGTTGAGTCCGTCTGTACCAATGCAGTGTGACGCTGAGCTGAGGCGCCACAAGTCGGGTGCTGCACGGGAGGCGACAGTCGATGCACCGCCTGTACAAAGTCGCTACCTCGCTCCAACAACACGTGAGGACACCGAGGTGACCACCTGGCGTGCTCAACCCACACATCATCGTCGCAGCTCCACTCGCTCATGCAAAGTCCGCAGCTGAAGCAGCAGGTCGCTCTCTCTGCTTCCGAGTAGAAGAAGCCCGCCTTTGCAAGCAAGTACACTGGCTGCTGAACGAGAGCCGAGTGCAGAGACTGCGACCTCGCTTGGTAGGTCTCGAACTGTGTGTGTTTGGCAGTCACACTCGATGGATCACTCTCGACACTGTGCTGCAGAGCAGACAGGTTCGTGAGAGCTCTCTCGGAGCACGCAGATCTCGCTACTTCGCTCGACACTGGAAGCTGAGGACGCTTCATCATGTCGACTACGACCAGCTCGTCGTCCACAACGCGTCGTGCATTCGGTCCACGAGTTTCGCGTGTCGCCAGTGCCCACTCGTTCAGTCCAGCGAACTCCATCGGTGGTAGCTCAGCGACCAGCTTCATTCTCCAGTCTCCGTTCACCATCACTGCTGCATCATCTGCAGTCTGATCACTGCACTGCACTGCCTCTACCAGCTTTGCTGACCTCGAGTCTCCTTCCGGCTCTCTGTGTTCTCGAGGCACGTTGCCGACCTCGACGAACAGCACGAACGGACAGGTGGAGAAGTGGCGTCTGTGAGCCTCTCGGACCTGCTCGCCCGCCTCCCAGTCCTTGAGCACACCCTTGCAGAATGCACACTTTACTCTGTCCGACTCCTGCAGGTAGAAGAATCCGTCAGCAGCCAGATCCGTCACTGACACCAGGTGAGCCGCTGTGAAGCTGGCATCTGGCAGGTGGAAGTACTGCCACCTGTTCTCCTCTCGTCTCATGTCCCACAGGTGTTGTGGAATCGAGGCCGGCATTCCACTCGTGTCCCATCGCTGATTGCGGAAGTCCAGAGTCTGCGGCACGGATGACGCTCTGCCACCAGGTGTGCTGTTGTTGTAGTACCGCAGCACCTTGCTCTTACCTGTTTGAGCCTTATTTCCTTGTTGCGCTGCCCGTAAATTCATTTCTGAAGCCTGAGTATTCTGTCTAACATTCATCATCAGGAACTTTGAAATTTCTGTGGCTGCATGTTGAAGCAACTTTTGAAACATTTCACCTGTGAAGCTCATTTTTTGGTGTTCCTGAATTAGTTCCATGTTGTCTAGCGGAAGTCGGTCTCGAGTGCAGCTTGTGACCTCATCGACCATTGAGTTCAACCGCTGAAGTGTTTTGTCGTCTAAAGTTACATAGAAGTTGCAGCCGCTTGCAGGTTGTGTGAGACTGGAAATTAAATGCATAATATTTTCCACAGAGCTGCCTGTTCCGTTGGCCGCTCGAAACTTCTTTGCCACACCGGCGGATGCTTGAGGGAAGTAACTTTGTTGTCTTGTCGAGTGCATTTTTTGGCTAAAACATTAGTAGATTAGAAATTCATGTAACTTTGTTTATCTACAGATCCTTATTTACGCTCGTAATGGGCGTTCTTTATGGCAAAAGATAACTAGAGGCCTAAATATTTGCCATTAGAGAGTGCTAGACTGTTATAAATCTAAGGAAAGTATCTTATATCAGCGAAATGTGAACTTTACTTTCAACTCCGAAGTTTTACAAAACGAACACTGTAGTATACCAGGACGTAAAACTCATAAATCTGGTAGGTTTTTAGGAGGCCGATTTCCACGAAAAATCATTTTTTCGTTACAATATCAATATTTGCATTTGATTCAGGCCAGTTGAGATTACCATTCCTTTAATTTAGCATGGAAACAGGTGAATATTGTGTTTTATATTGTTGCTGTGCAATTGAAGAAGGGGTAATCTTCACTGACCCATATCAAATGCATTTATTGATTTTTTTATGGAAAAAATAAATTTTTCCAATCTCCGCAGTGTATTTCTCCTGGAAATTGGCTTTCTAAAAATTACTCCATCTTTGATTTTTACGTTTTGTTATAATACAGCGACAGTTGGTTTCACAACTCTAAAATTTCACAACGTCGAATTTACACTTAGAAGACCACACTTACACTTAGGACACTTAGTACCAGCAGTCATCCATTTTGTTTCATTTCTTAAACAGAAAATTGCACATCCTAGCTGAGCTCCCGGACCTAGTATTCAATATTTAATTAAGGTTGGGCAGAAGTTTTATAATTCCCATAATATCAGCTGAAAAATAACATTTACAGCAAATTTGGAGACTATCCTATCAATATCAGGTTATCACACAGGACCTTCGTATCCAGATAAGTGAGTAGCTATAGAAATTACGGAAAGAGCAAAGTGTGAAATTAGGGAAAAAGAAGATTCGAAAATATTAATTGCCTATTTTAAAATTCTAGTTTATAGTCATATCTCTAAAGGCTATATTTCGACATTGTGCAATTCGACGTAAACTTTTAAATATGTGAACTTTTGCTATGTGAAATTTCGGGTATGTGAAAATTCGGGTATGTGAAATTTCGGGTATGTGAAAATTTGGGTATATGAAGTGTACTAACAATTTGGGTTTTCGTTTTGAAATTTCAGTGGTATGATGATGTTACGACGTTGTAAAACTGCACGTTTTGGAAGGTAGTGGCTCAATAAATGCCAGCCTGTAAAAATAAATTTTTACTCTAATTTACGCAGTTCCAAGTATAGCTTAAAAACAGTATGGTTCACAATGCTTTGACAAAAATTACTTGGTTGAACCGCTGTGGTCCTTCAAACGGTTCTGGACACATTCCGCGGCTCTAAAACTGAAAAAAATAACAAATTTCAGTTAGTCTCGACCATAGATCCAGTTCTCATCAGAGTTTATGGTATCTAAAGCATTGAATGAGTGGCCTATCTAGGGACCTCACAGCGGATAAATGATCTCAGCAAAGAATAAGACACGCTTTAAGCACTCACCACTACAAGGTAACGATTCAGTCGATGAGATAAAATAGAGTTGGCGATTTTCCGTTAAATCCAGCGGATTGTAATTCTAGTAATTCTGCTAGAATTGTAATTCTTTAATACAGTCCAGTTTTTGCTCGTTATCTATATATGTTTAAATCGGAGCAATCTGATGGAACCTTCTAGAAATTTCCTGAGTGTCAGCGCTATTTTTATCTCTTGAATTACACTGCCGTATTAACGTACACTTACTCATTGGAAAGCCGCCAGTTATTTTTATCACGTGAGTACAATGCAGTACAGTACACTAGTCATGGAAAAGCCGGGGGAGCTCTGCACAAGATAAACAGTGTGCGCTGGAAGATCGACACTCGCTGTTTGCATGAACTATAAAAACCTGAATTAAAGCTAGGGCTGTAAAGCTATAAATAATCTTGGCTTGACGCTTGTCACATGATTATTTCTCGGAGTACTGCTTTCACATAGGCTATTTTAGGCAATGAAAGTATTTCTTTTTTAGACGGTGTACCGCGTTTTCCCGCTTTTCTCGATCCTCGATCATCTCTTTATGGCAACTACCAAGCAAGTACCACAAACCGCTTCAGCGGTTGAACTCAATGATCGATGAACTAACAAGCTGTGAGTTATTTGTGAACACATTTAAGACTCGTAAACATGAATTCTGACCGGGACGTTGTACTCGAGAACGAGCACCTTCATCATGGCGTACATGCAGCGACGGTTGCAAGTCTTGCAGGTGTCTTCGCAGTCGCATTCCCTGCATGGGCAGCGCGCCAGCGAGTGCTCTGGAGAACATCTTGGTGCTCTCCATGTAGCTCGTAATTCGCTATATTTTCATAGCTCATCGAGCAATCCGGCGGGCAGCGGACTCCGTTGACGATACAGGGGCGCAGGAAGGCTTCGAGCTGGCACTCGGTTACTCGATTGCCGCCGATCTGCATTGGATTCGGACAGATCTGCATTGGATTCGGACAGATCTGCACTGGATTCGGACAGATCTGCACTGGATTCGGACAGAACAGCATTGGATTCGGACAGATCAGCTCTGGATTCGGACAGATCTGCATTGGATTCGGACAGAACAGCATTGGATTCGGACAGATCTGCACTGGATTCGGACAGAACAGCATTGGATTCGGACAGAACAGCATTGGATTCGGACAAATCAGCGTTATCTGTCATTATTTCATCTTTACGAGCAGGTTTACTTGGTACAACCGGAAAACCGGAACAAGTTATTAGAAATGGTTTGTTTGTCTGCTAAAGTTGTTTTCTTTTTTTGAAGTATTTTTTTCTTAGTATACCTCTCTGGATGGGGGCCCAGTGGTTAGCGTCGGACTCACGACTTGAAGGTCGGTGGTTCGATTTCGGGGCAGGTGTAATCAATTATTATTATATATTATCGGTTTTGGTGCAGATCAGCTCAGTGGTAAATGCATCTGACTCTCGCGCCACGAGGCTCAACTCCGAGGCACAGTGAGTGTACATGTCTGGCGATTAGAAAGTCAGAGCGGCTGTACACCCTGTGTGAGCGTGTCTATGAGTGCGTGTGTCTGCGTACAGCATTAGCGCACTTGTATGCTCAGGAGTCAGTGGAATGGGCTGAATTGCTTTAGCGCTGGTTGTGAGACGGTGTCGTTGCGTTCGGGCCAATAACCGCCCTCCATTATTATTATATGTCTATTTGAATGACAACAAAGACCACAAAATACTCTGTTAGCGTCTCAAGGCGCGTCTCAAGGCCAGGTCGCGAACGAACACCACAAACGTCGGGGCGCCGGCGTCAGCAAGCAGGCAGAGCGCGCGCCTGTCCCCATCGGTAGGGTGCCTGCAGCGTTATCAGCAGCAGCTCCTGCACCGGCTGCATGCCAACGATACACCCTTCACGCGGGGGCTGTGTCTCGAGGTCAACCCTCGGGCCAATTGTTCCGGCCACACTCACCCGAGTAGCAGATTACAGTCACCCATGGCCCGTCCTACCGGCCGTCTCGGGGGGCTGTCCTCGCCCATCAGCACGGTGTTTCTCATTTCCTGCACCGGCTGTGGGCAGTGCGACTCGGCGCGGATGATGTGGCCTGCCAGCTGGAGTCGCCGACGGCGCAACAGGTCGCTTGGACGGAATAAACTGGCGCGGCGATACAAAGCCGCGTTGGTCACTCGCTCGTAGCCGATCTTGAAGGCGGCGCGCAGCAGGCCAGCGTGCGCCGCGTCAACTTGCGGCTCGATCGACTCCGTCAGCGTCCAGGTCTCGGCGTTGTATAACAGGACGGTCTCGATCACCGCCTAAAACAACGCCGCCCTCTGGCGGTCAGGTACTGCAGGACTGCCCTCACAGAACGAAAGGCAGCCCAGGCAAGCCCGCGGCGACGCGGCAAATCTTCGCGGACGACGGAAACCAGACCGCCGAGGTAGACGAACTGCTGACAACGCGGAAGCTCTGCCGCCTGTCCAACAGTGCTTCGGCACAAAATCGCAGCCTCGATGTCATCCGGCACGCAGAGCACGAGAGCACGACGGTTTTCTGCGTGTTGATCAAGTGGCTGACACTCGCCACAACAGCAACTAGCTTGTTCAGTTGTCGCTGGGCGCCCTCGACACTTGAGAACAGCAGGGCGAAGTTGTCGGCGTAGCCAAGCACGCTGAGCCGCCTCTCTGGTTGACGTGTGTGCGTGTGCGTCTTCGGCTGGGCGGGTTCCCTCATTGCACCCACTCAGGGTGCGTGCACTTCAGGAACCCTAGCACCTTCGCTTCATCTCCCAGATCCTCCAGACCATGAATACCAAAACGCGCCCTCTCCTTATGCCACCTGTCGCACCACACCCAGTGGTCCTTATCCTCTTCCTCACCGCAGTCCTGACAACTCGCCTTTGCCTCAGCACCGATTTTTTGTCGCCAGTAGGCCGTCTTCTTGCATTGACCACATCTGAGTTGGGCGAGTGTGGTCTCCGTGCTACGATTTTCAGCGCATTTGTTAATTTTGTGCTTGTAGACCCTACGGAGACGCTCATCAGAGGGCGGGGGCGCCGGCTCCTTCCTGATGGCTGCCTTTCCGGTTGACGTCGCCCACGCGACGCCGGTTGACATCGGAAGAGCGATCCGCAGTCACCCAGTCAAGCCCCCTACGAGAGTACATGTACAATCAGCAACATGTTAAAGTTTCCACCCCGAAGCCAGTGGTCATTCAGTGGTGGACTGAATTTTTCATCAGTTGAATATTGAATGAATTAATGAATTGGATTGAATGAATTCTTAATATTATCATTGATAATACACTAATATCAGTTTATTTTTATTCATATCAGCTTGATTGCGAAATCAGCCCATACGAGCCTGCGGACGTGGTGTGAATTGCATCATTTGGGGCTGAGATCTGAGGAAAGTTGACCACTAGTTTTGGGGTGTATATTGCTTTTTAACTCATTCTGCAGAAATTTAACCTGCTAAAGATATAATAAAATATGCTAAACAAAATACAAGTGACTTTAATTTCGGGGCCGGTTATTACCGGTTCTGTTAACCTGTTTTATCTGACGAGGGCATCTACCAGACCTGTCTTGCTGGAGGGGGTTGGGGAGGGTTGGTGACCTTATTTATTCGCTTGGCTTCTGCTCTGCTGTGTCTGCATTCTGGTTTGATTAGAAGCCTGCGGGTGGTACAAAAATATGCAAATAAACCAAACACGTGGATAAACAAAATACTGTTTTTCTATCAACGTCGCCAGCCTCATTGGCATCTACACCGGTGGGTTTAACGCAAGATGCAAGAGACATTAGGTAATATATTTTGGTATTATGATTCACATTAGGACGCAATGCGCACCTGTCTCGGCGGAAACGGAAACGGCCGGTCCAGGGTTGGTTTCTCAGAACGGAAAACAAGTGAAACAAACCAAAATTAATACGCTCGAAGCTGACACTTGACAAGCCCTTACTATTTTTTCCTCTATTTTAAATAGCAATGAGCCACGTATTTGCGCATCTATTGAACGAATTAGAAAATTATGATACGAAATAAAACATATTAATTTTCACTTCATCCACTTTTTACTTGCACAGCAAAGCACACTCCACTAATCTTTCATTACCAGTGATTACCTTTCATTCTCTCGCATCTATTTTACGCTAAATGTGAGAAAACAGCAAGTGATGAAATTTGTACGTGAGGTAACTTAAAATTGGAGAAATTGGGCTTAGCAGCTGGTATGGGAGGTGTTGTCACATCCAGCTTATAGCCTAGGCATCCCCTTGCGATTATCTTTCATTTTTATCCCTAATCATAAAACAAAAAGTTCTCCAACTATAAGACAAGCTGAAAAAGGCATCGTGAATTTTTTTCTTTAAAATAGTCAATCTTACAGGGGTGGCTGGGAGCGGCTTGTAACTCGTTGACAGGCAGTTACAGCTGTGGGTGACTATTTTTTTGAGTAAATATTTCAGTACTCAATATAAATTTGCCAAAAATTATAATTTGCCAAAAATGTAAGAGTTAAAAGAATGAAACTAAAACTGTATGCATGCGTCACTAATAAATACGTACCATCCAAATATACTAAATCTTAAACATTTCTATGTATGCATGTACATAATAATTAACTAACCGTCACTCCTCATTGCAACAGATGCTATATTTGATAATTCGTAAACCGGAAAAACCCAGTTTGAGAAAACTCAAAGCTATTTTTAGCCTTGTGTACGCAGTAGCGTAAGCTCCAGGTTGCACATTCAGTATAAATAGACAAAACAAGCGCAATTATTCATATCACAGAAAGATCTAACAGTATGTCACTTGTTATAATTGCTAACGTCGGACAGCAAAGGCATCGACGCCGAAACGCAGGTAATTTCATTCAATTTTTACTTCGTTGAAACGTTTAAAAAACTTTTGCCACTGCCGATCAGCTTTTAAATTAAATTATTCTCACAAAATAAACCTCTCTTGCAGCAGAACACTTTCGAAGGCCATCAACTACACTGGCTCAATGGAGAACACGGAATTCCATTCTGAACACCGAGCGCTGGCTTCAAAATCTGACTTCAAATCAAAGAAACGCCGCATCAGAGAGCAGACGAGAAACCATTTTTCAGTTCTTCCAAGAAATAACCAGCCTGCAAGTGGTTGACGAACTCAGGCAGACAATAACGTACACCATCGCCAAACAAGCTGTTGAAAAAAACAAAAATCCGGATGTCTTACTTGAGCTTCAAAAAATTGCAGCTGATTACGCACTAAAAGGTAGCAGAAGATTGCATGAACACCTCAATGCAGCGATTCGAAATCAAACAGGCAAGAGCAAGGTACTGCGGTACTATAACAACAGCACACCTGGTGGCAGAGCGTCCTCCGTGCCGCAGACTCTGGACTTCCGCAATCAGCGATGGGACACGAGTGGAATGCCGGCCTCGATTCCACAACACCTGTGGGACATGAGACGAGAGGAGAACAGGTGGCAGTCCTTCCACCTGCCAGATGCCAGCTTCACAGCGGCTCACCTGGTGTCAGTGACGGATCTGGCTGCTGACGGATTCTTCTACCTGCAGGAGTCGGACAGAGTAAAGTGTGCATTCTGCAAGGGTGTGCTCAAGGACTGGGAGGCGGGCGAGCAGGTCCGAGAGGCTCACAGACGCCACTTCTCCACCTGTCCGTTCGTGCTGTTCGTCGAGGTCGGCAACGTGCCTCGAGAACACAGAGAGCCGGAAGGAGACTCGAGGTCAGCAAAGCTGGTAGAGGCAGTGCAGTGCAGTGATCAGACTGCAGATGATGCAGCAGTGATGGTGAACGGAGACTGGAGAATGAAGCTGGTCGCTGAGCTACCACCGATGGAGTTCGCTGGACTGAACGAGTGGGCACTGGCGACACGCGAAACTCGTGGACCGAATGCACGACGCGTTGTGGACGACGAGCTGGTCGTAGTCGACATGATGAAGCGTCCTCAGCTTCCAGTGTCGAGCGAAGTAGCGAGATCTGCGTGCTCCGAGAGAGCTCTCACGAACCTGTCCGCTCTGCAGCACAGTCTCGAGAGTGATCCATCGAGTGTGACTGCCAAACACGCACAGTTCGAGACCTACCAAGCGAGGTCGCAGTCTCTGCACTCGGCTCTCGTTCAGCAGCCAGTGTACTTGCTTGCAAAGGCGGGCTTCTTCTACTCGGAAGCCGAGAGAGCGACCTGCTGCTTCAGCTGCGGACTTCGCATGAGCGAGTGGAGCTGCGACGATGATGTGTGGGTTGAGCACGCCAGGTGGTCACCTCGGTGTCCTCACGTGTTGTTGGAGCGAGGTAGCGACTTTGTGCAGACAGTGCATCGACTGTCGCCTCCCGTGCAGCACCCGACTTGTGGCGCCTCTGCTCAGCGTCACACTGCATTGGTACAGACGGAATCAACTGCATCAGCAGGTGCTGCGACTGTCGACGGGTCCGTATTGCGCAGCAGTCGCGCAGACGAGGCTCTCGCAGTCACTCCTGGAGTCGAGTTCAGAGTCGAGGCCAGAGACATCAAGGCGAGAGCCGACCTGCCCGTTGTGAGACTGCTCACTCAACTCGGATTCTCCGCTCTACAAGTGAGATTGTTCACAGAGCTGCATCTCAGACTGCGAGGCGATGACTTTGCCACATCGGAGCTGTTCCTCGACTTCATGCTCAACGAGAGCCGCCGCATGCGCAAACAGTCGCAGGATCCGGAGACGTTCTTCGAGAGCAGGATGCCTCAGATTCGAGAGTCTTTGAACCAACAGCCAAGACCCCGAGACACAACCGACTGGAAGACGTGCAAGGTGTGCATGGATAAGGAGGTGAACATCATGCTGCTGGACTGTGGTCATGTGGCCTGCTGCTCCGTGTGCGCCAAGTCGTTGAAGACGTGCCCCATCTGCAGAGCCTTCATTCGGGGTGTACTTTTTCTGCGGGACTGATAAACTCATACAGGAGGTGGACTGTGAATTCTACTTTTTGATGGGTCGCAATGGCTCCGTCATAACGCCTTTTGTTTTTTCAGTAATGACAGCACAAGTGCTTGCTGGATTCTTTATAAAATTGTACTTTTCTGAAGGAGTCGATTAGTAGATATACATGTGTATTGTACGTTACTGTGCACGGCAGTTAGCTTCTAGAAATAATTTTTACGTTTTGCTTTTAAACAGTATTAAGTTTCAAATGCTATCGATGGAAATGCTTGTATATGCAGTTCTTCTCACGCGTTACGCACTAAAGATGCAGTCTATGTTTATTGAGAGTCGAAGCTGCGTGTTAAATGGCATTTTCGGTCTTGAATACCCGTATTTTTATTTGAAGATTCAAATGAATTTATTGGTGAAAGCAATTCATGTAGGGAACTCTACATGTACGTGTAATCTCTGCTTCTAACTGAAAATGAAGTACCCCGCAGTCTACGAGCATAATGTAATGAAATCTTGATGTACTTCAGAATTGAACTTTCTTACAGCATGTTTTTTTAATTCTATCTTTTTCATATAGGATGAATCGATCAGGACAGCTGCAGGCGGAGTTCCCTGTGATTGGCTGGGGATGGAAAATTGAAAACTAAAACAAGACAGCTAGATAATGCGTCGTATAAAATAAATCATATGCAAACCTTAAAACTTTAAAAGATCTTTCTCTCGGATACTCGTATTGTGTTGATATTATATTGCATTGCATGTTTCCATTTTGACGCCTTACAGTAATATTATGTAATTTATTTCTACACTTTAAATGAAGATTACCTTCTGATATTTTATTACACCGATAACTGTATTTTAATATACAATTTTTGCAACGGAGCTTAAAATGCGACACTTGATGATTCATGTTGTTTAATGCCGATGGCGTACGCGGGAATTTTAATTGGACCGGCTACAGCAGCCCTCTTTAGTGTCTTGACGGGCGCCCCTGTCTCTGGTCGACGCCCCTGTCTCTTGGCCGGTGCCCCTGTCTCTTGGCCGGCGCCCCTGTCTCTTGGCCGGCGGCCCTATCTCCCCTGTCTCCTTGTCGACAGCCCTGTCTCCTTGTCGGCGCCCCTTTCTCCTTGTCGGCGCCCCTGTCTCCTTGTCGGCGCCCCTGTCTTTGTTCGGCGCCTCTTTCTCCTTGTCGGCGCCCCTGTCTCCTTGTCGGCGCCCCTGTCTCCTTGTCGGCGCCCCTGTCTCCTTGTCGGCGCCCCTGTCTCCTTGTCGGCGCCCCTGTCTCCTTGTCGGCGCCCCTGTCTCCTTGTCGGCGCCCCTGTCTCCTTGTCGGCGCCCCTGTCTCCTTCTCGGCGCCCCTGTCTCCTTGTCGGCGCCCCTGTCTTTGTTCGGCGCCACTGTCTCTTGGTCGGCGCTCCTGTGTCTTGGTCGGCGCCACTGTCTCCTTGTCGGAGCCCCCGTCTCCTTGTCGACAACTCTGTCTCCTTGTCGGCGCCCCCAGCCCTATCCTTTAGGCCGGTGAATCCCACAGGTCGGGAAAATCAAGCTTCCTTTATTCATCGAGCTTGCATGTTTACCTAGCCTTCATTTAAATTTTAAAAGAGTGCAATTTTTGTGAGGCGAGTTTGTCAACAGTAACTGGCTTTGCTCGGTAACTCGGCTGACGTTGATATCAACTCGCTTGGCCTGGTATCTGGATTGGAGGGTGGCTGTTAAATTATTATCAGAGTTATGTCCTCGCACTGACTGATCTCTAATCGTTTCACTTATGCGCCTTAGCTTTTCACTTTCACTTATGGCACTCCTTAACCTCACCTCGCTTTGGCGTTCCTTTTATTATATGTGACCTATATTAGCGGATTGCTAAACCCTACTTGCGGACTTCTAGACCCTATATCGTTCACCATTTTTTATTGAGGTTAGACATTTTGTGATGGAGTATAAATGTAAAATTATCATATTATAGGAGAGATAATCTCAACAGGAATAGTAAGCGGTGATGTAATTAAACAATAGTAAAATTTTGCTACACTGGTGAGATATTGGTAATAGTTGTGAAGTTCTGCACTGAAGACCAATGCGGCCAATGGTGGGGCTGCGTTCGGCAGAGAGTGTGGTCGGGTAAAGCCGTCACACTGGACTCAACTATTATTCGCTCGAAGATTATGGACCCATTGATAAGCGCGAGTATAAATTATGGTCTGCATTATGAGGCAAAGGAGAGACTCTGTATTGAGTTTTGAAGCTTGAGATTAAAAATTGAAACCAAGAGCAGAAAGTCTGCAGCCATGAGAAATCTGAAGCACTTGCTAATGCTAGCTGGCACGCAGGCTCTGCCGATCTTGTTAGCTTCCTCCACCAGGCCGGATAGTCGATAGGAAAGAAAAGGGGAGAGAGGGGAGAGAAGAGAGAGACTAGAGACTAGAGAGAGTAGAGAGAAGAGAAGAGAGGAGAGAGTAGAGATGAGAGATGAGAGAGCAGAGACGAAGAGAAAAGAGAGGAGAGAGAAGAGACAAGAGAAAAAAGAAGAAGGGAGAGAGTAGAGAAGAGAGATCGGGGGAGAGAAGAGGGAAGAAAATAGGAAGAGAGAGGAATGAGAGAAGAGAATAAGAGAGAGGAGAGGGGAGAGAGAGAATAGAGGACAGTGGCGAAGCCAGGAATTTATTTCGGTGGGCCCATTCAGCACCAAGAGGGAGTGTTCTGATAAGCCGAAAAATTCGGGGAGGGGGGGGGTTTTCTCCAGAAGTTCGGGGGGGGGTAATCTCAAGAGGAGGCAGGCCCCCGCCCCCTGGCTGCGCCACTGAGAGAGGAGAAGAGATAAGAGCTGAGAGAGGAAGGAGGAGAGATAAGAGATAAGAGAGCAGAGAAAATAGATGAGAGCAGAGAGGAGATGAGAGAGCAGAGGAGAGATGAGAGAGCAGAGGAGAGATGAGAGAGCGGAGGAGAGAGGAAGGAAGAGACGAAGGAGGAGGACGAAATAATACATGTAGATGATAGATGAGAAAAGAAAGGAGAGAAGAACGAGGAGAGAAAAGATGAGACACGAGAGGAGGAGAGAAGAGATGAGACACGAGAGGAGGAGAGAAGAGAGAGAAGAAAACAGAGAAGTTTTAAGGGACCTTAGTGACCCTGTGGATAATTGGGACGTTTCTTCGGCAGCATTTTTTGCTGGAAACGGACTAAAGCAGACCAAAATTCTGTGGTCTCCGCAGTGCTAGAGGAAACTGCTTAATTCGGCAGTTTCGTCACGCTAAATGTGCGGAAACGAAGAAAGAAACGAATTAAAATATTGAGTCGTTTCCTACGCAGTTTCCAACCACAGGAAACTGCTTTTTATGGCGATTCAGTTTCTCCGCTTCCTACGCAGGACTTTGGGCCGGATTGGCCCATTGCTTCGTTTCGTGCGTAGTATTTACATGTATATGCATGAGTAAGTGGAGGGAAACGGACTGAGTCGACGATTTCTCACGCACTGTTCGATTTGACGAGCTTCTGAGCGACAGAATTTAAACAGGTGGGATTATACACGTATTTCTATCTAACGACACTATAACAACGGTACACACAGGATCACCCTTACTGCATGCCAGGCTCTATACAGTTCATACACTCAGTACAGACAAATACACAACACAAACACTCATTTTCAGAACAGAAAATTGAAACGACACCAGCGACAACGATTAGAACATTCCAATTATGGTATCGATGCACGCAATAGCATGCCAAACTAGCAAAAGAATCAAGCCAAAAGGGCAGGAAAATAATTAACCTGTATATTTAATGTACAGAACAGAATCAAAGGAATGGTTGGAATCGACCCAGGAATCGAAGTAAAATCTTGCTTCGTTTCTGTGCGAGAACAGAATCGAAAGAAATTTTGGAATCAACCCAGGAATCGAACGACGATTTTTTCGATTCTTTATTCGATTCCATCGCTTCGGCTGTTTCCTGGCCGTTTCCAAACAATGCCAAGAAATACTGCTCTGAGTGGCGATTCTTATCCAAAGAATCGACTTCCAAAGACGTTTTTTTGTTTGGCCGTTTTTTAAGGAGAAACGAATGCGTTTCCCAGCGGAATCGTCTAAAAAAACGACTCTATTCCCCGGCGGGGATGGAGAGGCAGAAGCCAGAAGCCAGAGGCCAGAGTTTGAAACACCCCAGCTGATAAGATCAATGCCCGCCTCAATTATCCTTAATTTGCTTCATTTTACCTCTATCCTAACAAGTTTGTTTAAATATGACTTCAGATTTAAAATATATGCAAAAACAGTTCCAAGGATTGGAATTCAGCGGGTTCAAAATCCGCGGGTTTCAACAGCTTGTTAAATAAGTTATTAGCACGCGAAGACATTAAGAAGCTTGTGAATATGGGGTCGCACAGAGAGAGCAGAGAGGAGAGATGAGAGAGAAGTGAGAAAAGAGGAGAGATTAGAGAAGGGAGTGAACTCTTATATTGCAATAAATATAGAGCAAATACTGCTACATGTATTTGATATACTGTAAAAATTTCCTAATCAATATAGGCAAGTCAGTTCGAAATCGGATACTACCCATCAACCCAGCCAATCAAACCGTAAAAACTGGACTTCTCATCCACGATTTATAAAATTACAGAACAGGCGTTACTGCGTAATCACAGAGATCTACATGTACAGTGATTTGATTTACATTGGATTTTGCAGGATAAACCACAAAAGCAGCTGATTTTGCAGCAGAAAAAATCTTTAGTATATGCCTTCAATTGTCTTCCAATTCCAATGGAATGAAATTCCAATACCACTTGTACCTGTGATATAATGGCTGAATACTTGGGTCTAGACTGTCAATTTTACCTGCGATTTTATGGCTGACTAATTGGGGTATAGTTACTTGTATTTGTGATTTTATGGCCTACTAATTGGGGTACAGTTACTTGTACGTGTGATTTGACGGCTGACTATTTAGGGTACAGCAACAATTGTACCTGTGATTTGACGGCTGACTAATTGGGGTACGGCAACAATTGTACCTGTGATTTGATGGCTGACTAATTAGGGTACAGCAACAATTGTACCTGTGATTTGACGGCTGACTAATTGGGGTACAGCAACAATTGTACCTGTGATTTGACGGCTGACTAATTGGGGTACAGCAACAATTGTACCTGTGATTTGATGACTGACTAATTGGGGTACAGCAACAATTGTACCTGTGATTTGATGACTGACTAATTGGGGTACAGCAACAATTGTACCCGTGATTTTATGGCTGACTAATTGGGCTACAGTTATACTTGTACTTGTGATTTGACTAAAGGCCAACATAAAGTTGGTTCACACTGATTTTAAATTGATTTGAGCAATATTTGACCAGCGAATATTCTGACAAAAGGGTGAAGTAAACCAGCCTTATTTGTGCTATATCGACAGTCACTTGGTCAAGTCCTTGATTAAGTGGTAAATTGAGTATTAGGCCTCATTTGCTCAAAACGCTTCTCAATTTTCAATAAATTTAGGAATGAAATCGACTTTAAAGCAGTTCGTGTGAGCAGAAATTCACACTACTGTAAAGGAAATCATTTAGTTTAAATAAGAAACACCAATTTGGTAACAAAAGCCAGTAAGAACTTTAAAGCAATAGCAGATACAAAAAATAAACAATATCGCTCTGCAACGTTTGATGCAAGGCCAGCAAGGCCAGCAAAATAATCTGCATATGCAACAGGTTAAAAATGATGTATTAGGCTGAAACATATAATGACGTTCATTTTTCAATGCTTGCGTTGCAGTACACTGTAAAAAGGGCAATATTCAGTATGAACACATCAGATTACGCATGGGTATGAATGCACACGTACAATGGCACGTATTGTTGCCATAGTTTAACTTCGACACTTCTAGCCATGCTACCTTTTTGCTCCGAAAATAAACGGCTTTAAAGACATGGAATGGAACCCGACGAAAGTGGGTGTAGATTAACGATGTTGGACGTACTTTGACGAACTTTGATCAGTTTATAGAAGTTGCGTCAAATTTTTTTCGATATGAATTGGAGTTTGACAAAATTGAAAAGGAGTTTTGGCAGTGCCAACAACATATAGACTTTCTTCCCCATACAAAGTTGTGCTTGCTGTCGATATTAAAAGGAGTTTGTCTAAAATTAATGTAGATTTTCATGTAATTTTCCTGCTCTCGAAGTGTCAAAGTCGAGCTTCCAATTGTGCAACGTAAATTGGAGCTTGAATGAAATTAAAGGTAAAATGGTGTAGAAGTTACTGATTAAGTGCGGGTGCTGCATCGACAGATGAGGCACTGAATATGCTACTAAATTAGTGCACACAGTGACGTCTAAATACTCGTTAAAAGCTTATCCTACGTACATATGACAAACTCTAAATAATAGTAAACTACAAGTGCATTATAGTATTATACATTACGCAGAAATATTATTGCACAGAAAGGTGAAAACCAACTCATGTAAGTATTAATGTTACAAATGCTATAAATAGATGCGATAAATTAATAATATGGTGTTGTTGCTATCTGAAGTGACGAATAGATCGACGAATACGAATAGAAAAAAACCAAACTGAAAAAGTAGTATAATTGTCATTAAGCGACCAAGCGACTATGAAATCAAACACTTGTTATAATAAATTGTGACAAGGTCTCAACTTGAAGATGACTTGCCTGCAAAAAACTGCAAGTAAGGATCCAAAAAACTCACTAATTATTCTTCTCTTTGATTCCGCCCCATTATGCGCTAAAAATCCAACAGTTATTGTTTCTATGGAAAACAATTCGTGCAACGTTTTACCTAGTGCTAAAAAACAAAACAGCCTTCACTCACGAAAAAATAGGGAGCCGCGAATGAAGGCCCTGCAGATGGGGCACGTCTTCAGCGACTTGGCGCACACTGAGCAGCAGGCCACGTGACCACAGTCCAGCAGCATGATGTTCACCTCCTTGTCCATGCACACCTTGCACGTCTTCCAGTCGGTTGTGTCTCGGGGTCTCGGCTGTTGGTTCAGAGACTCCCGAATCTGAGACATCCTGCTCTCGAAGAACGCCTCCGGGTCCTGCGACTGCTTGCGCATGCGGCGGCTCTCGGTGAGCATGAAGTCGAGGAACAGCTCCGATGAGGCAAAGTCATCGCCTCGCTGTCTGAGATGCAGCTCTGTGAACAGTCTCACTTGCAGAGCGGAGAATCCGAGCTGAGTGAGCAGTCTCACAACGGGCAGGTCGGCTCTCGCCTTGATGTCTCTGGCCTCGACTCTGAACTCGACTCCAGGTGTGACTGCGAGAGCCTCGTCTGCGCGACTGCTGCGGACTGCAGACCCGTCGACAGTCGCAGCACCTGCTGATGCAGTTGAGTCCGTCTGTACCACTGCAGCGTGACGCTGAGCAGAGGCGCCACAAGTCGGGTGCTGCACGGGAGGCGACAGTCGGTGCACTGTCTGCACAAAGTCGCTACCTCGCTCCAACAACACGTGAGGACACCGAGGTGACCACCTGGCGTGCTCAACCCACACATCATCGTCGCAGCTCCACTCGCTCATGCAAAGTCCGCAGCTGAAGCAGCAGGTCGCTCTCTCGGCTTCCGAGTAGAAGAAGCCCGCCTTTGCAAGCAAGTACACTGGCTGCTGAACGAGAGCCGAGTGCAGAGACTGCGACCTCGCTTGGTAGGTCTCGAACTGTGCGTGTTTGGCAGTCACACTCGATGGATCACTCTCCAGACTGTGCTGCAGAGCGGACAGGTTCGTGAGAGCTCTCTCGGAGCACGCAGATCTCGCTACTTCGCTCGACACTGGAAGCTGAGGACGCTTCATCATGTCGACTGCGACCAGCTCGTCGTCCACAACGCGTCGTGCATTCGGTCCACGAGTTTCGCGTGTCGCCAGTGCCCACTCGTTCAGTCCAGCGAACTCCATCGGTGATAGCTCAGCGACCAGCTTCATGCTCCAGTCTCCGTTCACCATCACTGCTGCATCATCTGCAGTCTGATCACAGCATTGCACTGCCTCTACTATCTTTGCTGAAATCAAGACTCTTTCTGGCTCTCTGTGTTCTCGAGGCACGTTGCCGACCTCGACGAACAGCACGAACGGACAGGTGGAGAAGTGGCGTCTGTGAGCCTCTCGGACCTGCTCGCCCGCCTCCCAGTCCTTGAGCACACCCTTGCAGAATGCACACTTTACTCTGTCCGACTCCTGCAGGTAGAAGAATCCGTCAGCAGCCAGATCCGTCACTGACACCAGGTGAGCCGCTGTGAAGCTGGCATCCGGCAGGTGGAAGGACTGCCACCTGTTCTCCTCTCGTCTCATGTCCCACAGGTGTTGTGGAATCGAGGCCGGCATTCCACTCGTGTCCCATCGCTGATTGCGGAAGTCCAGAGTCTGCGGCACGGATGACGCTCTGCCACCAGGTGTGCTGTTGTTGTAGTACCGCAGTACCTTGCTCTTACCTGTTTGTACCAATTGTCGCGCGTCAGATGTACCAAAGTATGTTGAAGCTCGAAGCTGAGCTGCTATGAGCATTCGCTGCTTAGGCATTTCAGTGTCAGCTATGGCTTTCAGTGCAACAGCTAAGGAGTCTTTCGTACTATTGTTTGCTAAGTTGCATGGAGTAGGTAATATTGGTATCAATGCCTCAGTTGGTATGACAGCATTGCTCGTAATCTCATAGTCTAATATATCGGAATCCCTCTCTGATGTGGCGAATGTGTTATTTAGTACTACATTTTGCGGTTGATTGACGGCGGAGTCTGTTAGCCAATTACTAACTGACATTAAGTTCGTCATTTTTCACAAATTGAACTGCTACAAAGCGGTATGCAGCAAAATGATTTGACAGCGTAGTTTGTGGCTGCAGGTGTCTCTGAATTTTTTTGATATTTACTTGGTTAGCAAGTTTACACTGAAATGGGTCAGTACATTAATTCAGAACTATCAAACAGATAAGCCTTTCAGCCAATAGGAGCGCAACATGGACATGAAACAAGTATGATATATCTAGATATCTAGATATTCACCAATATGCTATACTAAAGAATTAAAGACAATTAGCTCTTTTTCTAAGCTATTATCAATGTTAAAGTTCATTTATTTAGGCTACACTTGATTGTATCATTGTCTACACTTGTAACTATCTAAATTTAGCTATTGCTACTAGCAATCTAGTGCCCCCCTTCGGGGCGCGCAATAAGCAAGGAGCAAAAATATTTATATAAAACAATTAAAAAAGCACATTTTCTTAAGAACCAATTCCTTCTTCAGTTTTATAAACCACCTTATTCGAGTAAAATTGTCATGAACAAAGATGTTTGCTATGAATCTCTTACTTTTTTTAAATTAACAGAAAGACAACAAAATATAGTTTTCACAAAGATTCCCCCTAAATTCCACCTGAATTTTACAAAGATACAGACATTCCCCCTAAATAGAAAACATCCCCAAGACAGCAAGCATTCCCCAGATAGCAAATATCCCCAAGATAGCAAGCCTCCACCCAGATAGCAAGCATCCTCCAAAATAGTAAGCATCCCTCCAAATAGCAAGCATCCTGCAGATAGCAAGCATCCTGCAGATAACAAGCATCCTGCAGATAGCAAGCATCCTGCAGATAGCAAGCATCCTGCAGATAGCAAGCATCCTGCAGATAGCAAGCATCCTGCAGATAGCAAGCATCCTGCAGATAACAAGCATCTTGCAGATAGCAAGCATCCTGCAGATAGCAAGCATCCTGCAGATAACAAGCATCTTGCAGATAGCAAGCATCCTGCAGATAGCAAGCATCCACCCATATAGCAAGCATCCTGCAGATAGCAAGCATCCTGCAGATAGCAAGCATCATCCAGATAGCAAGCATCCTGCAGATAGCAAGCATCCTGCAGATAGCAAGCATCTTGCAGATAGCAAGCATCCTGCAGATAGCAAGCATCCTGCAGATAGCAAGCATCCACCCATATAGCAAGCATCCTGCAGATAGCAAGCATCCTGCAGATAGCAAGCATCATCCAGATAGCAAGCATCCTGCAGATAGCAAGCATCCTGCAGATAGCAAGCATCATCCAGATAGCAAGCATCCTGCAGATAACAAGAATCCCTAAATAGCAAGCATCCCTGTATACGAAGAATCCTAGTACCCCCTTTCCCAAATAGTAAGTACCCCCTCCCCCTCGAGAGCAAGCATCCCCCAATAGTAAGCACCCCCCAGATACAATAGCAAAGCATACCCCAGATAGCAAGCATCCATTAGACAGCAAGTAGCTAGTGCAAATATTTCCTCCGCTAATGAAATAATCGCTTTCTCAGGTTGTGCAATAATCCATGTCTCAGTTAGCGCAATAATCTCTTTTTTTCCAGCGCAATTATCCGCTTCTAAGATAGTGCAAGAATCATTTTATTATCTAGTGCAATGATCCTTGCTCTATCAAGTGCAGTAATCCTTAGCTTATCAAGTGCAGTAGTCCTTGGTTTATCAAGTGCAGTAGTCCTTGGTTTATCAAGTGCAATAACCCTTGGTTTATCAAGTGCAATAACCATTGGTTTATCAAGTGCAATAATCCTTGGCTTATCAAGTGCAGTAATCCTTGGTTTATCAAGTGCAGTAATCCAGGACCTTTTTTAATTAATATTTTAATAAAAGCTTTCAATAACAAAATTACACTACTTTTATTACAGTACTAAGATTCGATCCCAGGTCGCTGCATTAGCAGTCCAGTCTGTTCCCCTCTAGGCTAGCTCTCATCGAATTTATTAAGTGAATTTGTAGCACTTATAAATTCAACAATCACACCAAGTTAGTTAGAGTAAAAGTCACACGAAGCAGTTATGACAATCAATTTCTTAGGCAAGTCAGTACCCGTCTCTAATAAAGTTACCAATATGGTTACGCAATATAAATCAAGTATTGTGCTATGCTTTCACACTGCGTTTTCAACGCTGTGACGCAATTCAATTGAGTGTCAAAATTCAGCCAGTACACAGACTGAATAAATAAAAAAGCCTATTGTGATGCAATCTATTTCAGAATCAGAATTCAACCAGTCAGTTTTTTCTCTAGCATTCTTACAATGCATTTCAAGTCGAAAGAGCTGCTTGACCTTTGCAGAAAAGCATATTTTTCGAATATTTAATCCCTTTAGCATTGAGCAATTTCTTAGCCAAGACACATGTACCGTCACGGAAAAATTTCTGATCGAACAGTGCAAGTTCGCAAAAAAAGATGAGCCATTTTTTCTAGAATTGATTACACACATACCTACCGATAGACCATTTTTAGTTTAATGGAAAAATGGATGGACTAGCCATTTAGCCCCCTCCGGGTGGCTTTTTAGCAGTTTAGCGCTTGTCTTTCCCTTTTTAAATTAGCAAATAGTGCTCATCTTTTCAAGCAAAACTCTTAGTGCGTATCGTCATTGGCCTAGTTATACTCTGGTCCGCAGGAGCTTAACATGCCAATCCCTGACGGCCTTAGACCCCTCTTTATTAGCCTAACTCAGAGAATCAAACCTTTAATAAATACGCTGGTATTTCCTATTAGCAGAAATTAGCATCACTTACGTGTACATTTTCATTATCTGAACTAAATGAGCTACTTTAGCCGTACTACTTGACTATTTGACAATCGCCCAGAAACCTACTCCCTCCCCCCAACAATTCAGCCATCCCCCATGAGCCTTGACATCTCAGTAATTCCCCCAGTAAGCCTTGACATCTCAGCAATTCTCCCAGTAAGCCTTGACATCTCAGTAATTCCCCCAGTAAGCCTTGACATCTCAGCAATTCTCCCAGTAAGCCTTGACATCTCAGCAATTCCCTTAGTAAGCCTTGACATCTCAGCTATTCCCCCAGTAAGCCTTGACATCTCAGCTATTCCCCAGTAAGCCTTGACATCTCAGCAATTTCCCCAGTAAGCCTTGACATCTCAGCAATTTCCCCAGTAAGCCTTGACATCTCAAAAATTTCCTCAGTAAGTCTCGACATCGCAGCAATTATACTTGAGCCTTGACATCTAGGCAATTCTCCCAGCCCAGTAAGCCTTGACATCCCAGCAACCCAACTCCCCTCTCCCCTACAATTCAGAAATCCCTTATGAGCCTTGATATCTCAGCAATTTCTTCATGAGCCTTGGTAACTCAGCGATTCCCCCCATGAGCCTTGATATCTTAGCATTTCTATCTTAGCAAGTCTTTTATGGTTGACAGAGCGGTTATTCTATGGTTGAACCAAAACTGACCCTAACCCTGTCGAGTCACAGCATTTCAACAATTTCCCAATGAACCTTGACATTTCGTGAATTTTATTAATTCCCATATGAGCCTTTGACATCCTAGCCGTTCCCTTGTGAACCTTAGCATCTCAGCAATACCCCAAGAGCCACAGCGTACAGCATTACACGGATACCCCATGAGCTTTGACAGCTCAGCAATTCCCCAATGAGTCTTGATATCTCAGCAACTCCTATTTGAGGCACAGAATTTCGGCAATATCCCCATGTTTTGCAATCACAGCAATTCCCCCTGAGCCTTGAGCCACAGTATATTTCAGATACCCCCCATGAGCCTTGACATTCCCCAATGAGTATTTTATGTTTGACAGGCCAATTCATTTATGGTTTAACCCTTACCTTACTCTAAAAATCTCGGCAATTCCCCCAACAGCCACAGCATTCCAGTAATTATCCCCATGAGCTTTGACAGCAAAGCAATTTTTCAATGAGCCTTTATAACTCAGCAATTTCACAAATGAAACGTGAAATCACAGCAATTCTCCCAGAAGCACATCATTATAACAATTCCCCCTGAGCCTTGACATCTCAGAAATTCTCCCATGAGTCTTGACATCAATGAAATTTACCATACCAGCCCTGACATCTTAGCTATTCCCAATGAGTCCTTTATGCTCGACAGGCTGCTTCGTTTATGGTTGACAGGGTGATTTTCGCTTTTTCTTGCGTTGAGTTTTCTTCTCTTTAAAAGAAGTTTTTATTAAAAAAATTAAAGTGGTTCACCATCACTTTAGCAATGGTTCACCAGCAGTTTAGCAATGGTTCACCAGCAGTTTAGCAATGGTTCACCAGCAGTTTAACAATGGTTCAACAGCAGTTTAGCAATGGTTCACCAGTACTGTTTCGCACAATCAGTGGGTAGATGGCCACTAATCTACATGTTTCTCAATAATCGAAACTATTTGAAATTGATTTGCAATCCTCTTACATAGCTCGTATTTATTACTTTATTGTACGTCAGATTAGCACTGCTCTCCCCGATTAGCGCTGCTCACCCAGATTATTAATACCTCCTGTAAATTAGCACTTACATTAGAGTAGCACTGTTCTAGAAGATTAACACAGACCCAGCAAAAGTACCTTTAAAATTAAATGTTAAAAATCTGCAGGAATCTGCATAGGCGACAGTAAATATTGTCACAGGTCACAGAAATAAATTCGCTGCTTCAATTCAGGCTCGAACTGCCGACCTTCAGTCTATGCCTGTTACTGCCTGCCTACTGCGGCTATTGTGCCTATTGACAGATGGTCGAAATAAACCTTCTACTATTCAAGAAGTTTAGTAACTTCAGCAGTTTGAAGTTAACCCCCCAAAAATCGGCAGTTATCCCCAGAACAACCTGAAATTATCCCTTCATCTAATGCCGCAAAACAGACTGCAGTCATCTCTTAGCAGTCTGCATTTATCCACTTTGCAGTCTACAACTTTCATGAACATTAAACACTTATACCCTTAGCGGCCTAGAACTGTCCCCTCAGCAAAGTTGCACTTAATCCACTCAAAACTCTGTAGATAGTTGTCCCCTCAGCAGTTTGCAGCTATACGCTCATAAGTCTGGAGGAACTACCCCTCCAATCGAAAAAAAATTGATTCTCATTTATCCACTCAGCAGTCTGCAGTTCTCCTCTCAGCCGGCTCCTCAGTATCCTTAGAAGACTACAATTTGTACGGTTCACTAATCCATTTTCGATACATATCGGCAGTCTTGCAAAACTCAGCATTTAGAAATACATTCAGCAGTTTTGCAGATTTGTCTGCAGTTTAGCAATTTCATACTTTCATGGAGCTAGGCGATATACAAATTGATGGGATCAGTAATACATGTACTCAAAGCAGTTTTCTACAAATCAAATTTGCTTAGCGAATCGCGCCGAATAGCAAAAATAATTGATTAAGTGTGTTTTGCTAATTAAGCAAATATGTTGCAATTAGTCTAGGCTCGAGGTGAATAAATTCAATTTTAATTGTCCGCCACGGCTAGGACTCGAACCTGAGACCTTACGCCTACGTTACATTAAGCATTTATACCCTCAGCGGCCTAGAATTGTCCTCTCAGCAAACTACAATAATTCACTTAACAGTCCACAGTAATTCCCACAACTTGCACTTAATCCTTCACAGTTATTACCCACACAAAACTATGTAGATAGTTATTCCCTCAGCAGTTTGCAGCTATACACTCATAAGTCTGGAAGGTCTGCATGAATGATTCTTTCAACAATCTAGAAATTTGCCCAGCATTGTATGGCTCACTTATCCATTTTCGATGCATATCGGCAGTCTTTTGCACAACTCAGCATTTAGCAATACCTTCAGCAGTCTCTTATCATCGTCTGCAGTTTAGCAATTTCATACTTTCATTGAGCTAGGCAATACCCATTGATGGGATCAGTAATACTCGAAGCCGTTTTTAGAAATCAAATTTGTTTACTGGCTTGTGCCGAGTAGCAAAAATAATTAATTGCTAATTAATAAAAATACACTCAGCAACAGTCAAAACCGCCACCCTACCGAGAGAGGCAACTTCTCTTTCACCTCAACTGCAAGTGACGTAACTTGTGCCACGGCGTGGCTAAAGCTGGGTGAGAGTGAATGCAGGAGAGGGCAATCAGGGGATGCAGGGGATGCCCTATCTGCTTCTTTCACTCCACATTAGACGGAGCAGGGTAGCTGGCGCGGTCGGAGTTTGCCTGACAATCCACAGCAGACGTCGATTTGCCCTGGCTGTTGAGCCGCGGAGATCATGGCGCTGGCTGCCTATGGCTGCGTGCTGAACACTACCAGAATATTGGGACTTCGTTAACAGCGCTCGAATTGTTGAACGTGATCGGCCAAATTGGCGAGCAACTGCGCTGATGGATGCACCAGCTTCTAGCATGCCAACAGCGCGCCATCGTTCAGCGTCTGTCATATGCCTGACCATTGTCACGTGTACTGTTGCACCCCAACCCCAGTCCCTTTTGTACTCTCACCCTGGAATTCACTCACACCCAGCTTTAGCCACGCCGTGGCGCAAGTTATGTCAGTTGCAGTTGAGGTGAGAGAGAAGTCGCCTCTCTCGGTAGGGTGGCGGTTTTGACTGTTGCTGAGTGTAGTTTTAATTGCTATTCATGAAAAAACTTTGCAAAAAGTCGATGCACAGGCTACCAATAAATGAATTATCTCAACTTAAATTGTCAGCCGGGGCCAGGACTCGAACCTGGGACCTTACGCCTAGCCTAAACCTAGTCCTACTGCCTACAGCGCGGCTACTCCGCCTATTGATCGGAGGGAGACAAAATCAGCCATATATGCTACGGCACTTCGGCCGAGCCAATGCACAGTTGAGTGAAATCTATAAATAGCAATTGTCTATGCAGTCCGCCAGTCAGCCAGGGTCAGAATGTACACACGCATCCCCTGAGTATTTTCCTCTCCCCTGCACACTGCAGCCAGTATTGCGGCCTACACAGTGAAGAGAGAAAAGTTGTGGCACAATCATTTTTGAAATTGGAACTCAGCCAGTCAAGAATTCAACCTGGTTTGGAGTCCCATTAAAGCATTAGGAAAACTCGTTTTTCGAATATTTAATACCTTTAGCATTGAAACAGATTAAAGAAATTTTAACTGTCTTCTTTCCAAACAACTTTGAATCTTTTGGCGAAAATGTGATCAAAATTGGTCAAGAACTGCAATTTCTAGAGCGTTACAAACAGAAAAACAAACAGATCTTAGAGATTTAGTATAGGTGGGGTGGGGTGGATGGATGGACAAGCAAGCAAGCAAGCATACAAATCTTAGAGATTTAGTATAGGTGGATTGCTGCAATTTTAACTAGAGGTTTAGATCTGCTTCACCAATTGAGAGTGTGCAGTAAATTCCAGCTCATTATTGACTTTTGAGTGACGCAACTTGCACCACATGACACAGAGTTGAGCTGGGTGAGGAGGGATTGGGAAGAGCAGAGGGCGAAAACTGGATGGATTGAAGCTTCTGCCTGGTTTTCATTGTTTTTTAAAGCATTTTTAATAACAAAATGGTTGGCTAGGTGCAGGGTGGCGACCTTTCAATGTTTCTGAGTATATATTTGTAACAGGGTGTCTATAAACACTATCATTCACCTTTAACTAAACATCTAGAAGCTCTACTTGGGTGAAGGCCAATGAAAGACCAACAAAGTCAGAGCTAATACAGACAAATGTGGTTAGGATGCTGATGAAAGTTAAAGGGGGCTATATTTAAAACACTAATATTTATAAGAAAAAGCTAACCTTAGAATTGTTAAATATCTATATGACACAAAAGGCTAGCAAATAGATTATTTTTTTGAAAAGGTGCAATATAAAAAGTTAGCCTATTCTCAAATTTTATGCGCTTCTATTGTTCTTTCTATTCCAGTATAACGAAAAATTCTAGGAAAAAGTCATTTTTGTAAGTCAAGTTTTAATATAAATTTTAATTTCAACAATAGTCTATATTATGTTGAGCTTTTACTATTTGATTGGTTTTACCTATTAATAGAATGCTTTAAGAATAATGATATAATTTTAGGCTTAAATATTAAATAATAGGCAATGACTATAACTTTAAAAAGTTGGATGATTAGATATAGGCTTTTTATAGTATTAGTTCTTGATATTATTATATATATAATACCTAGGCAACCTGTCCAATCTAGCTAGATAAGGATACTATTAGCCTAGATAAGTTGCAATATTATTTGATTTCCCTATAAACAAAAAATAAAAAAGTTACCAAGAAAAAAAAGAAAAGAGAAAGAGAAAAAACAAAAGCAGAGTTGCAACTAGACTAATGAAAACTTTTTTAAAGCATTTCTTAAAACAAAACTATATAGTCTAGTAAATTAGAGGTTAGATAGGATTCCAATTCAAATCCTAAAGTACATTGAAAAAATTGCAAAAGATCAAGTAAGATTGGGGCAAGGCAAGGGCAAGGTAGTATATTGAATAGCAAATTTTTTACTAATATGCTAGAGCCAAGACATATTTCCCATTTGTTTGTTGGCTAACACTACAAATGTGGATCTAGATAAAAATGACTAAAACACTAAATTTGACCTTGAGATAGAAATTAAGATTATTTAAGGGCATCAAGGATTCTGAGTTTGAGTTTTAGGGAATCAATGCATCAAGACAAAGTTTTTTGGTTGTAGAATGTATTTTGAGGGATGTATACTATGATTTTAACTATTGATCTAGATGCCAAAATCTTGGTATTTAACAATCCTAAGATTTTAATACACTTAAAATTTTCTAAAATCTAGTAGTAAATCTTGGATTTTCCAAGGACAAGATTTTAAAGATAGGCCTGATGCCAAAATTAGGCTTATCCTAAAAAATTGAATCCTAGGTCTAGGATTTTAGCATTTTTAGATTCTAGAATTGTGACCCTTGGGCCTATCTTAATTCTATAATCATAAAACTATGGGATTTTAAAGAAAAATTAATAGGGCCTAACCCAATTATCAAAATTAGATTTATAAATATACAATAAATAGGTAAATATTAACTATAAGAATAGGTAGGGGCAGGCCTATGGGCACTGTACTAAATTAACCAAGGGCTATAATGACCCTTTTAGCCTAAAAAATGGGTGTTATCATTGCTAGCTATAGAGGGGGCTAGGGGAGGCAGCCACCTCCTTGCCCCTCTCCTATGTTTTTTGTATGCAGTATGCATATGCACCCTAAATTTTTGAATTGCACTTTAAAATTGAAAAGAAAATGCAGTCTATATATAGTCTTATAAACTTTTTTATATTTTTAAGCTCATTTGCAATCTTAAAATAAGAAAAAGGGAAAATTTTTAAGAGAAAAGAAAAAAAATACTTTGAGCAGTGGCATAGCCAGGGGGGCAATGCAATGCCAAAATGAATGCTTGTGGCACCAAAATGAGTGCTTACAGTGCCAAAATGAGTGCCTGCGGCACCAAAATGAGTGCTTATGGTGCTATACAGAGTGCCTGTGACACTAAAATGGGTGCCTACAGTGCCAAAAAGTGCTTACAGTGCCAAAATGAGTGCCTGTAGCACCAAAAATGAGAGCTTGCAGTGCCAAAAATGGCAATGGCATAAGGCATGGCCAGCCAAGCCAACCCCCCCTCCTCCCCCCCAATTGAAATTCCTGGCTATGCCACTGACTTTGAATCTTAAAATTGCACTTTAAAATTGGGCACAAGGTGCAATTTTGCACTTTGTCTCAAGTAAAAATTTGCTTTTTAAGCTTAGATTGGATAAAATGCCTAGGCCTAATAATGAACCAAATGAAGAGTCTATAGCAAGTGTTAAAACCTAGCCTCCTTTAAATTTATCCTTGTACTAATTATACTGGGTTCAGTCCTAAAATTTAAATTTTTTATTCTTTTGATATCTAGCTAGAATTAGACTTTAGAGTTAGCAAAATCTCTATCCCTAGTAACTGAGGCTAATCCTAGGCCTAATTTCTAATTTTTGGAAATTTCAAATAGTAAATTATAGCTTCTAAGCCACTAAGGTAGGGGTTGGCAAACTTTTTACCTAAAGGGTCAAATAAAGAACCTAGCACATGACTACAAGCTAGAGGGGAAGAAAAAAGGGAATAAAGAAGAAAAAAAGAAATGGAATAAAAAAGAAGAAAAGAAATAAAAGGAAAAAAGAAAGAAAAAGAAGAGAAGAAGGAAACGTGAGGAGAAAGGAAAGGAAAAAGGAGAAAGAAACTGAAATAAAAGGAAAGAAAAGAAGAGAGGAGAGGAAAGAAAAAAAAGACAAGAGAAAATAATAACTAAATAAGATACAAACCTTAACTAGACCAAAATCTACCAGATTGCTATTGTAAAGTTTTAAAGACCCAAGGGCTGAATAGGCCCTAGAAAGAATTTGCAGGCTACATGTAGCCTATGGGCCTAAGTTTGCTGACCCCCTGCTCCTGTCTTGCTCTAGGCCTAGGGCCTATAGGCTTTACCTAGGCCCTAACATAGCCTATCAGTCACAGCCTACAGGCCTAGCCTGCTTAAGTAAGACCCTTCCAATACAAGTAAAAGTACAATGACAATATAATAATCATTCAATTAGGTTTACTAGGTTTAGACTACACCATAGTTCATAGACCTATTTTTAACCTAGGCTATGCTAAACTCTATCTATTTTTAGATTGAAAGACAGACAAAAACTATAGCCTATTTTTAGAATATATCCTAAGCAGCTTTTTGGAAAAGCTAGCCTATATAATGTCATGGACTAGGACTTATTTCGCTGTGAGCTGGGCTACAATAACTTAATTCATTAATTTATGAGTGGTCTATTTTATTTTTAAGTTAAAACTTAGACTAGGCCCTAAAAATTATGGCTAGGCCTAAATATAATTGAAATTGGATAAAAAAACCCGATAAGGCGATAATGACATTTCATTTCACACACAACACTGCAAATACTGAACACAAGCATTGGATCGAAAGATGTTAAAAATAACTAAAGTTTGAATTAGGCCTAACGTAGTAATAAATAATTTAGCTATGCTATATATACAACTAGTACAGTACAGCTGGTTCCACTGGTAGCATTGAGCGATGCAATTGAGGTTGAGTTGAGGTAGGTAGGCAAAGTCCCCCCCGCAAAGACAGGTAGGCACCCCGCACCGGTAGTAGGCCAACATTTAGATTACCAATTACCAAAGTTAGATGAATTACTTTTTTAAGACGGGGGCTTATTTTGGTCTTGGCTCTGGCTGGGTGCCGAAGGGTGAGTCGAGTGCTGTTAGCTAGCTAGTGGTGATCAAGCACAACGTACCTGTCTTTGCCTACCTACCTCAACCTCAAATGCTACCAGGCGTACTATACTAGTTGTATATTATATTGCCATGATGATGAGTTCCATGTTGATGTGAGTTTAAATCGGTGCCGGAATTTCCGAGAGTCTGGGTAGATTTGAACAAACTGGGGTGCAACGAGGAGTCTTCGGCTGCTCCGCTGCTGAGTTCGTCAAGCTCAGGGGGAGGGTAGCTGTGTTCGTGGCTGAGTTGTATGAGTTGATACCGTCTTTAGAATGCTGGGCAGACAGGATTTAGGTTAGCCAAGGTGAAAAATTTAACGAAATTTGTATAGATACTCATGCAGCCTCTGGGCGAACTAAGCGTGCTCATTTAAGCTGTCTTTGTTACATCTCCGTTACCGTCTTTGTCTAAAGGTCTTGCGATAACTAGTATATTTCATCGCTATATACGCGTATTGCCTACTTTTGCCTTCAATATCCAATCATTCTAAAAACCACTTAATTAGTAAAGCTTGCTAGGGGGTTAAATACTTAATACTGTCGCTATACCATCATCCCCGCTGCGATACTTCCGTGACTGAGTTGACGCGAATACGAGTATAGTCCGCAATACTCGTATTGACCTCTGAGATTGGAATGCTATAATTCGAGGGTCACAAAAGTCTGTAGGGCTGAGAAATCCACAAGAAACGCCACATAAATTAGACAAAGTACCTGTAAAATAACCACCAAAGCTGGATAACCTAGGCTAGTTGCAAGAACAATTTACGTGTAAAGGGAGTGAAAAGATCTATCTAAGGCTCATAAATGGAACGACTATGGCTAGAGTCCGTAGGGGGACACGATTGTGTGATTCATAAGAATTTAAAAATCACCCTTCATTCCAGATACCTGCACTGCAGGCCAAGCGAGTTGACATCAATGTCAGCCAAGGCAGAGCTTTTCTGCAGTCAGGCAGCAGAGCCAGCAGTCGCGCCGTTGCATTGTCAGGCAAATCAAGACGACGAGATACCCCCGACATGGCGGGCGAGACAAGCAATTAAGAGTCTCATGCTCTACCGACTGATCGCTAACCGGGCTCAGTCGGCCTCAACGACCTGGCGGACGCCACCGCCAAAGCTGGATCGGCTCTTGACCAGACTCACGCAAAAATCAGCTTGGCCGCGGCCAAAAGCGGCGATCGACCGATCAGCCAAGTCCCAATTCACCGCCGTCTACCGAGCGGACCCGCACTGCATCACTCACCGCCTAACCACCGGGGACGGCGCCAAAATCAAGAGATCTCTCCCTAGACATGACGATCTCCCTCGCCCAACTCCGAACTGGTCACTCCCCCTTGCTCCAGCAGTACCGTCACCGCATTGGCCAAGCCAACAGCCCTACGTGCCCACACTGCGGCGAAGCCAATGAGGACCTGGAGCACCTGATCAAGGTTTGCCGCTCTCACCAACAGGCCAGAGACCGGCACCTCGGCGAAAACCCGAGCCTCCAGACGCTCAGCAACATCAGCAGGCAGGTGATAGACTTCTTGAAGGAGGTCGGGGCTCAGACCCGCCCCCCGGACTGACCGGCCGGACATAACAACAACAACAACAACAGACAAGCAATTAACGGTTGACAGGCGAGATCAGTGCTGACGCCAGTGTGGAATTTGGCCGACTGAAGAACGAGAAGCATACGGCTCACCCGATCGCGCTGAAAACCGAAGGCTGCATGGATCAGTGGGGGTCTGATGTGCGCAAAAGAAAAAGAGACGTCTCCTGATTGAGCTCCCCTAATCGCTCTGACGACTCAACCTCGCTATAAGTAACTATAATATCAAGTAATTTATCTCGCCTGTAGCAACCTGCTAGTTCAATGTAAAAATCTATAATTGCTTGCGTCTGTTTACCTGCAGTGCCAGCTGAGGCCGTTGCTAACCAAGAGAGAATCCACCCCCTCCAGCGGCTGCCGATAGCGTCTCCGTCTCATGGCATCTATAAAATAGACACAAGCGCGTCGGCCGTCGAACAATCGAAAACACGTGGAGTTTCTTTACGATCATTTGTGCTAAAGGCACGGAAGGACTTTACTTAAAGCGCGATCTCTACTGTAAGCTCTCTGAGACACGGCTGGGAGATTCGAGCAATTCATCAAAACCGAAGAAAGAACGAAGCCAGAGACCAATGAGGGCTCTAGAAAGTCGAAGGAACAATTTAATCCAAGTGAGCGTTCCCTCGATGCTCGCGCTTTACCAAAGATTGGTGACAAAAAACTGGCTTTATTTACAATTTAGTGAGACGTCCACAAGTATCAGCGTACTGTAGTGAAATTAGCAGAGCTTATTTCCAGCTTATTAGCAGAGCTTAGCCACAGAATATACGGTACGAGCTATATACTCAGCAACAGCTAAACCCCCCCCCCCAACTCACGCTGTCACACGGGCACTAAAGTTAAGCAATGTCTTTAATTCTAGTCTCAGTATCGTGTGTAGGAACCACGAGCATGCAAAAGTGCCGTGACTCGTCGTGGCATCCTGATCACCAGCCGGTTGATGAACTCTTGGGGCAGCTGCTGCCAGGCATTCAGCACCGCCAGTCGCAACTGTTCAGCATTCTGTGGGGCATCCTGCTGAACTCTTCGCTTTACAAAGTCCCAGACATGCTCGATGGGGTTCATGTCTGGAGACTTTGAGTTGCACCACCCCCTCCCCAAATCCCCCATGCCGCACTTTGCGCTCGCGTCTGGCGGCGGCAGCCTTCACACATTTCTGAGTCACCGATGGCATACAAAACTTTTGGGCCATGTGACAGCGTGAGTTGGGGGGGGGGTTAGCTGTTGCTGAGTATATTCTGCAGAGCAGCTAATTAGCAGACAGAATTGATAAATTAACAAAAATTAGCTTATGGGCATGAGCTGGTCAGTGCCGGTGGCTTGGGCTTATAGGTATCAGTAGGGGCATCAGGTATTGGAATTTAAGAAAAGGGAGCTGGCTACATTCTAGTCTGGCCATGGACGGGCAGCATACACATGTACACTTTAGGCTGTTACTAGCAATCTTCGCCCCCCGATGGGGGACATCTAGATAGAATCTCTGTTCTCTACAAGTATCAATAAGATGGCCAAACAAAGCCTTCACATAGTCAATAGAAAAACTGCTCAGATGAAGTGCAATGCAAAAAGAAAACATCCTAAGACAGCAAGCATCCCCCCAGATAGCAAGCACCACCAGATAGCAAGCACCACCAGATAGCAAGCACCCCCAGATAGCAAGCACCCCCAGATAGCAAGCACCCCCAGATAGCGAGCACCCCAGATAGCAAGCACCCCCAGATAGCAAGCACCCCAGATAGCAAGCAACCAATTGATAGCAAGTATTGATCCTATACTAAATAGCAAGCATCCACTGGACAATAAGTAGCAAGTGCAACAATTTCCTTAGCTTTATAATGGCTCCTTTGTGATTGGCATGACGCTTCTTTTTACGTTTGAAATTGCGTCTCCTATGTTTGACTTGGTGGCTCTTTAATGTTCGACATGCTGGCTTTTTACTGTTAGACATGGTGGCTCTTCTATGTTTGACATGGTGGCTCTTCTATTTTTGACATGGTGGCTCTTTAATGTTCGACATGGTGGCTCTTTAATGTTCGACATAGTGGCTCTTTAATGTTAGACATGGTGGCTCTTCTATGTTTGACATGGTGGCTCTTCTATTTTTGACATGGTGGCTCTTTAATGTTCGACATGGTGGCTCTTTAATGTTCGGCATAGTGGCTCTTTAATGTTCGACATGGTGGCTCTTTAATGTTCTACATGGTGGCCCTTTAATGTTCGACATGGTGGCTCTTTACTGTTAGACATGGTGGCTCTTTTAGGTTTGACATAATGGCTCTATAATGTTTGACATGGTGGCTCTTTAATGTTCGATATGGTGGCTCTTTAATGTACGACATGGTGGCTCTTTACTGTTAAACATGGTGGCTCTTTAATGTTTTACATGGTGGCTCTTTAATGTTTGACATGGTGGCTCTTTAATGTTCGACATGGTGGCTCTTTAATGTTCGATATGGTGGCTCTTTTATGTTAAACATGGTGGCTCTTTTAGGTTTGACATGATGGCACTTTTATGTTTTGACATGGCGGCTCTTTAATGTTTGACATTGTGGCTCTTTAATGTTCGATATGGTGGCTCTTTAATGTACGACATGGTGGCTCTTTACTGTTAAACATGGTGGCTCTTTAATGTTTTACATGGTGGCTCTTTAATGTTTGACATGGTGGCTCTTTAATGTTCGACATGGTGGCTCTTTAATGTTCGAAATGGTGGCTCTTTAATGTTTGACATAAAGTCACATATATGTTCGAAATGGTGGCTCTTCAATGTTTGAAATGGTGGCTCTTTTATGTTTGACATGGTGGCTCTTAAATGTTTGACATGGTGGCTCTTAAATCTTTGATATGGTGGCTTCTAAATGTTTGACATGGTGGCTCTTTAATGTTCTTCATGGTGGCTCTTTAATATTCTACATGGTGGCTCTTTAATATTCTACATGGTGGCTCTTTAAATTTCGACATGGTGGCTCTTTAATGTTTGATACGGTGGCTTTTTAATGTCTGACATGTTGTCTCTTTTATGTTTGACATGGTGGCTCTTTAGTGTTCGACAAAGTGGCTCTTTTATGTTTGACATGCTGGCTTTTAATTGTTTGACATGGTGGCTCTTTAATGTTCGAAATGGTGGCTCTTCAATGTTCGAAATGGTGGCTCTTCAATGTTTGAAATGGTGGCTCTTTTAGGTTTGATATGGTGGCTCTTCAATGTTTGAAATGGTGGCTCCTAAATGTTTGATATGGTGGCTCTTTAATGTTTCACATGGTGGCTCTTTAATATTTGACATAAAGTCACATATATGTTTGACATGGTGGCTCCTAAATGTTTGACATGGTGGCTCTTTAATGTTCGAAATGGTGGCTCTTTAATGTTCGAAATGGTGGCTCTTTTATGTTTGACATGGTGGCTCTTAAATGTTTGACATGGTGGCTCTTTAATGTTCGACATGGTAGCTCTTATGTTCGATATGTTGGCTCTTTTATGTTTGACATGGTGGCTCTTTTATGTTTGACATGGTAACTCTTTTATGTTCGATATGTTGGCTCTTCTATGTTTGACATTGCGCTTCTTTGATGTTTAGCAGTTTTGTTGTGTTTTTAAGGTGTTTTAATAAAAAAATCTTTTTGCACTACTAAGATTCGAACCCAGGTCGCTACATTAGCATTCCAGTCTGTTCGCATCAGGGCTATCTCTTTTCAATTGGAGAACATGAATTGTGGCCCTTATAATCCAATTCTTACAGCAAGTCAATTGGAGTAAAAAGTTATGACATAATCAATTTCTCAGTCAGCCAGTATCAGTCTCAATTTAAGTTAGCAATATGGTTACGCAATTTAAATCGTGTGTGCATTTCTTCGACACTGTTTTCAACTTGTTGTGATGCAATCTTTATCACAATCGGAATTCAGTCAATCAGTTTTTTCTCTAGCATTCTTACAATGCATTTCAGGTCGAAAGAGCTGCTTGACCTTTGCAAAAAAAGCATGTTTTTCGAATATTTAATCCCTTTAACATTGAGCAATTTCTTAGCCAAGATGCATGTACCGTCCCAGGAAAATTTCTGATCGAATGGTGCAAGTTTGAAGAAAATCGGTTGAGCCAATTTTTCTGAAATCTATCGCATACCCACAGAAAACTCATTTTTAGTATATAGGACTAGCCATTTAGCCCCCCGCTGGGGAGCCCTAAAATGACACCAATTGGTTTTTATTTTGACACAAGAGTAACCTTACTATATTTATCCAAAATTTTGATTTCCATTAATCAAAAATGACCTTTTCTCATTTTGGCAAAAATAAATTGCCATGAATCAGAACTTTCATCAGCCAAAAAAAGTTTCCTTCATCAGCCCAAAACCCTTTCTCAATCAGCAAATAGTGCTGATCCTTTCAAGCACAAACTCTTAGTGCATATCGTCGCTGGCCGGGGCATATTCTTATCCGCAGCAAATATGCAAATCATTGACGGCCTTAGACCCTCTCTTTTAATTAGCCTAAATCAAAGAATGAAACCTTTAATAAATGCGCTGGTATTTCCTATTAGCAGAAATCAGCATCACTTGTGTGTACTATTTCAATATCTGAACTACATGAGCTACTTCAGCCGTACTACCTGACTATCTGACAATCGCCCAACAACCTAACACCCCTAACAATTCAGCCATCGTCCATGAGCCTTGTCATCTTAGCAATTCCCCCCAGTAAGCCTTGTCATCTTAGCAATTCCCCCCAGTAAGCCTTGAAATCTCAGCAATTCCCCAAGTAAGCCTTGACAAGAATTGCTAAGAATTGCTAAGAATACTTAGCTAACAATTGCTAATACTTGCTAAGAATTGCTGAGAAGCCTCGAGATCTCAGAAATTCCCCCAGTAAGCATTGACATCTCAGCGATTCTCCCAGTAAGCCTTGAAATCTTAGCAATTCCCCCAGAAAGAATTCACATCTTAGCAATTGCCGCAGTAAGCCTTGAAATCGCTGCAATTCCCCCAGTAAGCCTTAACATCTCAGCAATTCCCCCAATAAGCCTTGACATCTGAGGAATTCCCCCAGTAAGCCTTGAAATCTAAGCATTTCCCCAGTAAGCCTTGAAATCTCAGCATTCCCCAGAAAGCCTTCACATTTTAGCAATTCCCAGTAAGACTTGACATCTTAGCAATTCCCAGTAAGACTTGACATCTCAGCAGTTCCCCCATTAAGCATCGACATCGCAGCAATTAAACTCGAGCCTTGAAATCTACGCAGTTCTCTCAGCTGAGTAAGCCTTGACATCCCAACAACCCAACTCCCCTCCCCAAGAATTCAGCAATCCCCTTATGAGCCTTGATATCTCTGCAATTTCTTCATAAGCCTTGTCAACTCAGTGATTCCATTCATGAGCTTTGATATCTTAGCAACTCCCATCTTAGCAAGTCTTTAGTTGATGGTTAACAGAGTGGTTATTCTATGATTGAACCAAAACTGACCCTAAGCCCCTAACCCTAACCCATAAGTGAGTCTTGGCATGTTAGCAATCTCCCCCGTGAGCCTTGAGCCTGAGCATTTAAGTAACTTCCTCATAAGCTTTGAAATCTAAATTTCACCGAAAGCCTTGAACTGTCAGCAATTCCCTAAGAGCCAAAGCATATAACTAATTCGCCCCTTTAATCTTTGAAATTCCTTGATAAATCATTTTTATGATTGACACGACGATCGCTCTATAATTAAACTCAAATCCTAACCCTTAACCTGCAGCCGAGTCACAGCATTTCAGCAACTCCCCCTCTCAGCCCAAGAATTTCAGCAATTCCCCAATGAGCTTTTGAAATCTTAGCAATTTTCCCATGAGCATGAAACTTTAGCGACTAACCTTTTGATATCTTGGCACTTTCACATGAGTCTTATGGTTGAAAACTAACCCTGCCAAGTCACAGCATTTCAGCAATTCCCACCGTAAACCACAGCATTTCAACAAATACCCAATGAACCTTGACATTTCGTGAATTTCAGCTATTCGCTTTAGGAGCCTTTGAAATCTCAGTCATTCCCCCGTGAACCTTAGCATCTCAGCAATACCCAAGAGTCACAGCCTACAGCATTACAGGGATCCCCCGTAAGCTTTGAAATCTCAGCTATTCCCCAATGAGCCTTGATATCTCAGCAACTCCTATTTGAGCCACAAAATTTCGGCATTATGAGCAGGTACTGCAATCACAACAATCCCCCTGAGCATTGAGCCACATTATAATTCGGATATCCCCCCACGAGCCTTTACAACTTAGGAATTCCCCAATGAGTATTTAATGCTAGACAGGCCTATTCATTTATATGGTTTACGTCTTACTCTTACCCTAACAATGTCGGCAATTCCCTCAAGAGCCACAGCATTCCAGAAATTTTTTCCATGAGCCTTGAAAGCAATTCTGCCCAGAATCACATCAGTATAGGAATTTCCCTCTGAGACTTGACAAGACATCTCAGAATTTCTCTGATGGGCCTTGATCTGGCCCATGGCCCAGTAAGCCTTGAAATCTCAATAATTTCCCAGTAAGCCTTGACATCTCAGAAATTCCCTCATTAAGATCGACATCGCAGCAATTGAACTTAAGCTTTGAAATCAAAGCAATTCTCCCCAGAATCACATCATTATAGCAATTACCGCTGAGCCTTGAGATCTTAGAAATTCTCCCATGAAAAGCTGCTGAAAAGCTCAGAGTCAGTTTATAGCGAGAATATGCAGTACGCAGTTGTGGCGCAATCATTTAGAATTGGAATTTAGCCAGTCAAGAATTCAACGCTGCTTGGCCTTCTATTAAAAGCATTTAGATAAACTTGTTTTTCGAATATTTAATACCTTTAGCATTGAAGCAGATTAAAGAAATTTTAGCTGTCCTCTTTCCAGATAATTACAAAACTTTTGGCGAAAACGCGATCATAATTGGTCAAGAATTGCAGTCTGTAGAGCGTTACGAAAAACAGATCTTTAACGCTTAAAGAGCTCACTGCTAGCCTTCAGAATAATTTTATTTTTGACCCTGGTATGGTTGCGCAATTTAAATAGAGTAATTATCTGGGCAGTGGGGCCCATGAGTTTTCTGATCAGTTCGCTCTGGCGCAATCATTAAAATTGGCTGTGAAATTCTCTCGCTGCGTGCAGGTTGATAAAAAATACATTGAATTCGCCCATTTAAAACAGTTTTTCGATTATTTAATCCCTTTAGCATTGAAGCAGATTAACGAAATTTTAACCGTCTTCTTTCCAGACAATTTTAAAACTTTTGGCGAAAACGCGATCATAATTGGTCAAGAATTGCAGTCTGTAGAGCGTTACGAAAAACAGATCTTTGACGCTTAAAGAGCTCACTGCTAGCCTTCAGAATAATTTTATTTTTGACCCTGGTATGGTTGCGCAATTTAAATAGAGTAATTATCTGGGCAGTGGGGCCCATAAGTTTTCTGATCAGTTCGCTCTGGCGCAATCATTAAAATTGGCTGTGAAATTCTCTCGCTGCGTGCAGGTTGATAAAAAATACATTGAATTCGCCCATTTAAAACAGTTTTTCGAATATTTAATCCCTTTAGCATTGAAGCAGATTAACGAAATTTTAACCGTCTTCTTTCCAGACAATTTTAAATCTTTTGGCGAAAACGCGATGAAAATCGGTGAAGAATTGCAATCTCTAGAGCGTTATGGACAAACATACAAACAAACCTTAGAGATTTAGTATATTTAGATAGAAGATAGATTTAGAAGATAGAAGATATTAGAGATTTAGTATATTTAGAAACAAACCTTAGAGATTTAGTATATTTAGATTTAGACTAGCTAATTAGAGCTGGCTGCCAGCATCCAGAATAATTTTTATTGCCCCCCCCCTTTAAGTGGGGCCCAGTGAGTTTTCTTATCAGTTGGCTCTGGCGCAATCAATTAAAATTGACTGTGAAGTTTCTGGCTGATAAAATTTGCATTGAAAAAGGCCATTTAAAACAGTTTTTCGAAAATTTAATCCCTTTAGCATTGGAGCAGATTAAAGAAATTTTAACCGTCTTCTTTCCAGACAATTTTGAATCTTTTGGCGAAAACACGATCAAAATCGGTGAAGAATTGCAATCTCTAGAGCGTTATGGACATTCATTCATTCAAGCATACAAACCTTAGAGATTTAGTATATTTAGACTAGCCATTTAGCCCCCCCTTTGGGGAGCCTTGAAAATGACACCAATTGGTTTTTATTTTGGCACAACAGCAACCTTACTATAATTATCCAAAATGTTGATTTCCATTAATCAAAAAATTACCTTTTCTCACGTTTGAAAAAATAAGTTGCTATGAATCAGAACTTTCATTAGCCAAAAAGTTTCCTTCATCAGCCCAAAACCCTTTCTCAATCAGCAAATAGTGCTTATCCGTTCAAGCACAAACTCTTAGTGAATATCGTCACTGGCCGGGGCATATTCTGATCCGCAGCAGGAGCTCAAAATTCAAATCCCTGACGGCCTTAGACCCTCTCTGTTTATTAGCCTAAATCAAAGAATCAAACCTTGCGCTGCTGGTATTTCCTATTAGCAGAAATCAGCATCACTTCTGTGTACTTTTTCATTATCTGAATTACATGACCTACTTGAGCCGCACTACCTGGCTATCTTACAATCGCCCAATAACCTAGTAACCCCCCTCCCAAAATTAAGCCATCGTCCATGAGCCTTGACATATCAGCAATTCCCCTGTAAGCCTTGACATCTCAGCAATTCCCCCAGTAAGCCTTGACATATCAGCAATTCCCCCAGTAAGCCTTGGGATCTCAGCAATTGCCCCAGTAAGCATTGAAATCTCAGCTTTCCCCCAGTAAGAATTGAAATCTTAGCAATTCCCAGTATAACTTGACATATTAGCAATTCCCTTAGTAAGCCTTGAGATCTCAGAAATTCCCCCCATAAGCTCTGAGATCTCAGCAATTGCCCCCGGTAAGCCTTGACATCTCAGCAGTTATCCCATTAAGCCTCGACATCACAGCAATTAAACTCGAGCCTTGAAATCACGTAATTCTCCCAGCGCAGTAAGCCTTGACATACCAACAACCCAACTCCCTTTTCCCAAAAATTCAGCAATACCCTTATAAGCCTTGATAACTCAGCAATTTCTTTATGAGCTTTGTCAACAGAGCGATTCCACAATGAACTTTGATTATATCTAAGCAAGTCATTAATTAATGGTCACCCTAACCCATAAGTGAGTGTTTGCGTGTTGGCAATTTCCACCATAAGCCTTGAGCCTCAGCATTAAAGTAACTTCCTCATAAATAAGCTTTGTAATCTGAATTTCACCGAAAGCCTTTACCTGTCAGCAATTCCCCGTAGTAGAGCCAAAGCATTTAAGTTCCCCCCCAAGAGCATTTAATCTTAGCAACTCCTCGATGAATCATTAATGATTGTCACGACGATCGCTCTATAATTGAACCAAAACCATAACCCTTGTAGTAGAATTTCAGCAATTCCCCAATGAGCTTTGGAAATGTTAGCAATTCCCCATGAGCCTGAAAATTGAGTGACTAACCTTTTGATATCTTGGCACCTGCATTTCAACAATTAATTTCAGCAATTTCACAAATGAACCTTGAAATCAAAGCAATTCTCAAAAGAATGACATATTTATAGCAATTTCCCCTGAGCCTTGAGATCTTATAAATTCTACCGTGAGTCTTGATATCACAGCAATTTCCCATACCAGCATTATGCTCGTAGCAATAGTCTTAGCAGTCTTAACAGTCTAAGCAATTCCCGATGAGACTTTTACGTTCGACAGGGCGCTTCATTTATGATTGATATGATGATTCTTGTTCGCTTTTTCTTGCGTTGCGCTTTCTTCTCTTTAAAAGTTTTTATTAAAAAAATTACAATATTTTACCATAGCTTTCTGCAGTTTAGCAATGGTTCACCAGCATTTCAGCAATGGTTCACCAGCAGTTTAGCAATGCTTCACCAGCAGTTTAGCAATGCTTCACCAGCAGTTTAGCAATGCTTCACCAGCATTCAGCAATGGTTCACCAGCATTTCAGCAATTGTTCTCCAGCAGTTTAGCAATGCTTCACCAGCATTTCAGCAATGGTTTACCAGCGTTCAGCAATGCTTTACCAGCATTTCAACAATGCTTCACCAGCAGTTTGCATTAGCTATGATTCACCAGCATTTCAGCAATGGTTCACCAGCATTTCAGCAATGGTTCACCAGCATTTCAGCAATGGTTCACCAGCATTTCAGCAATGGTTCACCAGCAGTATTGCAATGCTTCACCAGCAGTTTGCATTAGCTATGATTCACCAGCATTTTAGCAATGCTTCACCAGCAGTTTAGCAATGATTCACCAGCACTGTTTTGCACAATCAGTGAGCAGATGGCCACTAATCTTTGCTTATTGCCATATTGCTTCTGGATAATCGAAACCATATGAAATGCTTTGTCAACTTGCAGGTTAAAGTTGATTTGTAATCCCCTTACATATTTATTATTTTATTTTATACATCAGATTAGCACTGCTCTCCCTGATTAGCGCTGCTCTTAAAGCTTAGCGTAGCCCCAGCAAAATTATCTACGAAATGAAAATGCTAAAAATTTGCATCAATCCTCATAGGAAACAATGATTATTGTCACAAAGATAAATTCGCTGCTTCAATACAGACTCGAACTGCCGACCTTCTGCTAAAAGCCTTATACTATTCAAGAAGTTTAGTAACTTCGGCAGTTACTAAAACTTCTAATTCAAGATTCAAGATTCAAACTAAATTCAAGAAGTTTAGTAACTTCGGCAGTTTGAAGTTAACCCCCCCCCCCAGAAATCGGCAGTTATCTCCACAACATCCTGAAATTAGCTATCACTTCTAATCCCACAAACAGACTGCAGTCATACTCTTAGCAGCCTGCAGATATCCACTGTGCCGTCTACAACTTTCATTAACATCAGCAAACTACAATACTTCACTCAGCAGTCCGCAGTTATTTACTCAACAATTTGCACTTAATTCTTCACAGCTATTATTCACTTTAAACTCTGTAGATAGTTATCCCCTCAGCAGTTTGCTGCTATGCACTCATAAGTGTGGAGGAACTACCTCAGCAGTTTGTTCCATTTTTCCCTTTGCAGTCTGCATGAATGATCCCTTTGACAATCTGCAGTTCCCCTCAGCATCTTCTGTTCTCCTTTCCAATAATCTTCCAATCTTCCAATAAGCTAAAAATTTGCTCAGCATTTTACGGCTCACTAAACAATTTTCAGTGCATATCGGCATTCTTAAAAAGCTCAAAATTTAGCAATACCTTTAAGCAATTTTAACAGCATGGTCTGCAGTTTAATAGCAATTTCATACTTTCATGGTGCGAGGCAGTACTCGTTGATGGGATCAGTAATACACGAAGCAGTTTTTAAAAATCAAATTTGATAAGTGGCTTGAGCCAAGTAGCAAAAATTATTTGCTAATTAATAAAAATGTTGCAATTAAAATTAATAAAAAATATGTTATATTTAGTCAAGTCACAAGCTACAATTGAATGAATTTACTTATTTAAATTATCCACCAGGGAGGCGGACTCGAACCTTGGACCTTACGCCTAGCCTAAACCTAGTCCTAGTGCCTACACTGCGGCTATTCCGCCTACTGATGGAAGGGCGCAAAAATCAGACATATATGCTTCGGCACTGCAGTCAAATACATAGCAGTGATAGCCTGCTCAGTGTGCACAGTTTTGGTGCTGGCAGAGCCATTGCACAGTTAAGTAGATCTCTCAATTTCAATACTTTTAAAATGCACTGGCTGATTTCTCTCTCCCTCCAGAGTGCCTGCGCAATGCTTGGCACACTGCCTCCTGCTAAAAAGCTCAGAGTCAGTTTATAGCGAGAATATGCAGTACGCAGTTGTGGCGCAATCATTTAGAATTGGAATTTAGCCAGTCAAGAATTCAACGCTGCTTGGCCTTCTATTAAAAGCATTTAGATAAACTTGTTTTTCGAATATTTAATACCTTTAGCATTGAAGCAGATTAAAGAAATTTTAGCTGTCCTCTTTCCAGATAATTTTAAATCTTTTGGCGAAAACGCGATGAAAATCGGTGAAGAATTGCAATCTCTAGAGCGTTATGGACAAACATACAAACAAACCTTAGAGATTTAGTATATTTAGACTAGCTAATTAGAGCTGGCTGCCAGCATCCAGAATAATTTTTATTGCCCCCACCCTTTAAGTGGGTCCAGTGAGTTTTCTTATCAGTTGGCTCTGGCGCAATCAATTAAGATTGACTGTGAAGTTTCTCGCTGATAAAATTTGCATTGAATTCGCCCATTTAAAACTGTTTTTCGAATATTTAATCCCTTTAGCATTGAAGCAGATACAAGAAATTTTAACCATACAATCCCAGGCTGATTACGAATCTTTTGGCGAAAACGCGATCAAAATCGGTAAAGAATTGCAGTCTCTAGAGCGTTATGGACAAACATACAAACAAACCTTAGAGATTTAGTATATTTAGATTTAGAAGATAGATAGAAGATATTAGAGATTTAGTATATTTAGATAGATTTAGACTAGCTAATTAGAGCTGGCTGCCAGCATCCAGAATAATTTTTATTGCCCCCCCCTTTAGGTGGGGCCCAGTGAGTTTTCTTATCAGTTGGCTCTGGCGCAATCAATTAAAATTGACTGTGAAGTTTCTGGCTGATAAAATTTGCATTGAAAAAGGCCATTTAAAACAGTTTTTCGAATATTTAATCCCTTAAGCATTGAAGCAGATACAAGAAATTTTAACCATACAATCCCAGGCTGATTACAAATCTTTTGGCGAAAACGCGATCAAAATCGGTCGAGAATTGCGATCTCTAGAGCGTTATGGACAAGCAAGCATACAAATATTAGAGATTTAGTATATTTAGATTAGACTAGCCATTTAGCCCCCCTCCGGGTGGCTTCTTAGCAGTTTAGCGCTTGTCTATAAGCAGTTTTGCACAGTCGCTGAGCAAATCTCACTAATCTCCGGGCAGTTCTGCAGTAGCAAATCTCTAAGCAGTTGTACACCAAATTTACTGAGACTAAAAAGTTCTAAAAAGTTACATTTCCTAATGTTTGAAACTTTGCAATGTCAATTCATTTATAGTTCGTTTATGATTATTCGTTATTTTCAAATCCTCACCAGATTAGCACTATTCTCCCACATTAGCCCTACACCCCCAGATTAGCCCCACTTCCCCCAGATTAGCACTACGCCCAGATTAGCACTCAGCCCAGATTAGCACTCAGCCCAGATTAGCACTCAGCCCAGATTAGCACTCAGCCCAGATTAGCACTCAGCCCAGATTAGCACTCAGCCCAGATTAGCACTCAGCCTAGATTAGCACTCAGCCCAGATTAGCACTCAGCCTAGATTAGCACTCAGCCCAGATTAGCACACAGCCCAGATTAGCACTCAGCCTAGATTAGCACTCAGCCCAGATTAGCAATCAGCCTAGATTAGCACTCAGCCCAGATTAGCAATCAACCTAGATTAGCACTCAGTCCAGATAAGCACTCAGCCTAGATAAGCACTCAGCCTAGATTAGCACTCAGCCCAGATTAGCACTCAGCCCAGATTAGCACTCAGCCTAGATTAGCACTCAGCCTAGATTAGCACCGCTCCACAGATTACCGCCGCTTCCCAGATAGTTTCACCTTCCCAGATTAGCACTACTTCTCCAGATTCGCACCACTCCGCAAAAATTCGCACCGCTACTTCCTCCAGATTAGCCCCAATCCCCCAGATTAGCCCCCACTCCTTTATATTAGCCCCGCTCCCTTAGATTAGCACCACTCCCAAACTGCTAAAAGGTGACTACTATTATCGCCTCAGAAGTTTAAAGTTAAACCCTCCCCAGAAATTGGCAGTTATCCCCACAACACCCTGAAATTATCCCTTCTAATTCCGCAAAACAGACTGCAGTCATACAACTCATTTGCACTCTACAACTTTTATTATTATTATTCATTTATCCCTCAGGGACCCAGAATTGTCCCTTCTGCAAGCCACAATTATTCACAGTTAGATATCCTCCTCAGAAGTCTGCCATTATTATCCTAGCAGTCTGCAGCTATCCCCTCGGCAGTTTGCAGCTTATACGCTCATAAGTCTCGAGAAACTAACTAACGTCAGCAGTTTGCAGTTTGTCCCCTTTGCAGTCTGCAATGATCCCTTCAACAATCTGCAGTTCCCCTCAGTAGTCTGCAGTCAATTCATTTGCAGTCAGCAAGTGTTTCCTTAATAATTCTCATTTATCCCTTCAGCAGTCTGCAGTTCTCTCAGCTGGCCCCTCAGTATTCTCAGCAAACTGCAATGATCTTTTCAATGATTTAAAATTTTGCTCAGCATTTACGACGGCGCACTAATCAATTTTCGATACATATTGGCAGTCTTGCGCAACTCATCATTTAGCAATACCTCAGCAGTTTAGCAGCATCATCTGCAGTTTAGTAATTTAATCCCCTGCAGTTTAGTAAAATCTACTTCTATAGACCTAGATAATAACAATTAATGGGATCTTAGGATTTTACAAATCAAATTTGCTTAGTGGCTTGTGCGAGTAGCAAAAGTAAATTATTGTAATTAATAAAAAAAATTTCAATTAGAATTAATCAAATAATGTTCAAAATAGTCGAGGCAGAAGCTACTAATGAATGAATTTATTTAATTTTAATTATCCACTGGGGAGGCGGACTCGAACCTTGGACCTTATGCCTAGCCTAAACCTAGTCCTAGTGCCTACACTGCGGCTATTCCGCCTACTGATCGGGGGGCGCAAAAATCAGCCATATATGCTTCGGCCCAGCAGTCAAATACACAGCAGTGATAGGCTGCTCAGTGTGCACAGGTTGTATGCAGGCAGAGCCAATGCACAGTTGAGTGAAATCTATAAATAGCAATTGTCTATGCAGTCAGCCAGGGTCAGAATGTACACACGCCGCCACTGAGCATTATTTTCCTCTCCCTTATTGCAGCCAGTATTGAGGCGTACACAGTGAACAGAGAATAGTTGTGGCGCAATCTTAATTGGAATTGAAATTCAGTCAGTGAGATTTTGACCTTTTCTAGCCTCCCATTGAAAGCATTAAAAAAACTCGTTTTTCGAATATTTAACCAACTTCTCATTCGAATTTTTCAATGCAATTACACGCACACAATCTCACAAGAATTTGCAATTGAATAAAGCAAGTTTGAAAAAAATCGGTTCAGGCATTCAGGCTGTGGACTGGAATACCGGTCAGACAGACAGATCTTAGAGATTTAGTATATTGTGATGATTTTGGCGAAAACGCGATCAAAATCGGTGAAGAATTGCAATCTCTAGAGCGTTATGGACAAGCAAGCATACAAATATTAGAGATTTAGTATATTTAGACTAGCCATTTAGCCCCCCTCCGGGTGGCTTCTTAGCAGTTTAGCGCTTGTCTATAAGCAGTTTTGCACAGTCGCTGAGCAAATCTCACTAATCTCCGGGCAGTTCTGCAGTAGCAAATATCTAAGCAGTTGTACACCAAATTTACTGAGACTAAAAAGTTCTAAAAAGTTACATTTCTTAATGTTTGAAACTTTGCAATGTCAATTCATTTTTAGTTCTTTTATGATTATTCGTTATTTTCAAATCCTCATCAGATTACCACTATTCTCCCACATTAGCCCTACACCCCCAGATTAGCCCCACTTCCCCCAGATTAGCACTACTCCCCCCATATTAGCCGCACACCCCCAGATTAGCCCCACTTCCCCCAGATTAGCACTACGCCCAGCTTAGCACTCAGCCCAGATTAGCACTCAGCCCAGATTAGCACTCAGCCCAGATTAGCACTCAGCCCAGATTAGCATTCAGCCCAGATTAGCACTCAGCCCAGATTAGCACTCAGCCCAGATTAGCACTCAGCCCAGATTAGCACTCAGCCCAGATTAGCACTCAGCCCAGATTAGCACTCAGCCCAGATTAGCACTCAGCCCAGATTAGCACTCAGCCCAGATTAGCACTCAGCCTAGATTAGTACTCAGCCCAGATTAGCACTCAGCCTAGATTAGTACTCAGCCCAGATTAGCACTCAGCCTAGATTAGCACCGCTCCACAGGTTACCGCCGCTTCCCAGATAGTTTCACCCCTTCCCAGATTAGCACCACTCCGCAAAAATTCGCACCGCTACCTCCTCCAAATTAGCACCACTCCGCAAAAATTCGCACCGCTACCTCCTCCAAATTAGCCCCAATCCCCTAGATTAGCCCCCCCACTCCTTTATATTAGCCCCACTCTCTTAGATTAGCACCGCTCCCCAGATTAGCACCACTCCCAAACTGCTAGAAGGTAACTACTATTATCGCCTCAGAAGTTTAAAGTTAAACCCTCCCCAGAAATTGGCAGTTATCCCCACAACACCCTGAAATTATCCCTTCTAATTCCGCAAAACAGACTGCAGTCATACAACTCATTTGCACTCTACAACTTTTATTATTATTATTCATTTATCCCTCAGGGACCCAGAATTGTCCCTTCTGCAAGCCACAATTATTCACAGTTAGATATCCTCCTCAGAAGTCTGCCATTATTATCCTAGCAGTCTGCAGCTATCCCCTCGGCAGTTTGCAGCTTATACGCTCATAAGTCTCGAGAAACTAACTAACGTCAGCAGTTTGCAGTTTGTCCCCTTTGCAGTCTGCAATGATCCATTCAACAATCTGCAGTTCCCCTCAGTAGTCTGCAGTCAATTCATTTGCAGTCAGCAAGTGTTTCCTTAATAATTCTCATTTATCCCTTCAGCAGTCTGCAGTTCTCTCAGCTGGCCCCTCAGTATTCTCAGCAAACTGCAATGATCTTTTCAATGATTTAAAATTTTGCTCAGCATTTACGACGGCGCACTAATCAATTTTCGATACATACTAGCCATTTAGCCCCCCTCCGGGTGGCTTCTTAGCAGTTTAGCGCTTGTCTGTAAGCAGTTTTGCACAGTCGCTGAGCAAATCTCACTAATCTCCGCGCAGTTCTGCAGTAGCAAATCTCTAAGCAGTTGTACACCAAATTTACTGAGACTAAAAAGTTCTAAAAAGTTACATTTCTTAATGTTTGAAACTTTGCAATGTCAATTCATTTATAGTTCTTTTATGATTATTCGTTATTTTCAAATCCTCACCAGATTAGCCCTACACCCCCAGATTAGCCCCACTTCCCCCAGATTAGCACTACGCCCAGATTAGCACTACGCCCAGATTAGCACTGCGCCCAGATTAGCACTCAGCCTAGATTAGCACTCAGCCTAGATTAGCACTCAGCCCAGATTAGCACTCAGCCCAGATTAGCACTCAGCCCAGATTAGCACTCAGCCCAGATTAGCACTCAGCCCAGATTAGCACTCAGCCTAGATTAGCACTCAGCCTAGATTAGCACTCAGCCCAGATTAGCACTCAGCCCAGATTAGCACTCAGCCCAGATTAGCACTCAGCCCAGATTAGCACTCAGCCCAGATTAGCGCTCAGCCTAGATTAGCACTCAGCCTAGATTAGCACTCAGCCTAGATTAGCACTCAGCCCAGATTAGCACTCAGCCCAGATTAGCACTCAGCCCAGATTAGCACTCAGCCCAGATTAGCACTCAGCCTAGATTAGCACTCAGCCCAGATTAGCATTCAGCCTAGATTAGCACCGCTCCACAGATTACAGCCGCTTCCCAGATAGTTTCACCTTCCCAGATTAGCACTACTTCTCCAGATTTGCACCACTCCGCAAAAATTCGCACCGCTACTTCCTCTAAATTAGCCCCAATCCCCCAGATTAACCCCTCCCTACTCCTTTATATTAGCCCCACTCTCTTAGATTAGCACCGCTCCCCAGATTAGCACCACTCCCAAACTGCTAAAAGGTGACTACTATTATCGCCTCAGAAGTTTAAAGTTAAACCCTCCCCAGAAATTGGCAGTTATCCCCACAACAACCTGAAATTATCCCTTCTAATTCCGCAAAATAGACTGCAGTCGTACAACTCATTTGCACTCTACAACTTTTATTATTATTATTCATTTATCCCTCAGGGACCCAGAATTGTCCCTTCTGCAAGCTACAATTATTCACAGTTAGATATCCTCCTCAGAAGTCTGCCATTATTATCCTAGCAGTCTGCAGCTATCCCCTCGGCAGTTTGCAGCTTATACGCTCATAAGTCTCGAGAAACTAACTAACGTCAGCAGTTTGCAGTTTGTCCCCTTTGCAGTCTGCAATGATCCCTTCAACAATCTGCAGTTCCCCTCAGTAGTCTGCAGTCAATTCATTTGCAGTCAGCAAGTGTTTCCTTAATAATTCTCATTTATCCCTTCAGCAGTCTGCAGTTCTCTCAGCTGGCCCCTCAGTATTCTCAGCAAACTGCAATGATCTTTTTAATGATTTAAAAATTTGCTCAGCATTTACGACGGCGCACTAATCAATTTTCGATACATATTGGCAGTCTTGCGCAACTCAGCATTTAGCAATACCTCAGCAGTTTAGCAGCATCGTCTACTGCAATGATCCTTTCAACAATGTAGAAATTAGCTCAGCATTTTATGGCTCACTGATCGATTTTCGATACATATCGGCAATCTTTTGCACCACTCAGCATTTAGCAATACAGTTTAGCAGCATCATCTGCAGTTTAGTAATTTAATCCCCTGCAGTTTAGTAATATTTACTTCTATAAACCTAGATAATAACAGTTAATGGGATCTTAAGATTTTACAAATCAAATCAAATTTGCTTAGTGGCTTGTGCAAGTAGCAAAAATAAATTATTGTAATTAATAAAAAATTTAATTAATAAAAAATTTAATTACAATTAATCAAAAAATGTTCAAAATAGTCGAGGCAGAAGCTACTTATGAATGAATTTATTTAATTTTAATTATCCACTGGGGAGGCGGACTCGAACCTTGGACCTTATTGCCTAGCCTAAACCTAGTCCTAGTGCCTACAATGTGGCTATTCCGCCTACTGATCGGAGGGCGCAAAAATCAGCCATATATGCTTCGGCACTGCAGTCAAATACATAGCAGTGATAGGCTGCTCAGTGTGCACAGGTTGTATGCAGGCAGATCCAATGCACAGTTGAGTGAAATCTATTAATAGCAATTGTCTATGCAGTCCGCCAGTCAGCCAGGGTCAGAATGTACACACGCAGCCACTGAGCATTATTTTCCTCTCCCTTATTGCAGCCAGTATTGAGGCGTACACAGTGAACAGAGAATAGTTGTGGCGCAATCTTAATTGGAATTGAAATTCAGTCAGTGAGATTTTGACCTTTTCTAGCCTCCCATTGAAAGCATTAAAAAAACTCGTTTTTCGAATATTTAACCAACTTCTCATTCGAATTTTTCAATGCAATTACACCTACACAATCTCACAAGAATTTGCAATTGAATAAAGCAAGTTTGAAAAAAATCGGTTCAGGCATTCAGGCTGTGGACTGGAATACCGGTCAGACAGACAGACAGATCTTAGACTTTTAGAGATTTAGTATATTGTGATGATAGACTAGCTAATTAGAGCTGGCTGCCAGCATCCAGAATAATTTTTATTGCCCCCCCTTTAAGTGGGGCCGAGTGAGTTTTCTTATCAGTTGGCTCTGGCGCAATCAATTAAAATTGGCAGTGAAGTTTCTGGCTGATAAAATTTGCATTGAAAAAGGCCATTTAAAACTGTTTTTCGAATATTTAATCCCTTTAGCATTGAAGCAGATACAAGAAATTTTAACCGTCTTCTTTCCAGACAATTTTGAATCTTTTGGCGAAGACGCGATCAAAATCGGTGAAGAATTGCAGTCTCTAGAGCGTTATGGACATTCAAACATACAAACCTTAGAGATTTAGTATATTTAGACTAGCTAATTAGAGCTGGCTGCCAGCAGCCAGAATAATTTTTTATTGCCCCCCTTTAAGTGGGGCCCAGTGAGTTTTCTTATCAGTTCGCTCTGGCGCAATCAATTAAAATTGGCAGTGAAGTTTCTCGCTGATAAAATTTGCATTGAAAAAGGCCATTTAAAACAGTTTTTCGAATATTTAATCCCTTTAGCATTAAAGCAGATACAAGAAATTTTAACTGTCTTCTTTCCAGACAATTTTGAATCTTTTGGTGAAAACGCGATCAAAATCGGTGAAGAATTGCAGTCTCTAGAGCGTTATGGACAAGCAAGCAAGCATACAAATATTAGAGATTTAGTATATTTAGATAGATTTTGAATCTTTTGGCGAAAACACGATCAAAATCGGTGAAGAATTGCAATCTCTAGAGCGTTATGGACAAACATACAAACAAACAAACAAACCTTAGAGATTTAGTATATTTAGATTAGAAGAAGATGTAGGCTTTCATGAGCCACCGGATACGAAAGGGGGGGGGGGTACGCCCGGGTGATAAATGAGGACCCACCGAGTGAAACCAGTGCAGGATGACGCGTGTTGGGCTTGGGCGGGGCTTCGCACTGTTTACTCTGATTGCTCATTCCACTGGTGCTTGTACTTTTGTTCTGTGTGAGTGTACGCGTCAAATTATTATTGTCATCGTGCTCTGATGTGCAGTGCGGTGAGTTTTAGTCCTGGGTTGGGGGGTTGTCGCGGGTTTGTGCTTTATCGTTGATAATAAATAGTTTCGCACTGAGCATTGGCTCAGAACTGTCGTGATTCTCGTTTCATAGCAATTGCTCGCCTTGGCTTGTCATTTCTAACAACGCGGGACTACAGGGTGGGACAGACAAGCTCGTACAGCAATCCGACGTTGGCGTAATGTGAAAGTACAACCTGACATCGACGGCCAGACGTCACCATGCACGACGTCAGATTGCTGTACGGGAAGAACCCATGGCAGAAAAAAACAAAAAACAGAAGCAGGCGCGCATTATTACTGGGAGAAACACAAAATACAAAGAGTAACTTTTTTGTCGACGTAGCTTCAATTCCTACCACTTTATATAAGCAGTATGGCTATATACATGTACATGTACATTTACTTGCAATTTACATCTAAATCATTGCTTCTATGCTAACAATTGATGACCACCGTGGAGTTTGAACTAAATGAAGAAGAAAATACGCTTGATACTCAAGTAAAACAATTTATTTGAAAGCATTATTATTTTCATTTGCTATCGGCTACACGATGAGCTGCTTGTGACGAAATGATGGTAACTTTAATTTTCTCCAAAATAATTTACTGCTTACAATGTAGCGGTGGCTCACTTTCAGATGCTACAGAATGAGATTTGCGAAATCCAATTACATGTAAGACTTGGTCAGGTATACATGTACATGTATGCTTAGGGAACTGGTTCCTTCTGCGAAATACGAGAATAAATATCGAATACGTCGTACATCTATATACTCAACCGTTCAACAAAGACTAAGTTTAGTGAAAACGATCAAAAGCTTCATTTTACGCTCGTAGTATTGTTTTAGTATTTTCTATCTAGAGTATTGTCTTATTAGTCAAGGATCAACATCGGTTAATTTCAATCTACCCCTTCGCTAGGTCTACATGTACATAAAATACATGGTGTATAAAAATTTATATCCATCATTCTACTTACGCTCGTACTTGTATATCCAGAAGAATCTTGAATAGCCCAGCTTTGATAACACGAACGCTCCACTGAGCCTGGAAAATTCAACAGCTGGAGTCTTGCCTAATCTGCATGACAAATTTAACTTTTGTTTACATTACTAACAAAATTCATGGAATTTTGATGCCATCCAATTATGCGATATATAGGCCGCGGCGCCTCATCTTACTCGTGATAATATGTTATTTATCCCCTTTTTATTTTTAATCCGAGAAGTTTTTTTATACAGGTATGGATTCTTTTTTCTCAATCATGTGTTCTCTCTGAACCCTTGCGACCGACCTTCTCCAAAGCATTATCATCTAGACAAGTGCAGGTTCACCGTATATGTCCAGGTTTTTATCTCCGGGTTACTCGAAAACAATGTCAGAAAGATTTTCACAAAGCATTTCTGACGACAATCTCTTACTATTCCGGTTTTATTCAGGTACTATTCTGCTCGATTTTTCCATTAATGTACAGCCTGAAACTTCCAGTTTCACATACATTTATAGCTCAATCTGATTTATAACAAGCCATGCTTATGTACATGTAGGATATTAAACCCGATTCTGTAATTCTCAGTTAGAGTATTCGCTATATGATAGCTATTCCGTAGCTATCATCTTTAATCTCAACAAAAAATGTAGAAGACTGCAATACATATGAAATTGGGGTCTTCTTTCTTACAACAGTAGCTTTTAGCTTGCATTACACGCGCGTTAAAAGCTACAATTAAGGAGAATCTATTTATTTTGGTTCCCGTTCACAAGCAAATAACCATTGAAAATGTACGAGTACGAGTACGATAAAAATCAAGGATATGGGGTACGAAGCATGCGCACGCGGTAATAACAGCGTAGAAACAGAATTAAAGCAAAGAACAGCAATATTATTTCCTATGATTCATTTTTTGATGAAAGATAAGTACAGCGAATTAAATTTATTTTAGAAGGCAACAAGCGAGGAAAATAAAGAATGAAGAATAAAAAAGGAAGAAAATTTCTAAATAGATTATAAATTCATGAAGGCACAGGTGGGGTCAATAATTTTGGGTCAATACCCGAAAGAAAAATTACAGACACTGCTAAATTATATTATGTTTAAAACGAAAACTAAGTTAATGTTTAAGCAAATTACATCTTAATAAACACTGAGCCACGAATGAAGGCTCTGCAGATGGGACACGTCTTCAGCGACTTGGCGCACACTGAGCAGCAGGCCACGTGACCACAGTCCAGCAGCATGATGTTCACCTCCTTGTCCATGCACACCTTGCACGTCTTCCAGTCGGTTGTGTCTCGGGGTCTCGGCTGTTGGTTCAGAGACTCTCGAATCTGAGACATCCTGCTCTCGAAGAACGCCTCCGGGTCCTGCGACTGCTTGCGCATGCGGCGACTCTCGGTGAGCATGAAGTCGAGGAACAGCTCCGATGTGGCAAAGTCATCGCCTCGCTGTCTGAGATGCAGCTCTGTAAACAGTCTCACTTGCAGAGCGGAGAATCCGAGCTGAGTGAGCAGTCTCACAACGGGCAGGTCGGCTCTCGCCTTGATGTCTCTGGCCTCGACTCTGAACTCGACTCCAGGTGTGACTGCGAGAGCCTCGTCTGCGCGACTGCTGCGGACTGCGGACCCGTCGACAGTCGCAGCACCAGCTGATGCAGTTGAGTCCGTCTGTACCAATGCAGTGTGACGCTGAGCAGAGGCGCCACAAGTCGGGTGCTGCACGGGAGGCGACAGTCGGTGCACTGTCTGTACAAAGTCGCTGCCTCGCTCCAACAACACGTGAGGACACCGAGGTGACCACCTGGCGTGCTCAACCCACACATCATCGTCGCAGCTCCACTCGCTCATGCAGAGTCCGCAGCTGAAGCAGCAGGTCGCTCTCTCGGCTTCCGAGTAGAAGAAGCCCGCCTTTGCAAGCAAGTACACTGGCTGCTGAACGAGAGCCGAGTGCAGAGACTGCGACCTCGCTTGGTAGGTCTCGAACTGTGCGTGTTTGGCAGTCACACTCGATGGATCACTCTCGACACTGTGCTGCAGAGCGGACAGGTTCGTGAGAGCTCTCTCGGAGCACGCAGATCTCCCTACCTCGCTCGACACTGGAAGCTGAGGACGCTTTATCATGTCGACTGCGACCAGCTCCTCCACAACGCATTCTGCATTCGATGCACGAGTTTCGCGTGTCGCCAGCGCCCACTCGTTCAGTCCAGCGAACTCCATCGGTGGTAGCTCAGCGACCAGCTTCATGCTCCAGTCTCCGTTCACCATCACTGCTGCATCATCATCTGCAGTCTGATCACAGCATTGCACTGCCTCTACCAGCTTTGCTGACCTCGAGACTCCTTCCGGCTCTCTGTGGTCTCGAGGCACGTTGCCGACCTCGACGAACAACACGAACGGACAGGTGGAGAAGTGGCGTCTGTGAGCCTCTCGGACCTGCTCGCCCGCCTCCCAGTCCTTGAGCACACCCTTGCAGAATGCACACTTTACTCTGTCCGACTCCTGCAGGTAGAAGAATCCGTCAGCAGCCAGATCCGTCACTGACACCAGGTGAGCCGCTGTGAAGCTGGCATCTGGCAGGTGGAAGGACTGCCACCTGTTCTCCTCTCGTCTCATGTCCCACAGGTGTTGTGGAATCGAGGCCGGCATTCCACTCGTGTCCCATCGCTGATTGCGGAAGTCCAGAGTCTGCGGCACGGAGGACGCTCTGCCACCAGGTGTGCTGTTGTTGTAGTACCGCAGTACCTTGCTCTTACCTGTTTGTACCAATTGTCGCGCGTCAGGTGTACCAAAGTATGTTGAAACTCGATGCTGAGCTGCTATGAGCATTCGCTGCTTGGCCATTTCTGTGTCAGCTATGGCTTTTTGTGCAACAGCTAATGAATTTTTAACACTTGGGTTTGATATTGTATTGTCTGTTGATTGAGCTCTATTAAAATCTGCTGTTTCCATGACCGCATTGCTAGTGAGCTCAACATCGCTGATGTCTACGGCTTGTCGCTGGGATTGATTTTGAATTTGGACCGTTTGAGTTGAATAAGATGAGTCCAATTGCCACTGAAACACGCTTCGAAAGTTGAGATGATTCATGATTCAAACCAATCCTCGGAGAAAAAAGTCGTGTAGCAGTTGTTTTTATTAATTTATTATTTTGTTATCTCGATGCTTCAGTAGCCTCTTGTTGAAAGTCGTTTCTCTCTAAAACAGTTTTAATTTGACCTTTAAATAATGAAATGTTATTAGGAACAACTGTCAAAAACTAAAAGCTCTAAAGCTTATAGGGGTTGTAGTTTATTGTTTTCAGCATCGGACTCACGAAAGGTCGGGGTTTGATTTTCGACCCACCTGGAACAATGTTTAACTTAACTCTGCATTGCTTCAGTTCACCCAGCTGTAAAATGGGCCAGCTTTAGCTGGGGTAACTGAGGTGTGTGTGTGGCGTCCCCTTAGTCCTTGGAGTAAACAGCCGTACGCAGCCTTCAGGATGCCCCGCGTAATAGTTGAGCTGTCAGTTGCACATCTGCCCATTGGGCAGGTGTAATTATTATTTTTAAAGGTGGACTAGCAATCTATACCCCCTTTGGGGCGCCCAAAAAGCAAGGAGAAAAAATTATCCATACCAACGATGTCCAATTTTACGAACTGTATGCACTGCACTGCACCATTACTAAACTCTCAACTCTCTTGTCTCGGGCTTTTAGAACACGGTGTGTACTGTGGGGAATACGGAGGAGCTATTTTTAGAATTCAGTTGTACAGGCTGTACGAGCGTACAGTCTATTTTTAATGGTGGGTAAATTTGGCCAAATGATAAGAAGGCATTTCCTTGGACTTTCCGTGGGTTTGCCACTTTAACATGGAACTAAAAATTTTCGGTATTGATTTTAGTAATTAACTTCGGTTTAAATTGATGGAAATTTAGATTATCATTGTTGGTTTTTTCACAGTAAACTCTTAAGACTATTGTAAAAATTCTTTTTGATATTTTAAGCACTGCTATGCTTAGTGGAATTACCTCCGAGGCTGAGAATGCCAATACCCGTAGGAAGGCAAAATTCGTATCTGTAACTCGACAACTCCACTTTGAACAAGACCCAGTTGGTTGATCGAAATAATTCTGCGCACACATCGAGTTCCTACAGGTTCAAGATCAACGCCTTGGGAGCAGCCGAAGCTGACGAGAGCCGCTAGAGAGTCGGTAGAAGTAGCTGCTATCTGAAAATTGGGTGAATATAGTGTGTTACATGTAGGTTCTGCCGTCTCAAGGATGCCATTTGAACCAAAATCTGATCATACTCTGGAGTTCTTAATTGTTTTTCTTTTTTCCTATCGCGTACAGTGCCAGAATACATTGTGATATTTTCCAACAACTTTTGTAGGGTTACTTGGCGCAGGATTGGAAGCTGACTGAGGAATGAGGAGAGACTGAGCTCATATTTAAATTAAAAGCTGCAGCAGCAAGAATGAGATATGATCTTACTTCTTCTGCATGCTGTATTCTATGCAAAACAATTGATGAATTTACGAGCTACAATCAGAATGCTTGGGATAGAGAAGTGGAACAGGGTCTAACACAGAGGCAGTAGTTTCTCTCTCCCAGGGCGGTATGAATAAAAATCGAGAAAATCTCGGCATACGATTGATATACTCGTCCCCGAAAACTCCTGCAGGCTTCTCGATTCGAACATGCGTGCAGTCTATTGCTCCAATCCCAGATGGGAATCCAGTGGCTGCGGAAAATCGGAGCTTTACCTCATTTGCCTTTGCAAGGTCTCGTGGAAAGCGAATCCAGTCGATTGAGTGTGCTGCAATCTGCTGCAAAACATCCCAGACAGTATTTGACACTGTGCTCTGATGTACGCCAGTCTCTTTCGCAACGCCCGACTAGAAGCCGGGATTGTTGAGGTATCGCAAAGCGACCTCTATCTTCTGCTTGGAAGACAAAGCACCACCTCTGGTCTCTGTTGATTCCCGCAAAAAGTTCTCTGCCAGGAGGGACACGTGTTCCTCAGAAAACCGATGCAGCTGGTGGTATGCCAAGGGGAGAGGCCTGTCGTGGCTGATACGCCTTGCGCTTCCTTATTAATGCAAACATTTCAAATCTAAAGCAAGAAAAAAATTCAGTGATAGAAATTCAGTGTCTGAGCTTTAGAAGAAGGAGCTCGTCAAAAACTCTAGTTTTTACACAGACATTGAGAAAAGGGTGATTTTATTCATACGAGAGCAAGAAAATCTTTTTCTTTACAGATTTTCTTAGCAAGATTTTCTTGTCTCAAAATCTCATAAGAAAATCTTCAGAAGAAATTCTCGCGAGAAAAAGTAATTTTCGTATTCAATAAAAGCCAAGAAATTCTCGCTTTCTTGCAAGAAAAAAAGTTTCTCTTTTTTTGTTCATACCGCCCATGAATTCGTGAAATAGCCGTGAAATAGCTTAGACTACAACTACAACGCTAATATTCAGTTTCCACCCACTGAAAGAATTTTCAGCTACTCTATTTGTCTATGGTCAAAAGTACTAACAGATCTTGACGATTTTTCGCGCCCGCATAAGAGTGAAAACTTTTAAATGTTGCCAAGTGTAGATAGGCTGCTTGGCCAAAACAAGTCATTACGCCTCGACGCTATGCGATTCGATATTCTAGCTCGTTTCGGTCTTCATCTACAGCCTATTCAAATTGATATAATATGTACTCGTGTAGATCTATGCAAATTCAAACTTTACTTTGTCTGTTGTACATATACCCCATTTATACTCTTTTAACACATACATGTACGAGAGTATAACAAGTAAGTGAGTGAAAAACTAGTAAGTGAAAAAGGAATTGTGAAGAACTAAGAAAACTAAGAAAAACTAAGTAAAGCGGCTAATGATTAAAATAGGTCGAGTATGGTTTTGATTCTTTACTCAGCTGAACGTATTAATGTATATGGTTTCTAAAATACCTTAATTGCACTGCAGATTCCCTACCTTAGCACAATAGCTGAATGATGTCCGGAAAGCTTGCGTGCTCAGTATCGTACGATTGTTTCAGCAGTGATTGCACACGTACTTGGCTTGGAATTGTTGCTATGATTTCGGGTTTTCCATTTATACACACGCATTGAACAATTGGAAGGAAAATAAGAAGTCGGTTAAAACTTCTGATTCGCTAGTGCAGTTTTCGACGCACATCTACCAAAACTGTAAGTCCACGCATGCACATGCTCGTGTTCTATTTATAGCGATAAAAATAGCGCGCACATTTGCAACAAACTGCTCACCCAGAGAATTCAGTACCGATCCTTTGTACGCTCGCAGCTCTTCTGGAATTCTATTTCTAAGCCACTGGGAATCCACCTTCTGGAAATCCATTCTCTTTCAAGCCATCTCACCTAGCAGATATCATTTACTAAAGCAGCTAAACAGAAATCTTTGCTAGTCATGTAATTACAATTTTTGTCATTCGAAACAGCCTTAGAGAAAAGGAAACCTTCAACAATAAGGCACAACTCACAACTCTCATAATGTAGGCCAGGCCTAGAGTTTGCGCAGTTAGTTCTAAACTATACACTGATTGCACAAGGCTTACGGATCCGGGTTTGAAAATATGCCGCGGTTTTTCCATGGAACTGCCACGGAAATTTCTTGACTAGTATAGCGAAATAAAAGGTAGCTCGTAGTACATTTCAATGTATAATTTTACGTACGCTGTTTTCCTCCCCGTAAACAGCTATAGCTAGCTGGCCGCTTATAAATAATATTGTGCCAGCCTCTCCCTCTTCTGTCCTGCGGAAATGCCAAACACAACGAACGAGCCGGACCTGGCCTCGGAATTCAGCGGGCTGTCAGCAGAAGACGACCTGTCGCTTCCTACAGATGCAGATGCTCATGAACTCCACAATCTGAGTCAGGCTGCTATGTCGCTGCATCAACAATCGACTGCAGGATCCGAGTCATCCATGGCAGTCAGCTTCGAAACCGGGTCAGCTTCACCCGACAGAGGCGGGCGCTATGGACAGTCGGAAGGTAGAGAGCTCCAAGAATTCACTAATCAACTTAAAAATGACCCCCCGTCAAGTCTAAAATAACATCCATCAATCAGTTCTACTCCAGCCAAAAATCACGCTCATCAAACGACCAACCGTGACATGATTTCAAGACACTGAATCATACCGTTTTGCGTAAAAGATGAAGGCCTAAAAAAGCATTAAATAGTATACATGTAGCTAGAAAGTTAGGAGCTAAACGATCTAACATGATCGATCGATGAACATGTGAAATGAGTTGATGAAACTGGAAACACTTGAACATTACACTTTTTAAATTGGTGCCTCCAGCATCAGCTCAACCCTTCCCTGTTCTCCAGCGATGTCACCGGTTGCAGCCAGTCAGAGCAATGTCAGCGACAGCGGCGGCATCCAAGCAGCCATCGGTGACGATGTTCGCAACACCAACCGGGAGCGGCTGGAAGACTTCGCCAGCGACTCTGCGATGTCGTCTGCAGCTGGCAACGGCCGAAGCCACCGACGGTGCTACTCGACGGCGAATGCCGCTGACGTGGCTCATCAGTTTGCAGGCGGAGGCGTCACCGACATAAGCGGCCAGTCGGTGACTGCAGCCGCCACCAACAGGAGCTCGTCAGCGATGCAGATGTCTTTTTGCGGCGCAGGTGACATCCTGAGCCAACTGGTCCGCTCCTTATCGAGCATCTTCGGTCAGACTGGCGGCAGCAACGATTCTGCATGATGCCGCGATTCAAGGGTGCGGGGGCTAACGGTTATTTCGCCCAGTACCTTCAGGACTTCAATTCGGGCGGGACCAAGCCTGAAGTCATCTGCATCGTATAAGTAATGGCCTCTGATGGCTTCAATGGAACGGCCGGACTTTGTTGGCTCACTGGCACCGCAGCACCATCTGAAGCTGCATGAGCTGGCTTCTTGACTTTACGAGACTTTTTTAACTGTTTGCCTACGTTTTTTAGTGTGAAAATGTAGGCAAATGAGATAGAACATCATAACGGTAGTGCGAGAGGTAGAGGATGCAGATTACGGTGGAGAGTAGGGTGGAAGCAGACTAGGATCAAAGAGGATCTGATGAAAAAAGAAAGAAAGAGATTGGAGTGTGAAGGATAAGGATAACGAGGTAGGAGCCTGCTGGAACAGTTAAAAAATACCTTAATAAAAGTTCCATTCCAATTCAATTTACAAACATAGCCACTAAACTTCGTTAACATTTCTTTCATACTATCATGCCTTTTCTTTTGCAAGAATCAAAACTATTCAAATTGGCGATGATGTGTCATGTAAAGCGATTCGATGTACCGTACAGTGGATTCTTTCCGTTCACGGACAAATGCGTTCAGATGTTTTAAATCTATCGAAAGCCTTACACGAAGTACTTCCATTACATATGCACAACATAATTATCAGATGAAGAAAACTACAATGACATTGTACCGACAAGCCATTCAGTGAATAATACGAGCGTATAATATAATTAAAATTATAATATAAGAAAACAATATTTACTTCTATTAAAATTTGCAAATATTCCTACTGCGATAAGCTACTTGTACGATAACTTAGTGAGAATAAAATATTTGTTACTTTAAATGGATTGAAAATCAAAGATCAGAGGTCCAAGTTCTCAAAAAGGCGTCTCATCGCAAAATCTATGCAAAAGCTATACAGATTTTTGCAATTCATGACGTCACCGACTTCCGTTCTGGCTTGAGTCCCATGCCGAAATCTGTGAACTTTTTCAGAAACAGTAAGTCATTTTGATTGGAGTCAACGTTCAAAGCTTTTGATATGAAAAGCGAACTGTTGCGACGACTGATGAAAGCACACTATAACTCTCGGCTTCGAATACTTCAGCAGCAGTCTTTAGCTTTCAAAGCTTCGCAATTCCATATAAAAAACATTGCAAATGTTTCATTGATGAGTTCCGGTATTGAAAGTCCGAAAACAAATCCTTTTATAAAAACTTATGTCGCTTTCTTCAGGCGTAGGCCACTCTCTTGCACTCATAAAATATTGATCTCATATTGATATCCATATCTGTACAAAAGAGAGTCAACATTGAAAGCATCCCGAGGGCAAGTTCCATTAGTTTTAAAAAGCGTAAGAAAGTCCATTGCTTATTTCTTAAGAATATTGTGCATTCACCTACTTTCGTTCTAGATATTGCAGCTTAGAATAATTCACCGAACGAAGAACTCACTTTCTTTCAACATACTCGTAGCTGAAATTCCCATGTAAGCTTTGTCCTACTTCACCAAATATTGATTTATTCATCCGACTACGAATGATTTTTTCTGTTGAAGCAACGTTGCAGCTTTTTTACAAGTTCTCTGGTGCATTTGCCACCGACATACAAATCACATATCGAGTCAGAAGAAGTTGCTAATCAACCTGTATCCAATCGGTCGACTGCAACTCACATTTGCACAAATACCACCCCACGAATGAAGGCTCTGCAGATGGGGCACGTCTTCAGCGACTTGGCGCACACTGAGCAGCAGGCCACGTGACCACAGTCCAGCAGCATGATGTTCACCTCCTTGTCCATGCACACCTTGCACGTCTTCCAGTCGGTTGTGTCTCGGGGTCTCGGCTGTTGGTTCAGAGACTCCCGAATCTGAGACATCCTGCTCTCGAAGAACGCCTCCGGATCCTGCGACTGCTTGCGCATGCGGCGGCTCTCGGTGAGCATGAAGTCGAGGAACAGCTCCGATGTGGCAAAGTCATCGCCTCGCTGTCTGAGATGCAGCTCTGTGAACAGTCTCACTTGCAGAGCGGAGAATCCGAGCTGAGTGAGCAGTCTCACAACGGGCAGGTCGGCTCTCGCCTTGATGTCTCTGGCCTCGACTCTGAACTCGACTCCAGGTGTGACTGCGAGAGCCTCATCTGCGCGACTGCTGCGGACTGCAGACCCGTCGACAGTCGCAGCACCAGCTGATGCAGTTGAGTCCGTCTGTACCACTGCAGTGGGACGCTGAGCAGAGGCGCCACAAGTCGGGTGCTGCACGGGAGGCGACAGTCGGTGCACTGTCTGCACAAAGTCGCTACCTCGCTCCAACAACACGTGAGGACACCGAGGTGACCACCTGGCGTGCTCAACCCACACATCATCGTCGCAGCTCCACTCGCTCATTCGAACTCCGCAGCTGAAGCAGCAGGTCGCTCTCTCGGCTTCCGAGTAGAAGAAGCCCGCCTTTGCAAGCAAGTACACTGGCTGCTGAACAAGAGCCGAGTGCAGAGACTGCGACCTCGCTTGGTAGGTCTCGAACTGTACGTGTTTGGCAGTCACACTCGATGGATCACTCTCGAGACTGTGCTGCAGAGCGGACAGGTTCGTGAGAGCTCTCTCGGAGCACGCAGATCTCGCTACTTCGCTCGACACTGGAAGCTGAGGACGCTTCATCATGTCGACTGCGACCAGCTCGTCCTCCACACCGCGTTCTGCATTCGTTCCAATAGTTGTGCGTGTCGCCAGCGCCCACTCGTTCAATCCAGTGAACTCCATCGGTGATAGCTCAGCGACCAGCTTCATGCTCCAGTCTCCGTTCACCATCACTGCTGCATCATCTGCAGTCTGATCACAGCATTGCACTGCCTCTACTATCTTTGCTGAAATCAAGACTCTTTCTGGCTCTCTGTGTTCTCGAGGCACGTTGCCGACCTCGACGAACAGAACGAACGGACAGGTGGAGAAGTGGCGTCTGTGAGCCTCTCGGACCTGCTCGCCCGCCTCCCAGTCCTTGAGCACACCCTTGCAGAATGCACACTTTACTCTGTCCGACTCCTGCAGGTAAAAGAATCCGTCAGCAGCCAGATCCGTCACTGACACCAGGTGAGCCGCTGTGAAGCTGGCATCTGGCAGGTGGAAGGACTGCCACCTGTTCTCCTCTCGTCTCATGTCCCACAGGTGTTGTGGAATCGAGGCCGGCATTCCACTCGTGTCCCATCGCTGATTGCGGAAGTCCAGAGTCTGCGGCACGGATGACGCTCTGCCACCAGGTGTGCTGTTGTTGTAGTACCGCAGTACCTTGCTTTTGCCTGTCTGTATTTTGTGCTCGACTATTCGTTGGTCAGATATTTGGTTTGAAGACTTCATGACAAGCAGTCGCTGTTTTTGCATTTCAGATAAAGCTACGGACAAAAGACTTTGGATCTTTTCGTCTGCAATCTGTTGTTCTTCTTCAATGCAATTTATTATATGGTCCATATTATCTGTGGCATTCAGTGCAGAATGTGTAATTTCATAGAAAATATTTGAAATGTTTTTTGAGAGATAATATGCTCTTTTTTTGAGAACGCTCTCGAATTCTTTAACAAGATGGACGGTAAGTTTGAAGACGTTTCTAATTTCATCCACATAGCAATTAATTTTTGAACATTCCGTTTTTATGCACTCTTTTGTTTTTGACGTACCTTTTTTAATTAAGTTTGAACTTTTTGGGTTTTGTACTTCTGTCGACATGTAGATGCTTCTTCTTTGTTCGGTCACCAGGCTAAATTTCTGCAAATGATAGTTCGTTTTATGCGAATAAGGTTGGGTGCTTTTAGTACCACAGGTATTTTTTCTAATCACTGATTTTAGTATCATATAGAAGGGTCTTGGCTAAATAGCCTATTGTTAAAGCTTTTGGCTTTATCCTTAGTTTTTCATTGAAAGCTAAGATATGGTTGGGCAAGCGTTTTCTTTTTCAATACCTAGTTCAATAGTCTCACGTTTATTCTAATATAACAGTTACAACTTTGTAATTTTATGTATCATACATCTAGGATGTGACCTTAAAAGAATCTAATCTAATCTATAAGATAAATTTTCCAGCTTTTTTAACCAGTCAAACACATTTTTCGTCATCGAAAGTGGTGTGTACACACTTGCTTGTGTGTCTATAGCTCGTATTTAGTCCATGCAAAACACCGCTGCCAGTACTCTATTTTTATCAGCTGTTTTGGAGACTAATACCGTCAGTGCTATTTTCGACTCCCGGCAATAACGTGGAATTTCCGCGGAAATTTCTCTTTAATTCTAGGCTAGCTGAAACAAAACAAGACAAAGAAATCTTCTAGAAATCAGCAGGCAATGAGACTGGTCTCTAACTATAATAAATACGACTTCTGAATTTCTTTTTAGGACGATCAAAACAATTGACAAATGAGCAATTTAGCAACGGCAATAATATATCCTCGATATAAGGTGTGTAAAGCAAAATTGTAAGAAAGCGTTCGAGTTTTAATGTGAATGTAATATATGCAATATTTCAATAAGAGTTTTTTTCTCAATGAGAATAATATTACAGATTAGTTTATACTTTTTATGTACTTCTTTAACAGAGATAATCATTTTCCTAATGCATGACAAGCAAGTGGGAATGCGTCCTATCTACACGTAGCTAGCTAGTGTTCTCAGAGCAACTGGTGTGGAGGTCCTTAATTTCTCAGTAGCGTGAATTGCACCCTTAAGCAGATTAGTACCGCAAACGAGAGTATAATTGCAGTAATCCTGCAGATAGAACTTACCGGAGAAGTCCTTTTTATAGCACGAACTGGCTATGGTTGAACCGTGGCAATGCCATGGAGAAGCCATCTTCAGTTACACTACATATATATAGACGAATGGGACTATTTACATATAGTTAGAGTAAAAGTTAGGAAATCCCAAAAATAATCCGCGAAAAATCCACGAACAAACCGCGGCAATTCCAATGTGCGTACTGCAGTTGGCATATAAGCTTTTCGTGCGCAAATAAGAGCAGTGAACACTGATTATAAAGTGTAGTTGGCTGGGGTGGTTGTTTCTGTACTGAGCCTGTGGATAAATAATGTTTCGTACAAAGAAGATTAACTCCCACCCCAAGTCAACCACTATATATAATAAGCGTTGATCTTATACTATATACTAATTTTGCGCTGTTTGTCTGTCAGTTTGTCGTTGATTTTTTCGAGAACCGTCTGGCAGATTTTTTTCAAATTTGCTTTAAAAAATACCAAATTTTTCGGGGATCGTGCTTAACTTTTTTGATGAAAAATTCGAATGGGAAGTGGGTCAAATATTCGAAAAACGATTTCGACAGGCCATCAAGATTTATGAGGTCAGGGCCTATTGTTCGTGTTTACTCAAGCGTGTGACAGCTTTGACAGCTATGCGTTTTACCCCTAAAAGTACGTTGGGATCAGCGATTAGTGATTTCTCTTCATCGTCTTCATTTTCTACTCAATAAGAGCTTTCTAATGTATATTTTTTCATTAATTTCTGTCATTCCTACGCGAAAGGTCATAAGTCATTATGTAGCGATTTTGAGTGATCTATGACCGCACCTGTCGTATTTTTATGGCCCCAAGGGAACTGATAGGATCTTCTGGTCACGTGAGTTTGGGTGGCAACAAGCTCAGCCAATCAGAAAATTCGACGTGCGTTATAACAAGTCGGCTCAGCCAATCAGCGTCGAGGTGTTCCATTATAACAAATTGCGGTCCAGTTGGCGGCTATTTAAACCGGCGTTTTTGGCCCGCTCGGACTCAACCTCCTGCTCCGCCTCCTGGGACTTTGGCCTAACTTAGACCTCCCGGAGCTCGACCGTCGTCTCTTGATCCCTGGATCGCGACTTCCCCCATCATCATCAAGGACGAATCCCCCCGGTCGTCAGCAGCGAACATCAAGGTTAAGAGCATCACCTGCTAGCTATCTGCGAAGGTTGTGACATCAGCATCATCCCAGGCCTACAGCTGCAAAGCACTAAGCCGATTCGGTCACTGTGGATTACCTTGTCTCCGGCTGTTGAGTTTCTGATTGGTTGGGTAGGCGCACAATTTTGCTCATTTTGTTCAGTAGTGCTGTTATTGAGCCAGAAATCATTCAATAATACTGTTAGTAGTCCGAAACTCCAATTCAATCTGAAGTGTGAAGCGATTTAAGGAGAAAGTTAAATCTAACAGTTATTTTTATCGGTTTTGTTTCTTTGTTCGCCGATGGCTCAGATGAGTAGCTAAGCTAGTGTGGTAGGGCTCCTAGGAATTCATCGTTAATTACGTGAATAATTAGTTATTATTATATTACTAATAACTTGAGAGAGTATACTAACGTGCGCAATTAATTCACTGGAAGATCCTGCACATGCGAGAACGAATAGTTTACCGGATATGTGTGACAAGAGGTCCACCAGTTGTTTTACTGCACTGTTTCTGCGGGTATATAAATACCGCGCGCACCGATTCGAATTCGACTCCGCCTCTCCCCCTTTTTGCCGTGTTGACTGTTGTTCTCGTAGGCCCAGAGCTGCCTCGTAGCCCAGACTGTGTGCTCCCAGTTTAGTATTGTCTTGTAAGATCGGCCCGGTGTGCCTGACAAACTATTAGTTCATGACTAGTTATTAGTGACTATTGAGTCTTAGTTGAGCACTGCTCCTTAGTACTAAGTTAGATTAGCCAACTAAATCTTAGCTCTAACAGACTGTGTTGGTAAGGACACAGGAGGCCGAGCTTATCTTTGTGTTTTTGTTCATTAATTTTGTTAAGGTTAATTATTATTTTCTGCTGGTGCGCTAGCTCCAATATTTGTTAATTTATCGTTTAGTAATTACAATTGAAAATTGGCAGTGATTTAGTTATCGTTCAATCTAAGTTCTAATTCAAGTTATTCAAATCTTCTTTGATAGCGGTTTTGGCTCAGTCATTTAATCATAGCTTCGATTGGTGGCAGCGATCTACCTTTCGTGACAATTAATAGTTTGGGACTGAATTATCGATACATTGGGGAACGTAACTTATCAAGAAATTATTGGCATTGCTCTATCAGACCATCTCAGGGTACCGCTCTTCGACTGGTGCAAAATAAGCAGTTTTGCCTTAGACCAATTCTCGGAAAGCTACCGAAAGTTAAAGTTATTTGGGACTCATGTCCACCCGGAAATAGAGAAGCCAGTCACTCCGCTCACTAAGAGTTCGCGGACAAGAGGTCCGTCTGAGCCAGGCCAGACGCTGAATCATCAGAGTGCTAGAGTGCGTGTGAGTCACAGTCTGCCGACAAACAAAGACCGTAGGGACCAGGAGGCCCAGAGGAAAAACTATAGTTCCGCGAGCCATAGGGCCCATAGGAAATTATAGGGCACTCGCGACAGGAGGTCCGTTTGAACTCCGCGCTGGAATTAATATTCTTGGTAGACTACTCGCCAGCAGTAGCCAAGTTAGCGTTAGTCGCAATTTCATAGTTAAATTCACCAACCAACCACACCAGAACTTTAATTAATTTTTCACCTTTTACATTTGCTGGAAACAGCGTTGGGATTAGCAAAGTGCAAACTCATTAACGACTTGACCCGGTTACATTTGGTAGCGACGGTGGGATTTGCTAGCCAAGCCGTCAAGTTTAATTAGCAGAAGCTATTACATTTGGTGTCTCAGCGGTGGAATTTAATAGTAAGCACCGGAGTTTTAATTAAACATAGACCGGTTACACTAGTAGGCGCCGGTCATAGTGGACCAATGGCAAGGCAGTCCTCAGTCGATCAATCCATCAAATCAGTGAGCAAAACTGCCAATAGTGCAATATCGGCGCTAGAGATGACTGTGCATTCTAGGTTTGCCAAGCGGCTCAGGTAATGAATCATGCGGTCTCTGATGTTCGAGTTAGCCTATCATCAGCGCTACGAGAGGCTAGTTGGCGCGTTGAGGGCCAAAAGTACCCAGGTCGACACCCTATAGTTATCTTAGTAAAATAATTCTTACAGGGGTTTATCTTAGTAAGCGTACACATCTCAGTGTTATCTTATTAGTTTTATACAAAGTTCTTATTATGGTTAGCAAGAAAACCTTTCTTAGTATTCTTAGCAAAATATTACTAGCAATCTACGCCCCCCGTTGGGGAGCCAAAGAAATGCAATACACGTTTTTTAATAAGCTACATGTATCCTTGAAATCTTAAAAAATCTCCTGTCAAACCTTGTAAGCCTTGACATGTCAGTAATTCCCTCCCCACAAGCTTTAACATATCAACTTCCCCCCTTGACATCTCAGCAATGCCCCCAATAAGCCTTGGAAATCTAAAAATATCTGTCAACCTTCTAACCCTAACCCTAGCCTAACCCTAACCCTAACCCTAGCCCTAACCCTAACCTTAACCCTAACCTAACATTGAAATTTCAGTAATTCTCTCCAACAGTCATTATAGCACTACAGCATTATAGCGATTCCCTGCAAGCCTCGACATCGTAGGGATTCCCAAATGAATCTCTTAACTTCGACATGAAGCTTCTTTTATTTTTTACATTACGCTTTTTTTTATCAGCGATCCCTCCCCTGAGGAGGCATCAAATAATGTAATAAAAACTTTTCAATAAACTACATGTAGCTTCTGACTTTAGCCTTGAAATCTCATTTATACCCCCGTGAGCCTTGACATCTCAGCTATTCCCCCCGTAAGCCTTACATGTCAGCGATGGCCCCCATAAACCTTGAAATCTAAAAAATCCCCTGTTATTCTGTTAACCTTGAAACCCGATAAAATATAACCCTCAACCCACACCTGACCTAAACCTAACTTTAACCCAACCTAAAGCCTTGAAATCTCAGCAATTCTGCTCCCCTAAGCCTTAAAATTTTAGTGATTCCTTCTTTAAGAATCACAGCACTATAACGATTTCCACCAAGCTTTGACATCGTAGCAATTCCCAAATGAATCTTTTAACTTCGACATGACTTTTCTTTTATGTATACATAGTGCTACTTTTATTTTTTACATGACTCTTCTTCTATCAGCGCCCCCCGTGGCGAGCCAACAAAGAATGCAATAAAAAAATTGAGTAAAGTACATGAACTTTGAAGTAGCTTCTGACTTTTGCTTTGACATCTAGAAACCCCCCCCGTAATCTCAGTTATTCTTTGAGAGCCTTTACGTCTCAGTTTTTCTCCCCAGCACAGCATTATAGTTGCATTTAATTTTTACATGAACCCTTCATGTCTGACATGACGCTTCTTTTATTCTACCGTGACGCTTCTTAATTTTTTAAATGACACTTTCATTAGTTTTAAATGAGGCTTCTATGATTTTTTCTTGACGCTTCTATGATTTTTATATGACGTTTCTATGATTGTTTACATGACGCTTCTATGATTGTTTACATGACGCTTCTATGATTGTTTACATGACGCTTCTATGATTGTTTACATGACGCTTCTATGATTTTTTAAATGACGCTTCTATGATTGTTTACATGACGCTTCTATGATTTTTTACATGACGCTTTAATGATTGTTTACATGGCGCTTCTATGATTGTTTACATGACGCTTCTATGATTGTTTACATGACGCTTCTATGATACGTACTACTTTAACAAAGAAATTTTATCACTCTTTAATGGTCATTCTTTTATCATTTACCCGCTTAGAACTCGCATGCAACAGCTACATGAATTATAAACGAGTTTCAAAAAATTTTTAAAAAGCAAAAATGGTTTGGGACATCTAAATACTCTTCACGTTAGTCATATTTTTGTTGCGTTTAAGGCTTAGACAGGAGTTTATAGCAGATAATAAAAATCTAAAACGGAAAAATTTCCGGTAATATTGTAGACGGCCTCTACCTCGTTAATGAATATGCGCTTTGCTAATCCAACCGGTATTATTTAATATATTAACTACGAACGGACGATTAGCGCTAATTTGGCTACTGCTGGCGAGTAGTCTGCAAAGAGCATAAAATCTGACGCGGAATCCAATTGGACCTCTTGGCTCGAGTGCCCTATAATTTCCTATGGGCCTCTTGGTCGCGGAAATATAGTTTTTCCTCTGGGCCTCTTGGTTCCTAGGGTCTTTGTTCGCTAGCAGACTATGACTCACTCGCACTTTAAGCCTACTATGACTCAGCGTCTGACCTAATCCAGACGGGTCTCTTGGTCGCGAACTCTTAGCGAGCGGAGTGACTTGTTCCTCTATTTCCGGTGACTCGAATTCCCAAATAACTTTAACTTTCGGTAGCTTTCCGAGAATTGGTCTAAGGCAAAACTGCTTATTTTGCACCAGTCGAAGAGCGGTACCCTGAGATGGTCTGATAGAGTAATGCCACTAATTTCTTGATTAGTTACGTTCCCCAATGTATCGATATTCAATCCCAAAACTATAATTGTTACGAAAGGTAGGTTGCTGCCACCAATCGAAGCTATGATTAAATTGACTGAGCCAAGACCGCTATCAAAGAGATTTGAATAAAGTGAGTTAGAACTTGCGCTTAAATTGAACCGTATCTTAACGAACTATCAATTGTAATTATTAAACGATAAATTAACAAATATTGGAACTAGCGCACCAGCAGAAAATGATAATTAACCTTAACAAAATTAATAGACAAAAACACAAAGATAAGCTCGGCCTCCTGTGTCCTTACTAACACAGTCTGTTAGAGCTAAGATTTAGTTCACTAAGCTAACTAAGTACTTAGGAGCCGTGCTCAACTATAAGACTCGACATTTGCTACTAACTAGCCATGAACTATTAGTTAATCAGGCACACTGGGCCGATCTTACAAAGTCAATCACTATCGGGAGCACACAGTCCGGGCTACGTTGCAAACTCAGTGCAACCGGGAGAGCGAGAGCGAAAAAGAGAGCTCAAGATCGAGATCAAGCTCACGAATCAAGTTCGATCCATTCAAATTGGTGCGCGCGGTATTTATATACCCGCCGAATGAGTGCATTAAAACAACAGATGGGCCTCCTGGCACAAAATAAGTTAACCTAATCGTTTTCGCATGTGCAAGAGCTTTCAGTGAATTACTGGCGCACGTTAGTAAACTCCCTTGATTCATTGAATAATTAGTAATAAATAGTCGTAATCAATCACTTCACGTAATAAACGACAACTTTCTATTAGCCCTGTCACAATATCAAACTACTATAAATTTCTGAGTAACAGACTGAGTTCAGAAAAAATTATTTCATTAAAATATTCGTTGCCATTCTTTTTCAAAATATATTCTCTAATTTGTTTTTTTAGTTTTGTACATTTTTACATAGATTTGCAGCTTTTCGTCCGACATGTACACTCTGTGTGCCTTGGGGGTTGGCCTTCATTGGTGTGGCCATTTTCAACTTGTAGGTTAGAGCAGCCTGATACACGTCACCACCACCTTGCTCCAGTTGATGGAGAAGCGAAGCTGTCACAGCAGGTACAACACACCCAGTCATGCAGTTAAAGCAGCCAGTTAAAAGCGCAGGACATCAGCGAGATCTTCCTTCCGCGTTAATTCCGTGTTCCACTCAACGGGCACAAGGGCGCTAACAAGTACGTGGTTCATCACATCTACTGTGGCAACTGCATCGGCTGGTTGCTGAAATCCTGCTCAGTTGTTATTGGCGTGTCCGGCGAGAGCGAAAAGCAAAGGACCACTGTAATAAAACAGGACGTAAACCTCATAAATCATGTAATTTTTAGGAGGCCATGCAGTTTCCTGGAAAAATACACTGTGGAGAAATCAATAACTTTTTTTGCAAATATACTTGATTCTAAAGTGAAAAAATAATTATCTCGTGAGTATTTACCACTTTTGGCTTAAGCTGGTGAAATACAAACAGAACAATATGAAAAGAAAACTTTCACTACACAGCTATATAAAATACAACAGAGTAACATCTGTGTATGCTAAATTAAAGGAAAGGTAGTCTTCACTGCCCCAGATTAAATGCAATCGTTGATTTTGCCAGGAAAAACATGCATTTTTCCTATCTCCTCAGTGTTTTTTTCCAGGAAAACATGAATTTTTCCTATCTCCTCAGTGTACTTTTCCAGGAAAAACATGAATTTTTCCTATCTCCTCAGTGTACTTTTCCAGGAAAAACATGCATTTTTCCTATCTCCTCAGTGTACTTTTCCAGGAAAAACATGCATTTTTCCTATCTCCTCAGTGTACTTTTCCAGGAAAAACATGCATTTTTCCTATCTCCTCAGTGTACTTTTCCAGGAAAAACATGCATTTTTCCTATCTCCTCAGTGTACTTTTCCAGGAAAAACATGCATTTTTCCTATCTCCTCAGTGTACTTTTCCAGGAAAAACATGCATTTTTCCTATCTCCTCAGTGTACTTTTCCAGGAAAAACATGCATTTTTCCTATCTCCTCAGTGTACTTTTCCAGGAAAAACATGCATTTTTCCTATCTCCTCAGTGTACTTTTTCAGGAAAAACATGCATTTTTCCTATCTCCTCAGTGTACTTTTCCAGGAAAAACATGAATTTTTCCTATCTCCTCAGTGTTTTTTTCAGGAAAAACATGCATTTTTCCCATCTCCTCAGTGTACTTTTTCCAGGAAAAACATGCATTTTTCCTATCTCCTCAGTGTACTTTTCCAGGAAAAACATGCATTTTTTCCCATCTCGTCAGTGTACTTTTCCAGGAAAAACATGCATTTTTCCCATCTCCTCAGTGTATTTTTCCAGGAAAAACATGCATTTTTCCCATCTCCTCAGTGTACTTTTTCCAGGAAATCGGCCAAAAAATTACACAATCTTCGAGTTTTACGTCCTGTTGATGCAGAAATGAGCAAAGGCTGTCGCCGCCAGACTCTCCAGCGCAAAGTTGCGATACATCAAGGAACTGTGGAGTGGATTGTCGCGCAACGTATGCACGTTAAACAGGCTGTCAAAGTCTCCAGACATGAACCCATCTCAAGCAGGGTGCCCCACAGAATGCTAAGCAGTTGGTTGCGGCAGGCGCGGTTCTGAATGGCCACTAAGAGTTCATCAACTGGCTGATGGCGCACTTTTGCATGCCTGTGGTTCCTACTGGTATATACACACGAGGCTGAAACAAGCATTAAGGACATTGCTCAACAGAAAAAATGAATTTAGAAAAATGTTACAACTTGTCATTATCTGGTTGACAAAAATATCTCTCTTTGCACTTTATCTTCGAGACGAAATTAAAAAGATTTATTTATCTAACTTTTAAAACACAAATTTTGAGTACAAATGCGAGCGGTAAAGGAAATGCTAAACGCTTTGCTGATTCTACCGTTGGCTTACAAAATATAACAAAATAGTACGGTAGTACGATCAGCTCCATAGTTGTTTTTAAGTAAAGTTGCTACACGTACATCTATACTTAATGCTGTCCTGTTTCAGACAATCTTATTGTAAATTTTAAACTGAATCCATCTGCCGAGAATACTGAGAAGAATTTCAGATAGCGGAGGGATACTCTTTGTAGAAGAGGCCCCTTTAGATTCTTTTGGTGTGTAGTGGTCTTTTGTGTACTGCTCGTCAGCCTTCGCTGCCGCCTTCTCTACTTCAACAAATTTCGGCGATTCTAAAGGAAATTAAAGGTATGTTAGATGTTGTAGGCATGGTGTGTTAGACATTGTAGGCATGGTGTGTTAGACATTGTAGGCATGGTGTGTTAGATGTTGTAGGCATGGTGTGTTAGATATTGTAGGCATGGTATGTTAGATATTGTAGGCATGGTGTGTTAGATATTGTAGGCATGGTGTGTTAGATATTGTAGGCATGGTGTGTTAGATATTGTAGGCATGGTGTGTTAGATATTGTAGGCATGGTGTGTTAGATATTGTAGGCACGGTGTGTTAGATATTGTAGGCATGGTGTGTTAGATATTGTAGGCATGGTGTGTTAGATATTGTAGGCATGGTGTGTTAGATATTGTAGGCATGGTGTGTTAGATATTGTAGGCACAGTGTGTTAGATATTGTAGGCATGGTGTGTTAGATATTGTAGGCATGGTGTGTTAGATATTGTAGGCATGGTATGTTAGATATTGTAGGCATGGTATGTTAGATGTTGTAGGCATGGTGTGTTAGATATTGTAGGCATGGTATGTTAGATGTTGTAGGCATGGTGTGTTAGACATTGTAGGCATGGTGTGTTAGATATTGTAGGCATGGTGTGTTAGACATTGTAGGCATGGTATGTTAGATGTTGTAGGCATGGTGTGTTAGACATTGTAGGCATGGTGTGTTAGACATTGTAGGCATGGTGTGTTAGATGTTGTAGGCATAGTGTGTTAGATATTGTAGGCATGGTATGTTAGATATTGTAGGCATGGTATGTTAGATGTTGTAGGCATGGTGTGTTAGATATTGTAGACATGGTGTGTTAGATATTGTAGGCATGGTATGTTAGATATTATAGGCATGGTATGTTAGATATTGTAGGCATGGTATGTTAGATGTTGTAGGCATGGTGTGTTAGATATTGTAGGCATGGTATGTTAGATATTGCAAGCATGGTGTGTTAGATATTGTAGGCATGGTGTGTTAGATATTGTAGGCATGGTGTGTTAGATATTGTAGGCATGGTGTGTTAGATATTGTAGGCATGGTGTGTTAGATATTGTAGGCATGGTGTGTTAGATATTGTAGGCATGGTGTGTTAGATATTGTAGGCATGGTGTGTTAGATATTGTAGGCATGGTGTGTTAGATATTGTAGGCATGGTGTGTTAGATATTGTAGGCATGGTATGTTAGATATTGTAGGCATGGTGTGTTAGATGTTGTAGGCATGGTGTGTTAGATATTGTAGGCATGTTGTGTTAGATAAACAGGTTGGGTGTGTTAGATAAATCGGATGGGTGTGTTAGCTTAAATGGCTTGAATAAATAGTTTGAATGTGTTAAAAAGAAAGGTCAAGTGTGTTAGATAAATAGGTTCCGTGTGTTAGATAAATAGGTTCCGTGTGTTAGATAAATAGGTTGAGTGTGTAAGATAAATATATTGCGTGTGTTAGATAGATAGTTACAGCAGGGATGAATGGGTTCATTACCATGTTTCACCAGTGAAGTATTCGTAGCACACGCACGTGTTGGACAGCCACACTGTCTTGCACAATAGATACCTAATAGATGCAATACCCAATAGATACCCAATAAATACCCAATAGATACCCAATAGATACCCAATAGATACCCAATCGATACCCAATAGATACCCAATAGATACCCAATAGATACCAATAGATACCCAATAGATACCCATGTAGATACCAAATAGATACCCAATAGATACCCAATAGATACCCGTGTAGATACCCAATAGATACCCAATAGATACCCTAGATACCCAATAGATACTCACGGGCACAAATGAAATCCTTTGGCACGGTAAAGGCCGGCCCCTTCGGCCCCTGCCTGCACTCGGCAACGACTTTTGAAGCAGAGGCGCTGAACGGTTTCAAGCAGTTCAGCGGCATCGTGGACGACACGGTGAATCGCTGAGTCTCCAACACGTCCAGCCCGGTGATGTTCGGCCGCTGACAGACAGGAAAACCTGTAGGGAATATTCGGAACACAAAGGTACGCTCGTAGTAGCGATACCTACCTGTGCACTGCATGGTTGAGACCGGAATTATCTGGGTATGTGTCAGGTGTCTGCTCAAGCTAAATAATACAATAGAGACAGTATTAAGAACTGATACAAATTACACAGATATTAGGTAAAAGTTAGACAGATATTGGGTACAGATCACACAGATATTAGGTAAAAGTTAGACAGATATTGGGTACAGATCACACAGATATTAGGTAAAAGTTAGACAGATATTGGGTACAGATCACAAAGACATTTAATACAGATCACACAGATATTAAGTAAAAGTTAGACAGATATTGGGTACAGATCACAGATATTAGGTAAAAGTTAGACAGATATTGGGTACAGATCACAAAGACATTTGACAGACACCACACACGGACGTTGGACAGACACCCACTCCAACTGACATTGGACAGACACCCACACAGACATTGGACAGACACCACACACAGACATTAGACAGCCACCACACACAGACATTGGACAGACACCACACACAGACATTGGACAGACACCACACAGACATTGGACAGACACCCACACACAGACATTGGACAGAGACCACACACGGACGTTGGACGAACACCCACTCCAACAGACATTGGACAGACACCACACACAGACATTGGACAGACACCACACAGACATTGGACAGACACCACACACAGACATTGGACAGACACCACACACAGACATTGGACAGACACCACACACAGACATTGGACAGACACCCACACAGACATTAGACAGACACCACACACGGACGTTGGACAGACACCCACTCCAACTGACATTGGACAGACACCACACACAGACATTGGACAGACACCACACACAGACATTGGACAGACACCACACACAGACATTGGACAGACACCCACACAGACATTGGACAGACACCACACACAGACATTAGACAGCCACCACACACAGACATTGGACAGACACCACACACAGACATTGGACAGACACCACACACAGACATTGGACAGCCACCACACACAGACATTGGACAGACACCACACACAGACATTGGACAGACACCACACAAGCATGGATAGAAATCACGGAGAAAAGGGACTGAGACCAAACAGAGCCCGGTTGCAGATCACGTAGATTCAAAGACAATTCATCCATAAAAAGTGACTCTAAATAAAAACACTTAATTTTGGCAACTCACCCTGTTTGTTCACATTCGGCAGTAGTTTATCAATATGAAGAGTTTTAGCTTTCAGTGAAGACTTAAAATACTCCATATAATTGGTGGACCACATCATGTACTGACAGGTTGTGTCGTTTTTGCAGCGCGGGTCAACAGACACAGTGAGCCTCAGATGCTCGGGTCCATTGTAGTCTTCAAAGTATAGCGGTCTGCCCTCAGCATACTTGTTCAGGTCGTCGCAGAACTCGCACGAAGTGGTGAACAATCGGTCAATATGTTTTCTAATCTTGTTAACAGTGCAATGTCCGCCATCTTTAATTAAGCCGGTGCTTTGCGCCATCAGGCCGCCGCTGACTGTCACGTATAAATTGAAGAACTCCTCGCCAGGGTGAGCGATGTATGCCGTGATGCCGACCCGGCCGGCGGCGTGGCGAGCCAGGACCGACAGCACCCGGTTGCCGTCCGTGAACAAGCTCTCGCTAACCACCAGCTTGGTGCCCACGCCTCCGCCCATTCTCAACTCGTAGGTGGCCGAGGTACCCGCGTGAATATCGGATACCTGGAGTGGGAGTGAATGCATTTTATGAGCAACTAACTAGTGAATGAAGACGCTGTCGTCTTCAAAGGTGGGACGATAGTTTATATTGTGTCCATTATTGTTTATGGCTATGACCTATGTGTTTCACCCGAATTAAGAGTTAAAAAGCCCCCCCCACACCCCTGGCATTAGTTAGTCTAGTGGTCTAGTGGGGGGCTGGCCGCCCCCCACGCCTCTGGCATTTGTAAGGCATCTGGTACCTGTTATCTAACGCATCTGTGTACACAGATCTAATTGTAGAAATTTTGAGACGATATGTATCGAAAAAAAACATTTTCAGTAGCTAAATGTATTATTGCGGCCGCACTTTGAGATTTAACTAACTAACTAACTAACTAACTAACTAACTAACTAACTAACTAACTAACTAACTAACTAACTAACTAACTAACTAACTAACTAACTAACTAACTAACTAACTAACTAACTAACTAACTAACTAACTAACTAACTAACTAACTAACTAACTAACTAACTAACTAACTAACTAACTAACTAACTAACTAACTAACTAACTAACTAACTAACTAACTAACTAACTAACTAACTAACTAACTAACTAACTAACTAACTAACTAACTAACTAACTAACTAACTAACTAACTAACTAACTAACTAACTAACTAACTAACTAACTAACTAACTAACTAACTAACTAACTAACTAACTAACTAACTAACTAACTAACTAACTAACTAACTAACTAACTAACTAACTAACTAACTAACTAACTAACTAACTAACTAACTAACTAACTAACTAACTAACTAACTAACTAACTAACTAACTAACTAACTAACTAACTAACTAACTAACTAACTAACTAACTAACTAACTAACTAACTAACTAACTAACTAACTAACTAACTAACTAACTAACTAACTAACTAACTAACTAACTAACTAACTAACTAACTAACTAACTAACTAACTAACTAACTAACTAACTAACTAACTAACTAACTAACTAACGGTACATTAGAGGTACAATTTCGGAACTGATACTAACCATTTTTAACTATTCCCAAGCCTAAACGTTTGTTTTAATAAGGAGTCTGGATTGACTGACTAAATTCATCAGAAAGCTAGAAAACATTCTCCCAAAGGAGACCCAAGCTTGACGTCTAACAAACCTGGATATAGGCTCGGTATTCGCCCTCGGGACAGATGATCTCAACTATTCGGTGGGGCATCTCCATGCTTCTAATAGCCAGCGCCGTGACCAGCACAGATCTGGAGCCGGACGGTCGAAAGTACGAATAAAGCGTCGGCTTCGGTACGTCTTTTGGTCCAATGTACTCGGACACGACGTAGTACCGAATTTGCACCTCAATGGCCGGACTGCGAACTAGCCAGTACTCGCCCGGCTTTGTGCAGAAGGCCGACGGCGGCGGGTTTGCGCCAAGCAGTCGCACGGTTGAGCCGTACACGTAGCCTGCCTGACTACCCGGCTCTTTTCTCTTCATCTGCGGCGCCGGTCGCAGCTTCATGTACATATTGACGCAAGCGTTGCCAGTCCACCAGATGCAGCAGTAGATATGAGGCATAATGTCCCAATACCAGTGGGACAGGTAGGGCACGTGGCCGGGCAGGTAATGCTCTTTGTGATAATCCGAGCCGAAAGGATGCGACCGAAGCACTGAGCTGCCGTGCAGCAGAGGCTTCTCAATGGTTACGAACTCTTTTTGTAGCAGGCCTGAGTCCGAGGTGCGGTAGCAGCATAGGCTGGCTGGGGCAGCGTGCATGTTGCTGTTAGCGGGGAACGGAAGGGAGAAGTGCGAGGCCGGAGTATGCGACTTTTACCTGTTGTTGATATTTTATTTTGTCTATTGATTTAGGTATTTTAATATAGTTAGAGGCACTTTAAAAGACAGTGTCACACAACCGGCGAGATGCATTGCTGCCCATTCCGCCGACTCCCCTGAGCAGGCACACAAGCGCAAGGATACGTACGCAGTCATACGCACAGGCACACACTCACACAGGAGTGTACAGCGACCCTAACTTTATTTATTGTTAGAAATGTACACTTCACTGTGCCTTGGGGGGTTGGCAAGGCCGTTAATTGCACGAGCAAAGCCAAGCGGAGATTCCAACAACACTTGGAATCTCGGCCCCCATTAATCTAGCTCTTAATACCTTTGATTTATTTCTGTTTAAATTCGGAATTTACTTTGCGTCGTTCTGCATCAATGATAAAGTAAAGAAATCAACAAACATACGCGGGTACTTCCTCGATAGCCGAATAAAAGCACTCCTGGCTGGGCTGCGGCTTATTGCCGGCGGGGACCCCGGCCAGGTAATTGGAGAGCAGAAACCAGCCCGGATCGCTCCTAGCAACCGCCAGTTCGGTTGGGCAGCTAACATTGGCTATAGCTGTCGAGATCTCTGCTGGTTCAGCTTTGTACCAGGTGCGACACTTGCCGAATGCCCAATTAGTGAAGCCGGCCTTTTTAAATAGCGGCTGAATGAACCAGCCCAGCGGTATGACCGGCGACACCAGGGTCCTGGAGGTACAAGGAGAAGTTAGTTTTCTTGAACCTGAACCTTCTTGAAGACTAAAAATAACGCTAACCGTTGTTCAAACCGAGTCTGGCCATAGACTATAGCTTCTAGTTCAGCACTGCCCTATGCAAAGCTGTTTCAGACAAAGAGACTTGACTGTACATTATACTGCACATCTGAGTAGGTACCCAAATCTACTGTAGAAATGTCATCAGTTTGGCTCTTCTTTGGCTCACCAACACCATTTTTAAAGCGCACTACTCATAGGTTACGATTAAGACCGTTAAATTCATTTTCTCAAATCACAAGAAAATCTGCGTTATTGACTTGTTGTTACATTTAATCTTTGGACCGTTTGTTTTACTGAAGAACCGTATATTACAGCATATTATAACAAAAGTTTTGCAGTTTTTGTTGTTATATTCAAGAAAATAATTTATATATCTATTTGTAATGTATTATTTGAAGTAATGATTCGTGAAAATAACAAAATTCCGATCAAGAATATCAAGCATAGCTTCGTATTTTTGTCTCAGGTATTTAGTAGAACCATGCCAATGTCTTTGTCTAACCCAAGGACTTTTATTGTCTTATCGATCTGCAACAATTTCATAGCCTGGTGTAGGTTTTTTTGCGTACCAGATAGACAACTACTTACTACTGCGCACCCTGTGACACTTTTAATTAGCAAACCATGAGCTAGACTGCGAAACAATAAGGACTGCGAGACCATATATCCTTTTCAAAAAGAGGACCTGCCCACAGGTGGGTGGGTGTTAGAAAGCGAATCTCACTTCTTGTTCAAGTGCAGTTGGAACTGTTATAGCACTCCCTGGGATAAAGTTGTACAGGAAATCTCAGATTAAGTCTTGAATTTTAAAAATCTTACGCTGCAGGGGATAAAGTATTTTACCTATAATGACTCAAGAAGTTCTACATAATGGACTAACTCTTACTAACTTCATCAAAGGCATGACATAAGCTAGGAATGCAACAGCCCTAACGCTTCATATTGGTACCGAAACAATATCTGAGGTCGAATACTCTTCCATTTGAAGAAAATTTAGCATATTTGGTCCTCTCAGTTTCAGTATACCTCTCCCAGTCTCCCTCTCAGTCTCTATCTCACAGTCTCCCTCTCAGTCTCCCTCTCACAGTCTCCCTCTCAGTCTCTATCTCACAGTCTCCCTCTCAGTCTCTATCTCTCAGTCTCCTCCAAAGTCTTCCTCAAATTCTCCCTCTCAGTCTCCCTCTCACAGTCTCCTCCAAAGTCTTCCTCACAGTCTCCCTCTCACAGTCTCCTCCAAAGTCTTCCTCACAGTCTCCCTCTCACAGTCTCCCTCTCACAGTCTCCCTCTAAGTCTCCCTCACAGTCTCCCTCTCAGTCTACCTCTCAATCTCCCTCTCAGTCTCCCTCTCAGTCTCCCTCTCAGTCTCCCTCTCAGTCTCCATCTCACAGTCTCCGCCAACGTCACAGTCACGGCCAAAGCAGTTATTACCATTGTGTCTGGAAGAAAGTACATGTACGTACACGAGCTACTATACATAGAAGCAATGGCTTACGCAACGTGGCCGAGATCCGCGGCCATCTCACCGGAGATCTGCATGAACCCCATTTCGTACAGGTTGCACTCTTCATCCTTGGCGCTGCACTTCAGCTGCAGTTTTAATACGTCCAGCTCTCCTACCTGCGTCTCGGGAAGCTCCTTGGAAGCCAGCATTGAGAAGGGCAGCTGGAGAAGATTAGAAAGAGATCACTTTTGAGTACTCCGACGAAAAATACACTGCCGAGATTTCAACATTTCATTGTTTCGGCAGAAACGTGGAAAGATCTAAGATATCTGCTTACTGACAGGCAGGGGCTGTGTGCACTTTAAGCGACATTGTCACACAACCGGCGAGAGGCATTGCTGCCCATTCCGCCGACTCCCCTGAGCAGGCACACAAGCGCGCGGATACGTACGCAGTCATACGCACAGGCACACACTCACACAGGAGTGTACAGCGGCCCTAACTTTATATTATCGTTAGGCATGTACACTTCACTGCGCCTTGGGGGGTTGGCTCTCAAGGCCGTTAATTGCACGAGCAGAGCCAAGCCGAGATTCCAATTCAGCCCCAAATTAATGTGACTGCACTTGGTATCGAGCCTGGGTCGCTGGCTCGCCAGAGCAGCTGCGCTACCGCTGGGCTACGGCCCCCCTGACAGTAACTTTACTTGTCTCCCCATTTGAATTGCGTTTATCTTTTAAAAGTCAGATTTTTGTTTCTTTTAATGAAATCAATTGAGAACTCACATGCACTTTGGAAATTTTGGTGGCATTTCGCTCCGAGTAGCCCAGCAGGCTAAACGTCATTTTGCCGCTGATTTGCGTCTTGTCGAACTGCACCTTCAAACTTTTCGGCTGGAGTTTGCGCCACTCCATCGCGTCAACCAGATGGATTTTCAAATTGTAATCAACAGTCTCCGGGTTCTCTGGAGGCGGGGATGATTGCATGGTTGATTAGCTGTAAGCCTCCATGATTACTTATAACCGCAATGAAATATAGCAGTTTACCAGCGACCAAGCTACTGGTATGATCCTTAATTTTGAGATTTTGCTAAGCAACAATGCTTTTTTAGGCAATACTGTGTTCATTCATAGATACCACTCTCTAATGGCGATTCATAGTCTCCTCACTGCCTCGCTCTCCCATTCTCCCTCTCACAGTCTCCCTCACAGTCTCCCTCACAGTCTCCCTCACAGTCTCCTTCCCAGTCTTCCTCTCACATCTCCCTCGATCACTGTCTCCCTCTCAGTCTCCCTCTCCCATTCTCCCTCTCAGTCTCCCTCTTACTATCTTCCTCACTGTCTCCCTCACAGTCTCCCTCACAGTCTCGCTCATAGTCTCCCTCTCAGTCTCCTCTCACTATCTCCTTCTCAGTCTCCCTTACAGCCTCCCTTTTAGCCTCCCTCTCACAGTCTCCCTAACAGTCTCCCTCACAGTCTCGCTCACAGTCTCCCTCTCACTGTTTCCCTCTCAGCATATTTCTAACTGGCACCGAAAACCCCATTAATTGCCCAGAAAATCCACTTATTCCCAAACTCAAATCCAGAAAAGACTCTCGCAAAGAAGAGAACTCACGCCATGCTGGAGTGGCTGCAACATTACTCGAACTGATGAACAAGCAGAGAACAAGGAGCAGCAGCCGTTCGCCAATATGCGGATTCATCAGATGAACTCGTGGTTGATTTTTTTACGCTTCAGTGTCGCTGGTTAGCTTAAATTTTTGCTTCACTAGAATACTTATAGCAGCACTCTTGAAATTTCATTTCATCTTTGCAATAAGAAGAATCAATAAAAAATAAACTTTCAATCTATTTGAAAGTAGATCTATTCGCTCTCTTCATGTGTACCATAGACATATTACATTAGTTGTTATATTTCATGTACGATAATGTGGGCCAAGCACCACTGCATCTAATGTGCTGGAATGATTAGTATGCCAAAATATGAAAAAAATCCACTGGAGGCTCAACTTCAATTCTTTTTCCTCTGGATTTCATGTGAGAGCATTTACGTTTGAGAGGAGACAATGTTTTTTATTGGCAATGGAATCAAAGTTTTATTCATATTTTAGCAACTGCGATTAAAAAAAGACATTGTTTTGACTGACTTGACGGAGTTAAGTTACTTGAATTTTGTTTCTCCCATCGAAAAAGACTCGTACTTTTAAGCATGAAACCTGTAAACTTGCAAAGGCATGCACGCATGCTCTAGAGACAGGATTTTGTGACATTCAACTGCTCCTTTAATGTAACTTCTGCAGCATGACAAGACAGAAGAATGGCAACTGTAAGTTCAATAAAAGCATCTTCACTGTGGCTGTGGGCAGCACGATTGGACGCGGATGATGTGGCCTGGCACCTGGAGTCGCCGACGGAGCAGCAGGTTGCCTATCGAGATGGCAGCTCACTCGTCACTGCTTCTGAAGATGGCATCAGCTTGCTGTTCGAGCCAGTCCGTCACCGTCCAACTTCTCCGGTGTCCTAGAGCAGAACGGTCTCGACCAAAGCCTGGAAGCAACGCCGCCCTCTGACGGTCAGGTCATGGCCTCGGACTGCAAGACCGCCCTCACAGAACGAAAACCGTTTAATACGTTTCTAATTTCAAACGTCATTTTTAGCGATATCGATCTGAAAGCAAAATATCATGAATTGATTTAAATTTAGCGAATATAATTACCAATAGCTGCCGGCTCTTTAAAATATATAGACTTGTGTCCAACCGTTTTTAATAGCCTTCGCATTTGCCGCAGCACCCAGAGTTTCCAGTGCTCAATAAGCGATATTAAATTTAATGATTCCGCCTTCCGCTTATTAACCCCCGCAGCCACGCCTTCAATTGAAATTCGGGAGAAGAAAGAAAAACCAAAAGCCTGATATTCTGCAGCCGCTGGGATCACAGGGGAGGGGGGAGAATCTTCCCCACGCAGAGAGATCGGAAAGAGCTGGAGAACACTCCCCCCCCCAGGATCACGCTATTTACGCGTGACAGCAACGCCCTCAGGCGTTGATTTTTACCTTAGCGTCATGCAGCGCCGTCCGCCCCCTTCACCACCGACCTCCTCTTGAGGGCGTCGCTGGATGAAAATCCAAGTGCAACCGGAGTGCTCTAAGGAATTAGCAGCTATCCGGGCAGCGGGCGGGCATTAGCGGCTCAGCGAGCTCGAACTGCCGGTATGAACTGCAGGATTATCTCTGAATCCATGGCGTGCAACCTGATAGGCAGGGCTAGGCGGTGAGCGCACGCCCTGCTTGTGTTGAGAGTCGCGAATTAAATTCTCAAGACTGCGTTCAACTGAAGAAGTAAACATTTTTGCAAGAGGCTAAACGGCTTTCAAAAAAAATGAAAGAGACGTATTAGAGATAACCCTCTTCAATTTTTTAAAATTTTAATAACATCTAACCAGGAGACAGCGGAATGGGCAGAATTGCTTCAGTGATGGTTGTGGGACGATATCGCCTATGTCCCCTCGAAGCCCCATTGGAGTTATGATTATTCATTATTTTGTTGAATGAGTCCTGAAATCCAGGTTTCAAATCAGGAATCCAAATTTGGCTCAAAAAGAAGTTTTTTTATTACAGAATATATAATACAGTTGTCCGTAAAAATTAGTTTAAAACATTTATCTGGTTAAGCTTTACTTCGCACTGAGTCAAAACAGGGACGTGACATAACAACAAAACTTTACAAACAATTTTTAGCAGAGAAGCCGATTTCACTGACGACGGAAAAGCGCCAGAAATTGCTTACGAAAAGTGCAACTGGTGGCCAGAAAAATGGCAAAGTTTAGCAGGGAGTCAGTGCCAATCAGCATGTTGCTCAGGTGTTCTGTAAACGCTGAATTTTCTCCAATTAGCACGAAAATGCTACACGGCGTTTCCATGACAACGAACAGAACAGCTACTGTTACTATGGTGATTGTCGCCCTCATGACCCGATTCGATCCGACGTTGCGGCCGCTGCTGCCACCGCCGCCGTTCGTCCCGATGGTGCCGGCCGTCGATCTGAGCTGTTGCTGGGCGCCGCTACGAAACGGCGATCCGGTTGCTAGAGAGTTTCTATGCCAACGGCGGAGTAAACGTTTTTGCTGCTGAAGATTTTGCTGCCGCTGCTGATGCTGCAGGTGCTCCGAGCCGGCGTGCCAGGCTGTCCAGTCCGAGCGGCCTCCGCTGCCGCCGCCACAACCTCCGCCGCCTCCGCCACCGCCGCCGCCACCGCCGCCACCGCCTCCGCCACTGCCGCCACTGTCGCCTTGTTTACAACAGCGCAGACGCGCCAAATCGGTTGCCATGACGACCGACGCGGCGAACACCAGCAAACTGGGCATCGGCGCCTGCACAACCACCGCTAATTTCCGTGCTGTGGCGCTGGCCGCGTACTCCGACCAGACTCGCAGCACGGTGAACCCGACGCCTAGCAACAGGCACACCGCATAGCAACGCTTGTACACTGACCGGGTGAACACTGTTCTGGCGGTGAACGGGCACAGAATCACAAAGCAGCGAGCCAGAGTGAAGCAGGTGATCCACCAGTTTCTCACAAACAGGCTCGCGTTCGATGGTGCGAAGATCAGCACGCAGACCCACATCCTGCTGTCCCAGTGCTCGGCAAACTCGGCTTCAAATTTCGCCTCGCTGGTACCGTTGCTAACGGTATATGAAGCATTGGTTGCTATGACAACCGAATCCGGCGTTTGACCGCCTCGACAGACGCCAGTTGCCAGGTTGACAGAGGTGAAAGTCAGGTGGGAGGCGTCGAACAGAAGCTCGCTAGCTGACAGAAGCAGCAGGCCCAGCAGAGAAGCCGATCGGGGGGACGCCCGGTACAGCTTGAGGAACAGGTGGGTGGCGCAGCTGTTTGAGAATGTCGATGCCAAATTGACGCACAGCTGGGCGAACAGCCAGGCTCTGTCGGTGTCCGCGGGCGAGTGTTTGTCGCCCATATTTTGCTCGCTTGATTTCACGGATGAAGCACACGTGACGAGAGGGACGTCAAGCAGCAGAGCCTGACTGATTTTGTTTCTCCTTTTTATTAGAATTTTTTGGACGATGTGGGTAGCTATGAGCTCCTAACTCTGATCATTTTGAGAGGAAGAGCCAATCACTGAGTTGCAGTGGTAGACCAGCTGTCAGGGCGGGTGAGAGATTGATGGAGAGACTAGAGCTGGAGCGACGAGGCGCTGATGTAGATCAGGCGATGCTGATGATGCTGGGCGGTATCAGACCGCTGGCCGATAGGCGAGCTCACTTGGGGAGCTAAGGATAACTTGGCGGTAACAGACCGCGGACCGGCAGGGATTCGTCTTATAGACGAATGGGTCAGAACTCAATCTGACAGCAAGTCCAAAGAAGGACGAGGAGAGGAACAGAGATAAACTCAGTTGAGTATTCTCATGCCGAAATCGCTTCCTTTTATAGACCTCACAGCCGCCTCCTCAAGGTCGTTACCATGGCTCCCTCTCTCTGATTGGCTGCCGGCAGAATGACGTCAGAATGAGTCATGATGAGAAGCATGAGACCGGCATAGCAACATGAGAAATCGGGAAATTGCGCAATCCGGAGGTGGGGTGGGGGATAATTGGCGCAGCGGGTGGTCGCGAAAGTGTTGCGCAAGCAAACATTGAGAACAATAGGGCTGGGGTCGAGAACAAAGGAATTGGAAATCGGGGATAATTGGGGAAAACTGAGAACAATGGAAAAGTAAACATTGGAGAAAAGGTGATAATTAGGTGCGAAAACGAGAACAAAAGAAAGAGAAAATCGGAGAAAATGTGATAATTGGTGGGGGTCGAGAGAACAAAAGAAGCAAAAACGAGAACAATAGAAGCGGAGGTGGGGTGGGTGTCACATGAGAAATTTGGGAAGGAGAACAATAGCGTGAGAAAAGGTTGCGCAAGAGAGGGGGATGAGTCATCGATGAGTCACCGAGGGGGAGAAGGGGTCACACGACTTGCGTCACCGTTTGGGAGTTTGAGAGGGGATGGGGAGACGGTGAGCACACAAAGTACTGTAAGTAGACACAGGGAAAGAGGGGACAGCGCAGGAAAAGAGTGCAGAGGGAGACAAAAAAAAGGAGGAGGTAGAGAAAGTACAGGAAGAATAGGGCGGGAACAGAAGAGATAGGGTAGAGGGGGAGGTACAGAAAGGGGTAGGGGCTCCGGAAAGGCAGGTGTGGCGGCAGGAGAGACGGGACCAAGGCAGCAGGAGAGGTGCAGCAGAGCGGGAGTCTCCAGGCCCGGTCGGAGACCTGGCCGAGTCTCGACAGCTCTGTGCAGAGGGTGCACGGGATAGGAGGCACTTTCGAAAAAGTTCCCATGCCCTATCCCGCGACCAGAGCGTGGTTACATCAGATAGATAGATAGATAGATAGATAGATAGATAGATAGATAGATAGATAGATAGATAGATAGATAGATAGATAGATAGATAGATAGATAGATAGATAGATAGATAGATAGATAGATAGATAGATAGATAGATAGATAGATAGATAGATAGATAGATAGATAGATAGATAGATAGATAGATAGATAGATAGATAGATAGATAGATAGATAGATAGATAGATAGATAGATAGATAGATAGATAGATAGATAGATAGATAGATAGATAGATAGATAGATAGATAGATAGATCGATAGATAGATAGATAGATAGATAGATAGATAGATAGATAGATAGATAGATCGATAGATAGATAGAGATAGATAGATAGATAGATAGATAGATAGATAGATAGATAGATACATAGATAGATAGATAGATAGATAGATACATAGATACATAGATAGATAGATAGATAGATAGATAGATAGATAGATAGATAGACAGACAGACAGACAGACAGACAGACAGACAGACAGACAGACAGACAGACAGACAGACAGACAGACAGACAGACAGACAGACAGACAGACAGACAGACAGACAGACAGACAGACAGACAGACAGACAGACAGACAGACAGACAGACAGACAGACAGACAGACAGACAGACAGACAGACGGACAGACAGACAGACAGACAGACAGACAGACAGACAGATAGACAGACAAATAGATAGATAGAGTTACATTTTTGCATTATTGCAGAGGCGGAGCAAATCTCGGCTCGCAGCGGTAAAGCTTGTCTCTGATACTCATTTTAGTAAAAAACAGCCAACCACCCGGAAAGCAGAGCCGAGATCAGCGAGAGGCCTTTCCTTCCTTGAATGCCAGTCGAGCTTTCTGTCAACATTGGCGCCACTTCCGTGCATAAAACTGGCTTTGAAAAAAAATGGGCTTGACAAAAGCGTCTCGGCAAAACAAAACAACCTGGGTGATTATAATTTGCTCTGCAACTCAACGTCCTCTAAAACTCGTACAGCGTTTCTATGTTCGGCTCGATTTGGAATTTTATACTCTTGCAGTTCAACCTTTGGGATAGAGAAATAATTCAGCATTCATGGCGGATGCTGCCAAATCAATCAAGGAATTTATAGGGCAGTGAAATTGAACTTTTGAATGGCTAAAGCGGCGAATGAGTTATTTAATCAATGGGTTCATTTGTGAGTTGCTGAATTAAGTGAATCCGTGCATTGGTGAATGCGTTACTGATGGTGAATGAGCGAATTACAGGCTGGGGAATTAGTGAATCAACGAATTTTACTCTGTGGAAATTGGTGAATCAACGAATTTCACTCTGTGGAAATTGGTGAATCAACGAATTTCACTCTGAGGGAGTTTGTGAATCAATGAATTTCACTCTGAGGGAGTTTGTGAATCAATGAATTACAATCTGAGGGAATTGATGAATTAAACGAATTACACTCAGGGGAATTGGTGAATCAATGAATTTCACTCTGGGGGAGTTTGTGAATCAATGAATTACAATCTGAGGGAATTGATGAATTAAACGAATTACACTCTGAGGGAATTGGTGAATCAATGAGTTACACTCTGAGGGAATTGGTGAATCAATGAGTTGCACTCTGAGGGAATTGGTGAATCAATGAGTTACACTCTGAGGGAATTGGTGAATCAATGAGTTGCACTCTGAGCGAATTGGTGAATCAATGAGTTGCACTCTGAGGGAATTGGTGAATCAACGAGATACAGTCGGGGAAATTAGTGAAAAACTAAATGATAAAATGGTGATAAAACATTAAGAATTGTAGAATTTCCCTAATTGGTTCAGTGCAATGTATATGCAGTAGCTGAAATGTAAACAGCCTATAATATTGAGTCGTACTAAGTTCAAACTATAAATCTAAGCTCGAATTTCAGCTATTCCTGGAAACCATGGCGCACCAGTGATTGATTGGGTAGTCATATATTTACAACAGGACTGGTTCTTCCCATGCAACTCCAATGCAAATTCTTCTCCACATTAGCTATTCACCGAGTAGTGTCTTCAGTCAAATTCGGCTATTAAGCATTCGTTTACTCCAAATATTCCCAGTTATTATTGATGGTCATAAAACCGCTGTACGCTCGCTATGATGTCTCCAAACTGACAATTGTAAGTGGGAGTCATTTACAAGTAAATTGCGGCTTAACCTTAAACAGAATCGGAACACTAAAGACAACACAATGCGTTGTTCCAGTCAAATTAGTTAAAATTGCGAGCTATGTGAAAGTGAACGACTATGTGCGACTATTTTACGACTATGACAAAACCAAGTTTCGACCTTGTGCCGTTTCGTAAGCTTTGTGAATGTCGATGGAGTATTGAGTGGAAGTCGAAAATTAAAAATAAACATCTCGGTTAAAAGACATTAACTAATTGAATGTCAAATTAAGCACCCGGGGATGGAGCCTTAGACGACTGCAAGCGATAATTGGCCAAACCATAAGTTGACTATCGCTCTCTATGATCTGCAATCTTGACTCAGGATTTCCTTGGCGCAGACTTGGCACTTCTGGTGAGACATAAGTCCCACTACTGCAGCCAAATGAACTACAAAGACCCGGCTCAATGTTCCCCAGTGACTCACAGACCACGGCTAGAGGGACAACCGGACGGATTCATCACAAGTACAACGTGTTGGTAAGCTCGATATGAAGCTGGAGCTTCGATCACTACCGCCTGCGACTCTGGTCTCATGTCGCTCTCGGATGAGGCAGGAACTGCAGCGTGTCACGCGTTTGAGAAAGCGATTTGCCAACCACAGACCTTACACCATCTTCAGCATCACCTTGACACCAAATAGAAACGGTTAGTCGACTTCCCTGGAGACTGGGGCCACGCTGCTACAGAGAAGTTGACGAGTTGTACCCGAACCGAGCAGCAGGAAACGTATGAGGAGGATTCTGCTGCAGGCCTTACCCTCGATATCCCCTTTATCCCCAGGGACCCTACGTGAGGGAGCTGGATGGGATGTCTAGGCGGTCATAGTCGTCTGGGCCGACTAGATATCGATGGCAGTCGTTTTGGTCCCGTTTGTTTAGTTTGGTGCCTATAATTTGACATCCCTTTATGCATCACTGTATAGCAGGAAAGTGCATTGGCAATATAGGGATTCCTATGTTGTTGTTGCATTTTTATGTAAAAATTACTTAAATTCAAAGCTATACCTTCGGCCCGAGGAACTCGTATTGCAAGTTTACTTACACATCTTTCGGAAAGAGTTAAATCTGTATTTTATCAAAATTTAAACTGGAAAAGCATGGTCAAACAACCTCTATTTAAAGCTGCACACAGCTTTTATAAGTTTCTGAAAGATTTTTGGATGAAACTTTCAATTGTAATTTCAACTTTATTGCTAAAAAAAGCAGAGACAATTCTCACCGCGCCAATGAACTTTAAGAATGAACTCTTGCCTTTTCAATAAAATTCTCAAAAGTTTGTCACGTGACTGCTAGCAATCGGATATGAGAAAAATATAAAATTAGAAAGAGACCTTCGAAAAAAAGTAGATAGACCGATAGTTCTTCCTTCGTTGAAGAACTTTTACTGGAGAGTTTGCGGAGAGCTATTAAAATTCCGGAAGCTGTTTGGCTTCTGAAAGGAGAGATCGTGAGAGAGAAAGGCAGAAGTAGGTTGGAGAACAGAATAATATCTCTGAGGAAAAATCAAAGAGAGCAATTAAGCACTAGCCGAGGACAACCGAAGTAGAGAAACGCTACATTCGAGTTTCTTAAAAGCAGACTGGAGGCTGGAAAGGAATGTATGCATGTCGTATCGTTAGTAGTGTGTTTAGAATGCTTTCGAGAAATTAGATTTAAAGACACGGTTGAAAGAACGGTTGGTAATGTTGGTAGTTGGGTTGTGACTTCAGATACCAGAATAACTAGATGGGCCACTCAGCGCATTTGCGTGTTCAAGCTACTTTTAGTTCAGTAGTAGGTTAGACAAGTATTTTAACGTATTTGTAAAGCCAAGGCTACTTTACTGGCTCCTACCCCCCAGCTTAAACCCGGGTACCTCTCATTTCGCCGATTCTCATTTCGCCGATTCTCGGTTCGCCGACATTCTCATTTCGCCGATTCTCGGTTCGCCGACATTCTCATTTCGCCGATTCTCGGTTCGCCGACATTCTCATTTCGCCGATTCTCATTTCGCCGATTCTCGGTTCGCCGACATTCTCATTTCGCCGATTCTCGGTTCGCCGACATTCTCATTTCGCCGATTCTCGGTTCGCCGAAATTAGTTTCATAACCATCTGGACATTAGACAATAGACAACTACACTAATGCAAGTGTGATTTAGATGTCTATGGCTTGAAAAATAAAGTATTGTATTGGTAATATAGCTTTTTGCAGCCCATTTGGGCTTACGGGCATTGAATTTAATCCAAGATACGTTTGCCAATGTAACGGAGCTTTTGTCTATGGTAGCAAGGCTGGCACAGCAGCATTTAATTTGGTCCAACAAGCATCAATTTGGTCCAAACACTCGTGAGCCATTGGACAAACTCTTGCCTTCTCTCAACCGTCTGCGGGTTGTTGCGTACCGCTGGAATGTCAGAGTCTCTACCGACAATTTTCTGTCGCTTTTCCAGAGCTCTGCTGATAGCCGAACTCTGATAATATCCCATAATGTGAAGCAGCTGCCCTCCACGCGAACTTGGGACAAAAGTAGCTAATTGTAGTGCTGCTTGAGCCATGGTGCGTTTGCTTGAAAGTTGGATGTTATTCCTCAACCTCCTACCATACATATATACCACTGGCTATAGACTTTTTACCATAGACTATGCAGAAGGATTACCTTAGACTATACAGAAGGAAGAATTCCTAATTTTAACTTTATTTTTCAAGCCATAGAAATCTAAATCACACTTGCATTAGTGTAGTTGTCTATGGTCTATTGTCCAGATGGTTATGAAACTAATTTCGGCGAACCGAGAATCGGCGAAATGAGAATGTCGGCGAAACGAGAATCGGCGAAATGAGAATGTCGGCGAAACGAGAATTGTGGCGAAATGAGATTCGGAGAAACGAGAATTGGCGAAATGAGATTCGGCGAAACGAGAATCGGCGAAACGAGAATCGGCGAAATGAGAGGTACCCCTTAAACCCCCCAATCGCGTCCTTCCACCCTACCCTCTCCGCCCCGCCCCAATTTTTATTGATTTTCTCGGGAATTCCAGTCTAAAGCTGCCATGTACATTTCAGTGGACTAGCCAATGTACATTATTGCTGAACCAATTAGCAACATGGATGAATGAATAGAATGGATTGCTATTCTGGCTCTGGCTATTTTCATTTTTGACTCTTTTGCATCCAGTTCCCCCCCGTGCCTTTTCATTGGTTGATGATTGCCATAGACAATTTTCGGCCTTCGCCCCTTTCTTTCGATGCACAAGCGCAAAGAACTGAGAATTTCAACAAAGTTCAATTTCAACACAAGTAACTTCTATTTACTAACAAGAAAGCGCTTGTGCATCGAAAGAAAGGGGCAAAGGCCGAAAATTGTCTATGGCAATCATCAACCAATGAAAAGGCACGGGGGGGAACTGGATGCAAAAGAGTCAAAAACGAAAATAGCCAGAGCCAGAATAGCAATCCATTCTATTCATTCATCCATGATTAGCAAGCTGTTTACGACTGCATGCAAGCTTGAACTTCTAAACTTATCAAAGTCATCTCAGGTACTTCTTTGGTACTGAACTGAAAGTAGAAAGCTGTTTTACTATGTAAATATGCCTGAGTGGCTCATCTAGTTATTGTAGTATCTGTGCATGTGGTTGTGCCTCAGAGAAATACGGTCATTAGATATGGCTTGATCCCCTTTGAAGAATGGATTATATTAGCGCACCTGGATCAATCGGATTAGCAATTTATTGTCTATGGCTGAAAACTCATCGAATGCCTTGAGTCATACAGTCGCTTCGCAAGTCAATTAAGTCTAGTTTTGTCGAGAAATAGCTGATCAATATTTAATTAAGGAAGATTTTCAGTTAGTATACCATCATAAGTTTTAATCAGCAATGCCCTGCTTCGAGAAGCTGAAAGTCTGCTGCTGTTTCATTTGTCCAATGATTTGCCCTCCATGGCCGCCGAGCATCGTTGCCAAGGCCTCGCTGTTCCCGCCATCAGAGGCCGGCTACGAGATTGAGACCAAGGTGCCGGTAGGCAAACAGCGCAGACTGCAGTGGCTGCCGCACCTGGCTCTCGAGTCTGGCATCCAAACCAGCTCGGCTGACAAGTTCAATGACGAGATCAAAATGCAACTGTCCTGCTTTGTCGGCTTGGACTTCATAGTAGACAGCCACGTGTACAGCTACCGGCTGGAGACTGAGTACTCGCACCAGCTCGTGTGCATGTACATCCGCTACACTAAAGTGCCCAGCCGCGGCTACACAATCTTGTACTCGCACTCTAACAGCTCGGACAATGGCTACATGTGCCCCTATCTGTTCATGCTGTCCAGAAACCTCCGCGTCAACGTGCTGGCTTACGACTACAGCGGCTACGGCTGGAGCACCGGGCGACCGTCCGAGAGAAATCTCTACCGAAACATCGAGTCAGTCTACAAGGACATGCTCGAACGTTTTCACCTGTCGTCTAGGAATGTCATTGTAATGGGCAGCTCCATCGGCAGTTGTCCCAGCATCCACCTGGCCTGCCAAGAACGGGTGGCCGGCGTCATCCTGGACTCGGCCGTCCGGTCCGGCATGGCCACCATGACGAGCTCGGACCAGATCATGTGCGGCAAGATCAAGCCCTACCTAAACATCAAGAAGATTGAGGGCATCACTTCGCCTTGTCTACTGATTCACGGCGACAATGACAAGATGATTCAGCTGCACGACGCCAAGGAGCTGTACGAACGAATACCGGAGCACTGCAAGCGGGAGCCACTGTGGCTAGTTGAAGGCGAGCACATGGACACGCTGCGGAGACCGGAGAGCTACGCCAGGATGGAGCGCTTCATCAGCAAGGAACTTCGGCATCCTCAGCACCAGCTGGCACTGATGCAGCAGCATCAACAGCAACAGCAGCAACAACAGCAACAGCAGCAACAACAACAACAACAGGTCAAGGATAAGAACCCTCATGAGGAGCAGCAGCCGCAAGACCTCGGCCAGCAGAACTCGGACGCGGATCCACAGGTTCAGCTACAGCAGTCGTCCAACAGAAGACTCGTGAACTCGGTATCCAAGCAGATCGGCAGCAGCAGGCAGTGCAACAGTCGAGCTGCCAGAATGCAGCTGTCAACAGCACCCAATGTTGGTAGGAAGCTGTGACTCGATGCTAATAGTTGCAAAGTCTTTTTCACAAACGCGGCAGGTTGAGAAGGGAACAAAGTTTACTCACAACTCATTTACAACGACCAGATTGTTTTGCCTATCGAAGCAACGTTTTTAAAGGTTGTTTGAGCGACTCTTATTGCATGCATTTTTTAGTTGCCTTTTTCCGTCTTTCACTGGTCTCATCCTGATTGTCACTCAAGTATCTCAGTCGTCCTTTTCAGCTCCGGAATGGTCTCAAATGCGAGTGCTTTGCTTTACTCAATTTGTTTTAACTGACTGCATGAGCGGCAGTTGGGCAATTATTATTATTTTAACTGAATTGAGCTTGTTGGATTCAAATATTTTTGTACACGTGCGTATCCGTGTCTACCAGAATTAATTCACTACACTAGAGACTTTCTGTGTTTAATATAATTTCTTGCATATTCGCTCAATGCGTTAACTGGCTGCATGGGGGTATCGAATTTATTGAAGTACTTTGCTGTAGTACCATATGTATATTTTACCGAAATGAATATTAATATTAATACGCAACCACAGAGTATAATTGTTTAGATGCCTACTCGCGATGTGAACCCGAGTTTGATTGCCATCTTTATATTTTTCATGTTTTCACTTACTTAAGACTTCGAGAACATCCTTGCTTCTGGTGTCACACTGCTAAAGATACATGTACGTGTCCATAGCCCCATAGTATTGTCTATATAGCACCATAGCTTCCTCAACAGTGAAACTAAAATTAATTTCTTAACCAACAGTGAATCCAGGATTATGCGTGACGTAATGGTATATTTATAGCATGCTGTATCTGCTCACAAAGTCAGTGCAACGAGGCAAGCAAGGGTTTGCTAAGGAAATATACATGTGAAAACATTCCGACAAACTTTACCTGCATTGACCTACCCAGCGTCAGAAGTTTTTTGTTGCAAAATTCATGCAATATCTATAGCCTACAGTGAAAAAGTTATTTGCACTACATATCGGCAACCCATCCAAGCCGGTTTACTGGCGATAACGGCTGGCAAAACTGGGTGGATATTCCTTACTCTTCTTTCTAAGGAAAAATTGCCAATAGGTCACATTACATATTGTCATATCTCTGTTTTGTGGCTCAATCTAACAGGTTGTTTACACAACGACCGGTGATGGTGACCACAATGTATATTATCACATATTCACGATGTCTTCTTCGTAGTCGGCAGCTCCACTCTGTAAAATAGAAAGAAACATTTTCAAGAATAATCCGCATTACACTACTAAAAACTCGCTAGTAGAAATGCATGAGTTTTGCGAAAAAATGTGCTGAGCTTTGGAGCGGAGGAACTTTAATAGCGGTAATACAGTAGTTCGAATCCGTGCGCGGTCGCACGGGAATTGGTCTGGAACTTGTCGATGAATTTCGTGCGATTAGTGCCGCTGTATGTGTAATTGACCACGTACCGGCATTATACGGTATGAATATTGGAAGCCCTGAGGGTGGAATTTCGACTATTTAGTGCTAAAAAGTTAAAGAGTTCCTTCTTGGGCTACGATGGTCAGCGGAACGGGAGTCACTGCTTTCCAACTCGCTGTCTGCAGGTCGGCCGTCGCCTCCGATTCGGAGCAGCGGTCAGAGCCCCTCCCCTGATCACTAACTATAGCCGCTCTGTAAACTGAAATGAATGCACAGACAACAGCAGCAAACTCGCCTCGCCGATCAAGCTGCTTTCCACTGTCCGAGCCTCGGACGCATTGACCGCTGCCAGATGCAACAGAGGCGGCGGCGGCTGCAGCAGCTGCGGTTTGTGATGATGATGGATTCGGCTGCTGCTTGAGTGCGCGGCAGCCTCCGCCCGCTGCGACACCGGACTGTCTAAGCTGCTCACGCTGCTTGAGCACACCGGAGAGATGCTGATTGGCGATGAGCAGAACAGCGCCGATGTGCAATTGTGCTGCCTGGGTTGCCTAGCGCTTCTAGATACGTTGCTAGGTTCGTTGCTAGGCGCGTTGCCAGCAGCGTTGGTTGATGCGTTGCTAGGCGGATTGCTAGGCACGTTGCTAGGCTCATTCAGAGAGCTAACGCTACTCATTGGAGTTGTCGCAGTTCGCTCGGCGCACCTGGCATCTGTGCAGCAGCCGCTGTTGGTGCTGCAGTGGCTGCAGTCACTGAAGCTGTCCTTGTCTGAAGTCTTCGCCATGGCCTGCACTTTCAGACATTCAACTGGTTGGTTGTCCGGAGCTGAAAATGTGGTAAATATTCAGGATTGATCTACGGGACTTGATGCGAGTCTAGGACGTCTCGAAGTTTTGTAATTTTGCTTTTTTAAAGCATTACAGCCCTGTTTTCCAAATTTTGGTGCTCCTGGGTCTTCTTGCATTGAACGCTTTAGTCAAGGGTTCGGCAAACTCTCTATCCGGGCCTCGGGTCCTTTGAAACTTCACATTACGAGCTAGCAGTCAGGCCCGAATAAGTTTTGTGTCTCTTCTCAGCTCTCCTTACCACTCTCTCCTCTTTTCTCCCCTATTCCCTCTTCTCTTTCCCTTCCTCTGGCCGGGAGTCATGCGCTAGATTCTTCATCTAGCCCTTGAAACAAAACTTTTGCCAACCCCTGAACTTCCGGAGTCAGCAACCCCTCAGAACATTCTTTTTGGCTCTGCTTACGTTTTTAATTTAAATATCTGATTTCTGACCAGCCCTTAATTATTTTGTTTAGTGCCATAGACTTTCCGGATTTCTGCGGACATTAAGACTAGCGTCCGCTGACGCACACTTTCAAGATGGCCGATTTCTCCGGACGGGAACTCACCGTTTTCAGGGGAATCGTCCTTTTCAGCGACAATAGGGCAGCTGGACTCGGTGCCGGGATCTACGCCACCGCAGGCGGTTGCTGAGCCCCAGGCCTGCATAATCTCATCTATCAACGATGTGCCGTGGTCGCTACCGTCTCCAGCATCCAACAGTGCGACGCCATCCGACGTCGAGACTTCATCACCGTCAAGCCGATAGTCGTCTTCGATGCTGGCGGCCGACGAAGCGACGCCCACGGAATCGACGCCCAGACTGAGACTCGAGCCCAGGCGGCAGTAGCCCGACTGCTCGCGAAGGCTTTCAACCTGCCGACTGACCTGACGGCGACGATAAACAATCGACGAGGCGCTGTCGGATGCATCAGCTGCGACTTCCTCAGCAAGCTGCTGCTGCTGCGGTGGCGGCGGCTCGCAGGTCGGCGTCAGCTCGAGCTCCGCCAGGCAGGACACGTCGCCGAAGACCGTGCCGTCGGCGCCGACATGACCGGCGTGACGAAACTCCGTCCGTGTTGGCTCCGAGATCATGTCGGAGGTGACCCGACGGCGGCGAGGATGAGGGCAAAGGAGGTCGCTGGCTGGAGCTTCGGCGTCCTGCTGATGCTGCTCAAGACGAAGATCCGACGACCCAGGTGTCAGGGGCGACTGGTGCAGAAGCCTGGACTGGGCCGCTTCTGGATTGAAACAGCCAAAAGGCAGCAAAGTTAGGAAAACGGGTTAGTATTCAGTTCAGGCTAAAAAATCACTTGAGGAAGAACTGAGAAACACAAGGATGTTGTCACTTTAATTAAGTTTCAAGGACTTATCTCTGGATTGGTGGAATGAAAACACGTAGGTTCAGAGATAACAACCAGGGGTCGTGCAAGGCGCGAGAGCCAGCCATGTTGCCCCCAAGGTTTAGGTGTGACTTGCAACGGAGTTCGGAATGGCTTAACGATAGGGTTTTAAGGAAAAATACATGTACAGTATATGAGCAGGTTCAGGAAGGATGACCAGTTTAATCATTGGCAGTAAACCATTTGAAGTAAGTTCAGTTCAGACAAAAGTAATTAAACAATTCGTACAATTTTACGACTTTTCCCTACTCTCCACTGCAAGCAACTCACTTTTGAAGCGACTGATCTTCTGCCCGAACTCCCTCGCGTACGAACTGCTCAGCGTGGCGCGCCTCGTCACCCTGGACGACAATGTGCCTTTTGTAGCTGGCGTAGTTGCAGCGCCAGGGTCTAGCGGCGCCGTGGTGCTCCAATTGAACCTACCGACAGCAATAACGTCGTTGCCTAAATCTTTGTCATCGATCTCAAATTCTTCTGAAGGGATTCTAGCGCCGAAGCATCTCTGATAACCGTCGTCGGAATTGCGGTCGTCGTCAAGAACAACAATGACGTCGCCGAGGTGCAATTCAAGGTCGTTTGGCAATAGCTTCGGTTGGTTGCGCGTAGCAATACGGCGCTCCGGCAGAATCTTCGGCAGGTGCAGCGCCAACTGAGAGAAGCTCGCCCGTCGAGTGGGTTCAAGCTGCCAGCAACGGCTGAGCATCACGTCGCGGTAGAGCCTGGCGGGACAGGCGTCAGGACAGGCTGGCAGCTGACTGGCGTAGTCAGACAACGGCGAAGGCCGCCGCCCGTAGGAGAACATCTCCCAGAGGGTGACGCCGAAGGACCACACATCTGCTGAGATGCTTGGCGAACCACCTCCTTGACTGGTTTCAGGTGCGGGCCTTTTTGGAAGAAAATTCGGTGGTAGACATGGCGTAGGTTTATTCTAACTGCATTAATTACTAATATTTTAAATACTCCCTAGGGCAATCTTCAAAAATCACTGTGTCAAAAGCTTGTACAGATATTGTACACTACAACTTGTCCTCGGCCATACCAAACTTCATGACGACTCAAAAAAGTTCCTGGTGACTTTTCGTCCCAACCGCTGTTAAGGCCTGCAGGGTGGATGAGTTTCACTCTGTCTAAGGCGAACACGAGGACACGGCTGGCAGACAGGTGTCCGTGAGGCTGGCTCCGGTTCTCCAGGTAGGACATGGCCTCGGCCAGCTGCTGCGCTAGGGAGCACAAAACGCCCGGATGAAGCAGGGCGCGGAGACGGCGCTCTTGGAGACAGTCGAGCAGGGAGCTGGAGTTGGAAGCGGGATTCGAAGATGGCATCGCTGAGACAATTTGTCGCTTGTGTTTGTCCGATGGTCCCACGGCTTTGTCATGTTGGCAATATTTTTTATGTCAACTATGTCCATGGAGTAAATTTGTCTGTAGTGTAGATCTTTAGGATAATGTCAGTTTGTCCATGATGAAGATTATCTTAGAAAACTATTTGTTTTCCACGTCTTGTTAAGTTTTCTGAGTTGTGTGCTGAAATGTGTGTGGAATCGTTTCTCAATTTTAATATGCAATGTGTTTTTTGTGGTCGCTACAGTTAAGCTCACCTATACAGGTACACGTAAGTTTGAGTATTTTTTCAATTAATTTTTGACTGGCTTAGCAGTGTGCATGTATTATCTATCAATGATATTCAACCATCTATCGCTATACCAGTGATCAGATTAACAAACCTCAAAATCCCTACATTGACTTGCAAACAGGGCGTTAAATGTTGTTGCTAGGGGGCCGTAGCCCAGTGGTCTAGCACGGCGCTCTGAGGTGCCTGCGACCCAGGCTCGATTCCAAGTGCAGTCACATTAGGTTTAGGGCTAAATTGGAATTTCGGCTTGGCTCTGCTTGTGTAATTAACGCCCTTGATGGCCAACCCCCAAGGCACAGAGAAGTGTACATGCCTAACGATAAATAAAGTTAGGGCCACTGTGCACTCCTGTGTGAGTGTGTGCCTGTGCCTATGACTGCGTACGTATCCTTGCGCTTGTATGCCTGCTCAGGGGAATCGGCGGAATTGGCAGTAATGCCTCTCGTCGGTTGTGTGACAATGTCGCTCAAAGTGCGCCGGGTGCACACAGCCCCTGCCTCTCATTGCGTCATCATCATAACTACATATTCTTTCCATGATGGATTTCAAAAATTCCAACGCACCCAAACGGAGCGAGCTCCATCACCAGCAGTATCTGACCAGCAGTGTCGGTCTCCTCAGTCAGTCCCAGGAGTCCCACAATGCTTCGATGCTTCAAGCTGAACAATTTCTCAATAGAGGCGGCATTCAGTTTGACAGCTGTGGCCCGCACGGCCACCGGAACCGCTGCTTCTTGGCCGGACTCTCCGAAGGGAAGCCAGGAGGCCTGGCGCAGAGACTTCGACAGCTGACCGCCCATCCGAAGGCACTGCTCCGGTATCGTCGGCACAGCCTGGATCGTTGACGAGGACGATCCCGTCGCTTTCGGCAGAGTCAACGAAGCCACGGTCCTAGTTCGCTCCTGCGCGAATCCGGAACCTCCGGGCAGCAGGCGGCGCAGCGCCCGACCCATCAGTGAGACGCTGCGTCGTCGCTGTTCCGACGTTAGTCGTTGACGCAGCCGTTGAATCTCTTCGACACTCAAACAGCTGCGAAGGGCGTCGCAAAATCGACGCGACGACAAGCTGGCCTGCAGTTCGGAGGGTGACGTCAGGCGCTGGAGTCGCCTGTTGAGCGCTGCGAAGTGCCGATCCAGGCCGGCTTCAAGCAGCAAGTGGAACAGCTCGGAGTCCGGGCTGCTGCTCAACCCCGAGTGGGGGCTGTCCGCACCGGTTGAATTCTCGACGGCTGCCATCTTGCCGCGCCGACCCCGGGGCAGAGTGGCAAATTGCTGAGCCATGTTCTGCTTTGTTAGCTTCCCTTCGACTCTCTGTCTCTGACTCTAAGCAGTGGCCGCCTTAAGTCGCAGGGCTATGGAGATTGCAATCACTCATTTAACTTCGGGGTGTAGAAAAGTGACAGTCCAAAGAACAATTCCTTTCCTTGCCCAGAACTGATTAGCGCGAAAAATGCAGCTTTTTTCAACTAATCTCTCAGCAAAGCTGGACTTTCTAAATTTCGCTTGCTGCGACTGGGAATTCGCTGTGTGCAATGGTGAAAATCTGGCCTTGGCTGGAGAGAGACAAACAGACTGTGGTTAGGGACCGGACGAGAAGGGATTTGAAAAAGGGGAGAACGCGCGGCATCTGTTCTTCAAGCCGAAACCCACCCAGATCCTTCTTCCCCCGCGCCAGACTTGCAGCCTCTTCACTCGATCCTTCCATCATTTTTAGGCTAGCACAGATTGTGCGGCTGCCGAGATTTGGCGTCCAACGATATGTTGCCCAGCCATGGATTGCTAGAAATAGACAATTGGAGTGGAAACTAACAAGCTAAGCACAGAGGTAGCACGAAAACTGCTCGAGAAAACACATGTTTTTGCTAACATTGCTAACGCGAGCGCCGGTAGGAGCCAGACACAACTTTTTCACAAGTTTGCTGCAAGATTTGTACTTTCAGCTTGCCTGTCTGTGGCGTGAAAAGAAGGAAATAAAGTCATTCTAATTCAGGTGAATCATCCTGGAACTCCACGGCACAGTGCTTGGGTCTGGCTTGGGTGTTGGGGTGGTTCTCTTTCTCGCAGTCTGACTATCTCCATCCTGCCACAAGTTGAACTTTCCAGGTTTGCGATTTAGCGGTGGAAGCAACGGCACGCTTCGGAATGGCACCGCGCAGACCATGGCGTCTCGCTTTGGTAAGCGGAGGGGCAAGAAGGATGACGCCTCAGGGCAGCAACCGGAAAGCAGAAAAGTTCAACTGCAATCGATGCGATGCGACACCATTTGTAGCTGCAATGTCAAGTTTGCTTTTGTTCGAACTGGCGGGTTTACACAGTTGTGAATAACCTTTCTGCTGACGCTTTGCACTGGAATTTGCCAGTTGAATTCGCTGTATGGACTTTGATCTCGGATTTACCAAACTCGAATGTCAATTCAGACCTGCATAGGCAGGTGGTACCTAACTAACTAACTGACTAACTAAGTATCTAACTAACTAACTAACTGACTAACTAAGTATCTATCTATCTAACTAACTAACTAACTGACTAACTATCTATCTAACTAACTAACTAACTAACTAATAAACTAACTAACTAACTAACTAACTAACTAACTGACTAACTATAAGTATCTATCTAACTAACAAACAAACAAACAAACAAACAAACAAACAAACAAACTAACTAACTAACTAACTAACTAACTAACTAACTAACTAACTAACTAACTAACTAACTAACTAACTAACTAACTAACTAACTAACTAACTAACTAACTAACTAACTAACTAACTAACTAACTAACTAACTAACTAACTAACTAACTAACTAACTAACTAACTAACTAACTAACTAACTAACTAACTAACTAACTAACTAACTAACTAACTAACTAACTAACTAACTAACTAACTAACTAACTAACTAACTAACTAACTAACTAACTAACTAACTAACTAACTAACTAACTAACTAACTAACTAACTAACTAACTAACTAACTGACTGACTAACTAAGTATCTATCTAACTAACTAACTAACTAACTAACTAACTAACTAACTAACTAACTAACTAACTAACTAACTAACTAACTAACTAACTAAATAAATAATAAAGTAACTAAGTAACTAACTAAAAAATAACTAGCAAACTAACTAAATAAATAACTAACTAACTAACTAACTAATAAACTAACTAAATATTTAAGTAACTAACTAACTATCGAACTAAATTACTAACCAACCAACTAACTAGCTAAATAAGTAACTAACTACCTAACTAACTAACTAACTAACTAACTAACTAACTAACTAAGTAACTAACTAACCAACTAACTAACTAACTAACTAACTAACTAACTAACTAACTAACTAACTAACTAACTAACTAACTAACTAACTAACTAACTAACTAACTAACTAACTAACTAACTAACTAACTAACTAACTAACTAACTAACTAACTAACTAACTAACTAACTAACTAACTAACTAACTAACTAACTAACTAACTAACTAACGAACTAACTAACTAACTAACTAACTAACTAACTAACTAACTAACTAACTAACACCAAAAAGTAAGCTAGAGAAACAGGTATGAACTGAATAACATAGGTAGGGCATACATATTTATGTAATAAATATTTATGTGAGCCTAAAGAACCGATTAAAAAAATATTACTGTATAGAATCGACGCGCGCAGAAGCTGCAGAATAAAAGTAGTATCGGAGTATTTTTATATCTATAATTTTATGTAACGCGTGAAAAATATTAAATAATTTTAATTTGACAATCAATGTTTGGCAAAAAATCTTTAAAGTCTGAACTAAATCGAAATATGCACTTTAGCTGTTAATAAATATTTCTAGGTAATCACAAACACAACAGACGTTCTACAGAATAAACAATTAATTAAGATGAACAAAAATAAGATTCTACATTCCGTCAGACAGACAGGTAGGGTCAGCCGTCAAATCTTCTCCTTTCTATCCGGACCATCGATGAAGGGTCCAGATTCCTCCTCAACCTCCTTGTCCTCATCGACGACTTTAGCGGCGGCTTCGGACGCGGCCGCTGCGTCCATGTCGATCTCGGCGTCGATCTCCGGCTGAGCGAACATGCTGCGCTTCAGGTAGCAGCGGTAGTAGATGAACCTGCCAGCCACCCACACGAACAGCGGCATGGGGGTGAACGTGGCCGCGGCGAACGGGCCAACCAGACTCAGGTCTGAGTCCGGCTGGGGCAGAGACGTCTGCAGGATGAGGATCGGCACGCCGGGATTCTGGATGCCAGTCTCCAGCGAGACAGTCTTCACGTAGGGCCACGGCTGGCGGAAGATGGCGGCTAGGATGCCGCCAAGGATGAAGCCAGCGTAGGGCAGGGTGCAGCCCGCAGCGATGATGGCCGGATTAAATAGCTGCCAGATGAACAGGTTGGCGTACACCCCCACGGTGAACATGAACACTATGAACACCAGCACGGCTGGCTTCAAGATCTTGCGAAACACCTTTGCCACTCGGGGCAGCTTCAGCTTGATGATGTAGCCCAGGCCAGTGGGGATCAGGATTAGCAGGAGGCTGAGCACGATGTTCAGGTAGGGAATCTGAATGTCCACATTGCGAGATCTGAGTATGTACTGGCCGAGGGTGAGCATGTAGAGCGAAGTGACTCCTGCGATGACCAAAGCAGTTGATCGAAATCTTCTACATCAAATTACATACAGTTTGCCAAAGTTCAAATGCTGCATACCAACGTTTATGCTTACCAAGAGCTGCTAAAGTACTGATGAGGGTCATTGTGATGCTGAGCGAAATATCGCCGCCAAGCAGCAGACAGTAAAAGTTGCTGGCTCCGCCACCGGGCGCGCAGCCCATGCCGAAGTAGCCAAGGGCCGTGCTAGCAGGCAGGTCGATGATGTGCAGGATCGCGAAGGATACCTGCGGTAGTAGTAGTAGTAGTAGTAGTAGTAGTAGTAGTAGTAGTAGTAGTAGTAGTAGTAGTAGTAGTAGTAGTAGTAGTAGTAGTAGTAGTAGTAGTAGTAGTAGTAGTAGTAGTAGTAGTAGTAGTAGTAGTAGTAGTAGTAGTAGTAGTAGTAGTAGTAGTAGTAGTAGTAGTAGTAGTAGTAGTAGTAGTAGTAGTAGTAGTAGTAGTAGTAGTAGTACTAGTAGTAGTAGTAGTAGTATTAGTTGTAGTATTAGTAGTAGTAGTAGTAGTAGTAAGCCTTACCACACACCCTAACCCCAAGCAAAATCCTTGTGAGACCCGTAGCCAGCCCAGCTCACCAGCGGCATGAAGACATACTGTGACACAAATCCGAGTACTGGAGCCACTGGCTTCTTCAGAACCTTCTTGATGACGCGCATGTCCAGTTCGCAGCCCATGCCAACATTAGCCAGAATTACAAACGCAAAGATTGCCACCTGAACAATATTGTCGATCGGTCGTCGCTTCCGAATGACCGACACTCGATAGCGAAGCTCCGAGTCGATAAAGCGTTGGCTGTCTTCGGGGTCGCTGATCAGCAGTCGCAGGTCGGATCGGCCAAGAAAAGTGCCTATAGCGAAGACAGTTTTAGAATTAACCGTTTTTGAAGCCAGCGAAGAGGTGTAAAAATTTAGGGCTACTCTCGGACACTCCCATGCTACTCTCAGACACTTCAGGCTACTCTCAGACACTCCCAGGCTACTCTCAGACACTTCAGGCTACTCTCAGACACTCCAGGCTACTCTCAGACACTCCCATGCTACTCTCAGACACTCCCATGCTACTCTCAGACACTCCAGGCTACTCTCAGACACTCCCATGCTACTCTCAGACGCTACTCTCAGACACTCCCAGGCTACTCTCAGACACTCCCAGGCTACTCTCAGACACTCCCATGCTACTCTCAGACACTCCCATGCTACTCTCAGACACTCCCATGCTACTCTCAGACGCTACTCTCAGACACTCCCAGGCTACTCTCAGACACTCCCATGCTACTCTCAGACACTGTCATGCTACTCTCAGACACTCCCATGCTACTCTCAGACGCTACTCTCAGACACTCCCAGGCTACTCTCAGACAATCCCATGCTACTCTCAGACGCTACTCTCAGACACTCCCAGGCTACTCTCAGACACTCCCATGCTACTCTCAGACACTGTCATGCTACTCTCAGACACTCCCATGCTACTCTCAGACACTCCCATGCTACTCTCAGACACTGTCATGCTACTCTCAGACACTCCCATGCTACTCTCAGACACTCCCATGCTACTCTCAGACACTCCCAGGCTACTCTCAGACACTCATAGGCTACTCTCAGACACTCCAGGCTACTCTCAGACACTCCCAGGCTACTCTCAGACACTCATAGGCTACTCTCGGACACTTCCAGGCTACTCAGGTAGATAGTCAGGTAGTCAGCTCAGCTAGATAGACTACTCCCGAGACTACAAAGCATCACCTGGTCAGCATAGGCTACACCCATTGTGCTGTGCTATAAGACAAACTGAGTTATAAAGCTCAGCAGGCAATAAAAGTATTGTGAAGAGACACTGCTTCGAATCTAATAAATTAAAAAGCTACGCAGTCAGGTGTCCCCTCTGAATAACAGTAGCTAAATGAAATTGTTTGCGGACATTGACAGCAATAAAACATTGACTCAGTTGCGCCAAAGAAGAATGCAGCGGCCATTTCTTTTGTCAAAGGCGGTGCGGGTTAATTACCAAAGCATTGTTACAAGTTAAAGCTTGTCCCGTTGGCAAAATATCTCGGGCCGTTTAGCCGTCAGAATGGCAGTCAATTTCCATCGGGTTTATATTCACTAGGATAATAAAACGGTTTCCATTGTAGAGAAAAAGACGTTTTTTATTGCCAAAAGATTCGCGGAGTTTTAGATATTGCATCTGGAGAGGGACGATTTAAAAAAATACTTTCCTAAGAAAGTATCACTGAAAATGAGTAAAAATTGTTCACCCAGGCACTCCTAGTCTACCACAGACACTCCTAAGCTACCACAGACACTCCTAAGCTACCACAGACACTCCTAAGCTACCACAGACACTCCTAGGCTGCCACAGACACTCCTAAGCTACCACAGACACTCCTAAGCTACCACAGACACTCCTAGGCTGCCACAGACACTCCTAAGCTACCACAGACACTCCTAAGCTACCACAGACACTCCTAAGCTACCACAGACACTCCTAAGCTACCACAGACACTCCTAAGCTACCACAGACACTCCTAAGCTACCAGACACTCCTAGGCTACCACAGACACTCCTAAGCTACCACAGACACTCCTAAGCTACCACAGACACTCCTAAGCTACCACAGACACTCCTAAGCTACCACAGACACTCCTAAGCTACCACAGACACTCCTAGGCTACCACAGACACTCCTAAGCTACCACAGACACTCCTAAGCTACCACAGACACTCCTAGGCTACCACAGACACTCCTAAGCTACCACAGACACTCCTAAGCTACCACAGACACTCCTAAGCTACCACAGACACTCCTAAGCTACCACAGACACTCCTAAGCTACCACAGACACTCCTAAGCTACCACAGACACTCCTAAGCTACCACAGACACTCCTAAGCTACCACAGACACTCCTAAGCTACCACAGAGACTCCTAAGCTACCACAGACACTCCTAAGCTACCACAGACACTCCTAAGCTACCACAGAGACTCCTAAGCTACCACAGACACTCCTAGGCTACCACAGACACTCCTAGGCTACCAGACACTTTTAGGCTACTCAAAGGCCTCAGAAGCACTCCAGCTAAATATATATTTAAAACTCTTTGGCCAAACAATGGCCCAAGAAACCTGCAGAATTTTTACACCTCAACTATTGTTAAGTCAGCAGACAAGACTCCATCGCAGAGTTTCTCTGTCGGATTTACGATTTCACCTTTTCGGTATGAAAGCCGAAGCCCCACAAGCCCTACCTGTCGTCACGGTTCAGTGAATCCTTTCATTGAAAAGGTATTAAATAGCGGAGCTCATGGCTAGATGGGGCAACTTGACAAACTTGAGAATAACCGATAGCTAAAAAACTGATACACCTATCTGAGGACGTTAAGGAAACCATGGAGTAAGTTTATTTTATTCATTTTAAGCACCTGTTCTATGCAGATGCTTAAGATGCGGCATTACTGGAGTCTATAGATTAGATACTGTAGATGCGACGTTACCCTACTCTATAGAGTGGATACTGTAGATGCGACGTTACCCTACTCTATAGAGTGGATACTGTAGATGCGGCATTACCCTACTCTATGGAGTGGATACTGTAGATGCGGCATTACCCTACTCTATGGAGTGGATACTGTAGATGCGGCATTACCCTACTCTATGGAGTGGATACTGTAGATGCAAAATTACCCTACTCTATAGAGTGGATACTGTAGATGCGGCATTACCCTACTCTATGGAGTGGATACTGTAGATGCGGCATTACCCTACTCTATAGAGTGGATACTGTAGATGCGACATTACCCTACTCTATAGAGTGGATATTGTAGATGCGGCATTACCCTACTCTATGGAGTGGATACTGTAGATGCGACATTACCCTACTCTATAGAGTGGATACTGTAGATGCAAAATTACCCTACTCTATAGAGTGGATATTGTAGATGCGACATTACCCTACTCTATGGAGTGGATACTGTAGATGCGACATTACCCTACTCTATGGAGTGGATACTGTAGATGCGACATTACCCTACTCTATAGAGTGGATACTGTAGATGCAAAATTACCCTACTCTATAGAGTGGATATTGTAGATGCGACATTACCCTACTCTATGGAGTGGATACTGTATGGAGTGGAGAGACACCATAGACTAATCACGAGCCGCTGCTACAACCCATCCCGCAGAAGCTGTCGATGGCCCAACCAGAAACTGGACGATTCCAGCGAGTTTCATGACTGGAATATCTTTGTTGATTTTCCCGAACTCGAGCCACCCAACTGTAACGAAATTGCCGCCCCGGCGCCGCCGCAGGCGCCTGAACCCGAGCCATTTTTGGATGACCCTTGGCACTATCAGGGGTATCAGGGGCAGCTGCCGCCGCCGCCGCCACCGCCGCAGCAGCAACAACAGACTCTGGTCTATCCAGCAAACAGCCGCGAGCACGAGATCAAAGAGATGTCAGACTTCATCAAATTGGTCATTGGTGAGAGCGGCGGTATTAAAGATGATACTTTTCGTTTGAGTAGTTTAAATAGGGACACTGCACGCACGCTCACACAGAGTGTACAGCTCTGACTGTCTAATCATCAAGCATGTACACTCCCTGTGCTTGGGCCTGAGAGTCAGACGCGTTTACCGCTAAGCTCTAAAGTTACCAGTCTACCAAAAAATCAACCAAAGAAGCTACCAATCTATCTAACAATCTACTAATCTACCAAACAATCTACTAATCAGATAAAAAATATCCCAAAAAATCTACCGTTCTATTAAAGAAGCCACCAATTTATCCTAAAATCTACCAATCTATCAAATGATTTATCAATCTACCAAACAATCTACCAAACAATCTACCAAACAATCTACTAAACAATCTACCAAACAATCTACCAAACAATCTACTAAACAATCTACCAAACAATCTACCAAACAATCTACCAAACAATCTACCAAACAATCTACCAAACATTCCCAGAGAGCCGCAGCAACCGGCCAGACGGTCTCTCATCGAGAGTTCGAGTTCACGAAGTCATTCTCATCGTGCTGCTCATCACCCAGGGCGCACTGAACGGTCTCGCCGTCCACTTCCCGGCCGGTCTGGCCGGCATTCTCGCCTTCTGCGACGACCTGGGCCGACGCTGCAGCGGCGAGAGCGGCTTCTTCAAGGCGCTGGACACGGAGACCATGGCTCTGCTGTGGCAGCGGATCAAGGGCAACCGGACTGGGAAATACGAGACCTTCGCCAGGGCCATGCGGTGCGACACTGGATTCCCTGATGGGGATCTGAGCTGCCTGATGATCTGAGCTGCCTGATGGGGATCTGAGCTGCCTGATGGGGATCTGAGATTATGAATTGGGGTCTGAGATCATGAATGGGGATCTGAGATTATGAATTGGGGTCTGAGATCATGAAAGGGGAATTTAGATCATGAATGGGAATCTGAGATTATGAATGGGGATCTGAGATTATGAATGAGGATCTGTGATCATGAATGGGGATTTGAGATTATGAATGGGGATCTGTGATCATGAATGGGGATTTGAGATTATGAATGGGGATCTGTGATCATGAATGGGGATCTGAGATTATGAATGGGGATCTGAGATTATGAATGGGGATCTGATCAACTGGTATTAGAATCCAACAAGGCTTTAAAATCTCCCCACACGGCAGGGTACGCCGGGCCAACAAAGCTGGCACAGACGGGTACTTCGCTGCCCAGGACTTCGGCAGGTGCAAGAAGAAGCGGGTCTACAGGCTGGGAGGAAAGTCGCAAGAGGAAATGCAGCGACTACGCTGCACACTGCACGAGTTTGCGCAGCAGCAGCAGAAGGAGGAGAAGATCTACAAGTACTACGGCTAGCAGCGCTGGTCGGATGAATGTACACCTGACAGACTTAACAGAGTAAACAGTATCTGCCGTTTTTCTACTGACATCAACTGTCATACAAGTTTAAGTATTTATCCTAGTGACTGTTACATCCTGAACCTACAATAAATAATTTATACCGTTTTTAATTACATTTACTTTCCTGATAAGCTTTAATTGATTTTATTGTTTCAAAGGGTGAACAGATTTGCTTTTTATCAGTAAGCTTACAGGCAGTTTAAGCCTGGCGCACTTTAAGCGACATTGTCGCAACCAGCGAGAGGCATTACTGTCCATTCCGCCGACTCCCCTGAGCAGGCACACAGGAGTGTACAGCGGTCCTAACTTTATGTATCGTTAGGCATGTACACTTCAGTGTGTCTTGGGGTTGTCCCTTAAGGCCGTTAATTGCACAAGCGGAGCCAAGCCGATATTCCAATCAGCCCCAAATTAATGTGACTGCACTTGGAATCGAGCCTGGGCCGCTGGCAAATCAGAGCGCCGCGCTGCACCACTGGGCTACGGCACTACTTAGATCCAGGGGCCAAGCTCTGCAAAAGGGCGGATCCAGGGGCCAAGCTCTGCAAAGGGACGGATCCAGGGGCCAAGCTCTGCAAAGGGGCGGATCCAGGGGCCAAGCTACGCAAAGGGGCGGATCCAGAGGCCAAGCTACGCAAAGGGGCGGATCCAGGGGCCAAGCTACGCAATAGGCGGATCCAGGGGCCAAGCTACGCAAAGGGGCGGATCCAGGGGCCAAGCTACGCAAAGGGGCGGATCCAGGGGCCAAGCTACGCAAAGGGGCGGATCCAGGGGCCAAGCTACGCAAAGGGGCGGATCCAGGGGCCAAGCTATGCAAAGGGGCGGATGCTGGCATATAGGAGCACCGCGCTTGGCCACTAGGCTTCGGACCCTATGAGAATCGAGCTGGCAAGCAATCAAGCACCCACATGGATACACAGGGTGTAGAGCGGCCTTGTCTTTCTCATTGTCTACAAGTCATGAATGTAGACTTCACGACCCGACCTCGACTCACCCAGAAGCTGCACGGTATTGGGCAGCTGACCAGAGTAGGTCCCGTTCCAACTGACTGTAGAATTTCCAGCCCCTGCAGCAGCAGCCGCTGTCAGCGCCTCATCAACGGACGAGTTGGCGACCAGAAGAAAGTTGGAGTTCAACAACCGAGCCACTCGATCCTCCTCCAACTGGAAGGTCGCGTTTAAGTCTACGGCGCTCTGCAGCGAGTAGGTGAAGGACACGTTCACGGTTTCCTCCTCGCGGATGTTGTAGGCTGTCTCGGGGAAGAAGTACAGAGTCAGGTTGGCGATGGGCAAGGAACCATTGTCCCTGCTGAGGCTGGACCGGTGTATCATCAGCACCTGTGGAGAGTTGTGGTGAGAAAGTTTGTGCAATTTACGCTCGAATTTTATTGGAAATGAGCTGGAAACCGGTAAGGAACGTCGCATACACAATACTCCTCTAAAGGCGTCCATTGTGTCCTTCTCTGAGTGAGGGACGCAAGGATTATCTGTTGAGGTGTACGTGCAACCTTAACGGATTGCTGTGGTCTAGTGGCTAGAGCGTCGGACTCTAGACTAAATTGAAAGTCGGGGGTTCGATTTCCAATCCCATTGGAAAAAATTGTGTCCTTGAGCAAGACACTTAACTCTGCATTGCTTCAGTTCACCCAGCTGTAAAATGGGTGCCAGCATTAGCTGGGGTAATTGAGGCTGTGAGTGGCGACCCCCCAGTCCTTGGGCTGAACAGCCGTACGCAGCCTTCAGATGCGCCGCGCAAATAGCTGCGGCTGAGCTGTCGGTTGCACATCTGGCCCAATTGTGGCAGGTCTAATGAGTTAGTGTTCTCATTATATACTACGTGCAGAGCTGGAAAACAGAGTACGTCGTACAATACGAGTAACTAGAGTTTAACGTCTTGCTTTTGTCAGCCAAGTTGACGATTCCAAATAAACGGACATGCAGTACGAACTAAACGGAAAAAAGCCATGAAGTTGATAATTCCGATTTTTATTGCATCAAAAGTCAATGTTTGAACATGATTGATTTTAAAGAACTCGAATACTCAATAGCAATTTTGAAAACTGAAAAGAAAGAGTGTGTGTATGAGAGAGGTTGTTATTGGCATCCTTCTTTGTGCTGATGTCTATGGCCAAAGTGTCAAGTTGGTTGCCACTTTCAAGTCTGCTTATGTCTATGCGCAATACCAAATCTACTGCTGCCAAATGCACTAGATAATTATCTGTGACGCCAAATGTCAATTCTCAACTTGGATGACAACAATCAATGCATAATTAAAGATTACTAACAGGATAACCATAAGAGAACCGACTCACCTGCCGATTAACCTGCTGTTTAACAAAGGTCATTGACAGAGCCTGCGGAGGCAGACTGCTCAATAGGCAGCAGAGTATCCAAGCGGCAATCCGCATCGAGGCCATGTTCAGAGGCTGCACAGAGAAAGATCTTTAGCAGGGCCAAGTTAATACAAGAGACAGAGAGAAGTGGTGGCCTTTATAACAGCAAGAGAGCATAGCTACAGACAGGCAAAAAGCCACGAGTAAAGCTGGACTCTGGCAGAGCATCTCAGGTGCAATTAAACCACGAGAGCATTGTGTGACTCGATTGTACAGCTGTCACAATTCAAGTAGAGAAGGTGGATGCACCGCGTCAAAGTTTGTTCAAACCAGTGCTATTCGTTGTGAAAAAACCAGTTACAAATGAAAACCGATTCAACGCATCAAACGCAGCGAATGCTCCAGTTGAGATGACCTTAGTTGAAACTTCTGACAATCAGTCGGTATAGTGTATCAGAAAGCTATAGTGCGAAATTTCATTTTATACACGACCGAATTCGATCTTCGAAATTCGTTAAGACGGCAAGTTTTGATTGTTTTTTCATACTTTTTATAGCCATCTGGGCTGCAGACAAACTCGCGGAGAGACAGAAAAGGACAGCGGGACAGACAAGGTCACAATGACAAGTCAGGCAAGTGACAGAAAGACAGGAATGGATAGATAGAGAGAGACCGATTGTGGCAGACAAACAGCAATGTAGATAGACAGACAGGCGCGCACACACAGAAAAGCAGACACAGAAAAACAGAGACAGAAAGACAGACAGACACTAAGAAAGAAAGAAAGAAAGAAAGACAGACAGACACTAAGAAAGAAAGACAGACAGACAGACAGACAGACAGACAGACAGACAGACAGACAGACAGACAAGCAGGCGGGCAGGCAGACAGACAGACAGACAGACAGACAGACAGGCAGGCAGGCAGGCAGGCAGGCAGGCAGACAGACAGATAGACAGACAGACAGACAGATAGACAGACAGGCAGAAAGACAGACAGACAGACAGACAGAAAGACAGACAGACAGGCGGGCAGATGGAGACAAGGACACGAGTTAAACTAAGACACAAATACAAAGGCGAGTCACAAAGGAATTGAATCCCAGCCAGCAGACAGAAACTGAGCAGGCAAAGCTGCATGACGCTGTTCAGTAGCTGAGAAAATTTTCACTCGATTAAGAGTTTATTTTTTACACAAACGCAAGCTACTACTTTGCACAGTAGTGCTCTGCTTATTAAAACGGAGTGCCAGCAAATGCCACTATAAAATTCAAATCATCAAGGTCGTACGTAGAAAGGTGAATAACAACAATGACAACAGGTGACTCCAAATGATTAATTAGAGTCGCATAATTGCTGCTCAATTATGATTAAGGAGTAAAAAACATGCTGCAATATCAACTGCTACTTGGCGAACAGAAGAGTTGAGACGACACTTTAATTAGCTAGAAATAACGATATTCTACTTATACCTGGGAAGCCGAAGGCTGTCATAAGTAAAATGATGCAAATGGCTCCAGTTAAATCGGAAGCAGTTTCTAATGGACCATATTGGTACACCGGAAGCAGTTCCTAATGGACCATATTGATACACCGGAAGCAGTTCCTAATGGACCGTATTGGTACACCGGAAGCAGTTCCTAATGGACCATATTGGTGCACCGGAAGCAGTTCCTAATGGACCATATTGGTTGCACCGGAAGTAGTTCTTAATGGACCGTTTAGGTAAACCGGAAGCAGTTCCTAATGGACCGTATTGGTACACCGGAAGCAGTTCCTAATGGACCGTATTGGTACACCGGAAGCAGTTCCTAATGGACCGTATTGGTACACCGGAAGCAGTTCCTAATGGACCGTATTGGTACACCGGAAGCAGTTCCTAATGGACCGTATTGGTACACCGGAAGCAGCTCTTAACAGAGCCCAATTAGCCCACCGGAAGCAGTTCCTTCCTAACGGACCAAATTAGCTGACAAGAAACCATTCTCAATAGGGCCATACACTACTTTTGAAACTGTTATCAGTCACCGGAAAGTATTAATTGAACAAGTTCATAACAGAACACGGCACAGCAGACACTGGTGTCTATCTGCATTATTAATAAATAAACAATAATTAACAGTCCGAATAACGACAATCAAGCCAGACCAGACAGACCAACATCCTGCTTAGCCAGCTCCAACAGCATTGGATCGTCAAAGAACTTATTAATAGCCACATCCTCAGACAGGCCCTTGCGTCGGCGAGTTTTAATCATGAACTCTCTGGCCAGGTGCACAGCCGGCTGCGGTTCCAGCGGCCGGATTACGATGCTCTTGTCCAGCGGATCTCCCGGCACAATCTGCCAGTGATGGAACACGCTGAGGCAGAACGCCTGGCCCTGCGTATGCGTGCGCAGATCGGTCTCAAAGCCGAACGAATCAATAGCCGGCAGGAAGGCCTTGACAACGTACAGCGGACTACCGGGCACGGGAGCGTCGTGGGTCACGTGACCTCGCCTTCTAGCCAACACGCTGTAGACTGCGCTGACGCAATCGGCCGGGGTGAGGGCCTCAACGAACAGGTACGGCTCCATCAGGCGAGGCGTAGCCATGAGGAAGGCGCTGTAGGCCACCCTGCGGGCTGTCGGGATCAGCTGACTGCCGCCGCGGTGCACCGGCTCGGGAGCGATCAGAGCGTCCAGCATTTTCATCTTGACGTTGCGAACCGGCTCCTCGCAGAGCGGGCCCTCCCTGGTGGCCCACTGGAAGCCTTGCACGATGGAGTCGCGTGCCGTGGCCAGCAGGTCTTTGTCCACCTCGGAGGGCAGGGTGTCGTCAACGAGGACGTTGGGGCCGCTGGCGTCGGGACCGAATGCCCAGATGGACCTGCGGGGGGGGAGAAAGACGAGCGATGCTAGGAGGTCCTAGGTTCAAATTTGGACACTAGTTAGTGGCAGGGGGCTGTGGCACCCTGGTGCACTTTAAGCGACATTGTCACACAACCGGCGAGATCGGCATTGCTGTCCATTCCGCCTACGTTGAGATTCCAATTTAGCTTCAAATTAATGTGACTGCATTTGGGATCGAGCCTGGGCCGCTGGCACATCAGGGCAAAGCTACGCAAAGAAACAAGTGGATCCAGGGGCTGAGCTACGCAATTAGGCAGATCCAGGGGCTAAGCTACGCAATTAGACAGATCCAGGGGCTAAGCTACGCAATTAGACAGATTCAGGGGCTAAGCTACGCAATTGGGCGGATCCAGGAGCTAAGCTACACAATTGGGCGGATCCAGGGGCCAAGCTCTGCAAAGGGGCGGATCCAGGGGCCAAGCTCTGCAAAGGGGCGGATCCAGGGACCAAGCTCTGCAAAGGGGCGGATCCAGGGGCCAAGCTCTGCAAAGGGGCGGATCCAGGGGCCAAGCTCTGCAAAGGGGCGGATCCAGGGGCCAAGCTACGCAAAAGTGCGGATCCAGGGGCCAAGCTACGCAAAGGGGTGGATCCAGGGGCCAAGCTACGCAAAGGGGCGGATCCAGAGGCCAAGCTACGCAATGGGGCGGATCCAGGGGCCAAGCTACGCAAAGGGGCGGATCCAGGGCCAAGCTACGCAATTGGGCGGATCCAGGGGCCAAGCTACGCAAAGGGGCGGATCCAGGGGCCAAGCTACGCAAAGGGGTGGATCCAGAGGCCAAGCTACGCAAAGGGGCGGATCCAGGGGCCAAGCTACGCAAAGGGGCGGATCCAGGGGCCAAGCTACGCAAAGGGGCGGATCCAGGGGCCAAGCTACGCAAAGGGGCGGATCCAGAGGCCAAGCTACGCAAAGGGGCGGATCCAGGGGCCAAGCTACGCAAAGGGGCGGATCCAGGGCCAAGCTACGCAATTGGGCGGATCCAGGGGCCAAGCTACGCAAAGGGGCGGATCCAGAGGCCAAGCTACGCAAAGGGGCGGATCCAGAGGCCAAGCTACGCAAAGGGGCGGATCCAGGGGCCAAGCTACGCAAAGGGGCGGATCCAGGGGCCAAGCTACGCAAAGGGGCGGATCCAGGGGCCAAGCTACGCAAAGGGGCGGATCCAGGGGCCAAGCTACGCAAAGGGGCGGATCCAGGGGCCAAGCTACGCAAAGGGGTGGATCCAGAGGCCAAGCTACGCAAAGGGGCGGATCCAGGGGCCAAGCTACGCAAAGGGGCGGATCCAGGGGCCAAGCTACGCAAAGGGGCGGATCCAGGGGCCAAGCTACGCAAAGGGGCGGATCCAGGGGCCAAGCTACGCAAAGGGGCGGATCCAGAGGCCAAGCTACGCAAAGGGGCGGATCCAGGGGCCAAGCTACGCAAAGGGGCGGATCCAGGGCCAAGCTACGCAAAGGGGCGGATCCAGGGGCCAAGCTACGCAAAGGGGCGGATCCAGAGGCCAAGCTACGCAAAGGGGCGGATCCAGAGGCCAAGCTACGCAAAGGGGCGGATCCAGGGGCCAAGCTACGCAAAGGGGCGGATCCAGGGGCCAAGCTACGCAAAGGGGCGGATCCAGGGGCCAAGCTACGCAAAGGGGCGGATCCAGGGGCCAAGCTACGCAAAGGGGCGGATCCAGAGGCCAAGCTACGCAAAGGGGTGGATCCAGAGGCCAAGCTACGCAAAGGGGCGGATCCAGGGGCCAAGCTACGCAAAGGGGCGGATCCAGAGGCCAAGCTACGCAAAGGGGTGGATCCAGAGGCCAAGCTACGCAAAGGGGCGGATCCAGGGGCCAAGCTACGCAAAGGGGCGGATCCAGAGGCCAAGCTACGCAAAGGCTTCAGCAAATGATAACTAACCTAGCAGCCAGCAGATCCCAGTCGTATTTGTGCTGGAAGAATTCAGCCACCCGTTTCCTCGGCCAGGACAGGCTGACGCCGCCAGCTTCAATGTCTTCGGCGATGCCCTTTTCCAAGGGTTCGGCGATGAGCGTCAGCTTGTTGCGGCGATTCGGAGTCTCGGCGAAGCACTTCACCGAGCTGGTCTCCACAACAGTTTCGGCGAAGGCGACAACCGGATCGGCTACTTTAACCTCGATATCGGCGTAGAGCTGGCGCAGGTCAAGCAGGGCGCAGTCCAGGTACAGCTCGCCGGTGCCCATGATCACGTGCTCGCCAGACTCCTCGATGCGGCAGGCTAGCAACGGATAGGATTTGCTCAGCTTGCGCAGGCCGTCAAGCATTTTCGGCAGTTCGGATGGCAGGCTGGGCTCAACTGCCACTTTCACTACAGAGGCTGTGTTGTACTGCAGCGGCCGGTAGGTCAGCACCCGGCGGCAGGCCGAGTCCGCGCCCGTGATGGTGGCTGTCTTGGCGATTGGCTCGTCAACGCCTTCAATCAGCACCCAGTTGCCGGCTGGCACCCGGCTCAATTCAACTCTGTATTGAGCGTTGAGCAGCCACAGACGGCCGACTCGAGCGGTGCGAGAGTCCTCCTCGTCGGCTAGGGTGTACTGCTCGCCGAGGACGCGGACCTGCGAAGGAGAGAGGAGGGCGTTTGTGCGATGACTGGTCCCGTTCCCTCCTCTCTACCACTGACCCTCCCTCTCCTCTCTACCACTGACCCTCCCTCTCCTCTCTACCACTGACCCTCCCTCTCAGCTCTACCAATGACCCTCCCTCTCCTTTCTACCACTGACCCTCCCTCTCCTCTCTACCACTGACCCTCCCTCTCCTCTCTACCACTGACTCTCCCTCTCAGCTCTACCACTGACCCTCCTTCTCCTATCTACCAATTACCCCCCTTCTATCTACCATTAAGCCCCCTCTCACCTCTACCATTGACCCTCGCTCTCACCTCAGCTTCCATTGATTTCTCCTCTTATGCCTCCCTCTCCCCCCTCAGCATTCCACTCCCAGGCCGCACCAACCTGCTGTTCAGCATGAAGCGTGCCGGAGATGACGCGGCCAAACACATGGAATCCGCTGGCGTCGGGCGTAGGGAACAGCTTAGTAGCGTGAATCACCAGCACACCGTTGGGGTCGCAGGCGGCCATGTCAGCGCACACGCCGCCATCTGAGTCGCTATTCTCGGCGCCGCTGTACCAACGCTGGACACGCTCGGCTGCAGCGTCAGCCGGGCTCGGACAGTGCCGGACGGCCGCTTCGACTAAAGGGTCCCAGCCTGAGAAGAACCGGCGCAGCACGAGGCGGAGCAACGGTCGAACGTTGAGCTTGAGCTCGGAACGGGAGATTGGCACGTCCAGCTCTTGACAGACCGCTTCTACGTTAGTTTCTACGTCTCCGACCAGGGTGCTGAAGATCTGCGTAGCGGTTTGGGGAAAAATATGTGCCAATAATGTGTCAGGATGTCAGATTCAAAGTTTCAGGATACCATATCCAAAGTGTCAGGATGTCATATTTAAAGTTTCAGAATGTCATATTCAAAGTTTCAGGATGTCATATCTAAAGCGTCAGGATGCCACATTCAAAGTGTCAGGATACCATATCCAAAGTGTCAGGATGTCATATTTAAAGTGTCAGGATTACATATCCAAAGTTTCAGGATGTCATATCTAAAGTGTCAGGATGCCACATTCAAAGTGTCAGGATACCATATCCAAAGTGTCAGGATGTCATATCCAGTGTCAGGATGCCACATTCAAAGTGTCAGGATACCATATCCAAAGTGTCAGGATGTCATATCCAAAGTGTCAGGATGCCACATTCAAAGTGTCAGGATACCATATCCAAAGTGTCAGGATGTCATATCCAAAGTGTCAGGATGCCACATTCAAAGTGTCAGGATACCATATCCAAAGTGTCAGGATGTCATATCCAAAGTGTCAGGATGCCACATTCAAAGTGTCAGGATACCATATCCAAAGTGTCAGGATGTCATATCCAAAGTGTCAGGATTACATATCCAAAGTGTCAGGATTACATATCCAAAGTGTCAGGATTACATATCCAAAGTGTCAGGATTACATATCCAAAGTGTCAGGATGCCGTATTAATAGTGTCAGGATGTCAAAGTTAAAGCGTCAGGATGCCACATTCAAAGTGTCAGGATGCCACATTCAAAGTGTCTGGATGTCATATTTAAAGTGTCAGGATGCCACATTCAAAGTGTCAGGATACCATATCCAAAGTGTCAGGATGTCATATCCAAAGTGTCAGGATTACATATCCAAAGTGTCAGGATTACATATCCAAAGTGTCAGGATTACATATCCAAAGTGTCAGGATGCCGTATTAATAGTGTCAGGATGTCAAAGTTAAAGCGTCAGGATGCCACATTCAAAGTGTCAGGATGCCACATTCAAAGTGTCTGGATGTCATATTTAAAGTGTCAGGATTACATATCCAAAGTGTCAGGATGCCACATTCAAAGTGTCAGGATGCCACATTTAAAGTGTCAGGATGTCATATTCAAAGTGTCAGGATGTCATATCTAAAGCGTCAGGATGCCATATTCAAAGTGTCAGGATGTCGTATTCAAAGTGTCAGGATGCCATTATCATAGTGTCAGGATGCCGTTATCATAGTGTCAGGATGCCATTATCATAGTGTCAAGATGCCATTATCATAGTGTCAGGATGCCATTATCATAGTGTCAGGATGCCATTATCATAGTGTCAGGATGTATAGCAATAGCAATACAGAATAGCAATCCGGCCCGGTCAAGGCTTGTGCTTCTTCTCAGCTTTTTTTTTTCTCGCGATCTTCTCTTCCCACTCTCCCTTCTTACTCTTCCTTCTTCTCTTCGCCTTATCTTCTCTCTTATCTTTTCTCTCATTCCATCTCTTGCCCCTCTCCTCTCACACACAGATACTAGAATAACTAGATGGGACACTCAGCACATTTGCGTGTAAGCTACTTTCAGTTCAGTAGTAAGTTAAACAGAAGCATTTAAATGTACTTTTAAAGCCAAGACATTTACTGGCTTTTACCCATCAGTTCAAACCCTCCAACCGCGCCTTTCCACACTACGCCCCGCCCACCCCAATTTTATTGCCTTTTTCGGAATTCCAGCCAGCCTAAATCTGTCATGTACATTTCAGTGGACTGGCCAATGTACATTACTGCTGAACCAATTAGCAAGTTGTTTACGCCTGCAAGCTTGGGGGCTTCTTAACTTATCAGTCATTTCAGCTGCCGTTAATTTTATAAAGCAGCTTATGTATTATTCTTTGCTACTGAACTGAAAGTAGAAAGCTGTTATACCAAGTATACATGCCTGAGTTATTTTAGCCGACCCCTGATTTAAACAAAACACAGGCAGGCACCGAAATTTCAACTCTAAAAGCCAACCTTATAGACGGGCTCCAGACAGAACTGAACAAAGGTCCTCTGCTGTGCCTGCTGGCTCTTGCCGCCGGCAGAGTTCGGATTCCTGCTAAACCGCCTAGTCTTGGCGTCAAAGTACACGTCGCCCCACAGGCGCTCGGCAAACTGGACAGCGTCCATCCTGGGCGCGAATTTCTGCTTGTACAAGCTGGCAAACGAAGCCAGACTAAAGCAGAACCGAAATGCGGACGAAGCAAAAATCACCGAGCCGTCTAGCGGCGTCAGTGGACGCGCCAGCTCGGGCGTCGGAGCGTGAGTGTGCACCAGCGCGTTGATCTCGTCGACGAGATGACGCAATCGATGATAAGCATCAGCCGGTGGCAGCTTGAGCTCAATGATTAGCCGGTCAATTTTGTTGATGCAGAGAATCAGCGGCAGGCCGTGCTGCATTGCCTGCTGAATGGCCCGCTCCGTGCCCAGCATGGCGCCCTCTGCCGCGCACACAACCAGCAGCACAGCGTCACACAAGCGATAAGCTGCGGCTTGTTCGTCTGCGAAGCACGGATGCCCGGGCGTGTCCATCAGATTGACAAGGTGCGACTTGCCGCGCGAGTCGGGCAGCAGCAGGCTTAACGGGCAGCACTTCACAGACAGACCGCGCTCGCATTCAACTCGAAGGCTGTGCGTGAATGCCAGCTCAGCGCGACCGTCGGCCACGTCAGAGGCTGTTGCACGAACATCAGGATGCGTGAGCTCGACCAGGCAGTCAAGCAGGCAGGTCTTGCCGTGATGCAGGTGCCCGGCAACCGCTAGGCAACGAATTAGTTTGGGGCTGTCCATCAGGTCGGTTAGAAACTCCCAGTCGAATGTGGTTCTGGGCACGTCGGATCGCTCGCGAAAGTACACCCGTTTAGTGCGTATGGGAGCGATGATGGGCTCAGTGAGAGGCTGGGCGTCTTCCTCCTGCACCAGCGTCTCCACGTCCGGTCCGTAGACCTGCGTTGTATTTTATAATTAATAATGTGATTAAAATCAATACCGATCAATAGTTAAATTACTCGATTTTCGATACATATCGGTAGTTAAATTACTCGATTTTTGATACATATCGATACTCAAGTTACTTTACTTTCGATACAAATCGGTATTTAAGTTACTATATTTTTGATACATATCGGTACTTAAGTTACTTGGTTTACGATACTTATCAACAAAACTTTAATAATTAAAATTCTGTATAAAATCATCCTATATAGCAAATATGTGGATCAAAGCTCAAAATGTAACGTCAACATTCGATACATATCGGTAGACCGACAAAAATTAGAACACACTTTACCTCGGCAGCGGACGGGTAGTACTTTTTATCTTCGTGCAGAACAACTCGCATCTCGGAATCTTCGTCACCTTTGCCCAGAGCCAGGCGAGATGAGCCGGCGCCTCCAGCATCAGCAGCCTCATCATCGTCGCCTTCCTCTTCATCAAAATCGTCGTCGCCATCGTCGCCGGGTCGACCGTGGCCGCCGCGATGACCGATTTCGACTTCGTCATCCTCGTCGTCATCATCGGAAGCCAAGTCCGGCCCGATGTAGTTGCCGAACTCGTCGTAGAGGTCCTCGCCGTCCATGCAGGAAACAATTCGGTTGTTGCATTAACTCTGCAGTACGTAAGGGTTCATCAAGTTCATTCCTGTCTACCGAAGTAAGTCTACCCAAACTCCTACCTGTCTATCTGAGTACACAACAGTCTACCCAAACACCTACCTATCTACCTGAGTACACAACAGTCTACCCAAACACCTACCTATCTACCTGAGTACACAACAGTCTACCCAAACACCTACCTATCTAACTGAGTACACAACAGTCTACCCAAACACCTACCTATCTAACTGAGTACACAACAGTCTACCCAAACACCTACCTATCTAACTGAGTACATAACAGTCTACCCAAACACCTACCTATCTAACTGAGTACACAACATTCTACCCAAACACCTACCTATCTAACTGAGTACACAACAGTCTACCCAAACACCTACCTATCTAACTGAGTACACAACAGTCTACCCAAACACCTACCTATCTAACTGAGTACACAACAGTCTACCCAAACACCTACCTATCTAACTGAGTACACAACAGTCTACCTAAACACCTACCTATCTAACTGAGTACACAACAGTCTACCTAAACACCTACCTATCTAACTGAGTACACAACAGTCTACCTAAACACCTACCTATCTAACTGAGTACACAACAGTCTACCTAAACACCTACCTATCTAACTGAGTACACAACAGTCTACCCAAACACCTACCTATCTAACTGAGTACACAACAGTCTACCTAAACACCTACCTATCTAACTGAGTACACAACAGTCTACCTAAACACCTACCTATCTAACTGAGTACACAACAGTCTACCTAAACACCTACCTATCTAACTGAGTACACAACAGTCTACCCAAACACCTACCTATCTACCTGAGTACACAACAGTCTACCCAAACTCCTACCTGTCTACCTGAGTACACAACAGTCTACCCAAACTCCTACCTGTCTACCTGAGTAGTGAGTACACAACAGTCTACCCAAACTCCGACCTGTCTACCTGAGTACACAACAGTCTAACCAAACTCCTACCTGTCTACCTGAGTACACAACAGTCTACTCAAACTCCTACCTGTCTACCTGAGTACACAACAGTCTACTCAAACTCCTACCTGTCTACCTGAGTACACAACAGTCTACCCAAACTCCTACCTGTCTACCTGAGTACACAACAGTCTACCCAAGTCCTACCTGTCTACCTGAGTACACAACAGTCTACCCAAGTCCTACCTGTCTACCTGAGTACACAACAGTCTACCCAAACTCCTACCTGTCTACCTGAGTAGTGAGTACACAACAGTCTACCCAAACTCCTACCTGTCTACCTGAGTACACAACAGTCTACCCAAGTCCTACCTGTCTACCTGAGTACACAACAGTCTACCCAAGTCCTACCTGTCTACCTGAGTACACAACAGTCTACCCAAACTCCTACCTGTCTACCTGAGTAGTGAGTACACAACAGTCTACCCAAACTCCTACCTGTCTACCTGAGTACACAACAGTCTACCCATAAACCTATCTGTCTACCTGAGTACTTAACAGTCCACCCAAACACCTTACCTGTCTACCTGAGTACACAACAGTCCACCCAAACACCTTACCTGTCTACCTGAGTACTTAACAGTCCACCCAAACACCTTACCTGTCTACCTGAGTACACAACAGTCTATCCAAACACCTTACCTGTCTGAGTGCCTAACTTACGTGAGCCCTCATCAATCTACTGAAAACCTACCTGTCTACCTAAGTACTTACTAGTCTACCCAACACATACTTGTCTGAGTACCCACCAGTCTACTGAAAATCTATCTTTGAGAGCCTACAACAGTGTCGTAATCTACAAAAAAGGAAAATTATTTACAAAAATAATCAAATTTGAGTAACTATTGGATTTGAAAACCGGTTAAATAGTATTGGATTGCAGGTGGCACTCACATACATATTACTAATTTTTATTTCTTTTTTCAGAACTTATAAAAGAGTTAACACAATTAAACACAATTATGAAGCAAAAACAACTAAAAGTCGGGTATGATAGGACCAATGCAATGTAGAACCAATATCAGACGTAGGCAGTAACCGATGTTCAGAACATATTACTGTGCTATTTTTTATCTTGAAGCAGAAGCGCACAGCAGGAAAGACTTAAGCAAGCTGGTGTAGGGAAGGCATTGACACAGATAGCAACACCAACACCGCGTTGAGAGGTGCAAAACTTATGGAAAAAAATTAAACCATATGAAATTGTACAGTGTAGCAAAAAGATAGTTTTAGAAAACTACTAGCAAGTAGTATAAGCTATAAATAATATAGTGTCATAATTTCACAGTTTACTACAGAAATACTATAACTGACTCAAAATAAACTTAAGAAGCTTATAATAAAATAAATTCAATGACAAAAAAACAATTTTAAATAGCAGGATAGCGATGTGGTTAGGAAATGTGATTTAAGAGTGGATAAAAAACGAAATCCTGTTTGTGTCAGATGGTAGAAGGCATTTAGCGCCCCAATCTAGCAATGCTAGATTGCTACCAAAATGAATAGCGATGCTCTCTTGTCAACACTAAAAGCACAGAAGACACGCATGGAACTATGACATTTCATATGACAGCTTTACCCAGTTGCGAATAATAAAAACTCAATATAGGAAAAAAAATGGATCGATGACAAAAATAAAAAATCACATTTTTGTACAAGAATAGACTTTTTAAAATGAATCAACGGCATGAAAGTTTAAAGTTGTTAAATTATACAAAATCCAGTAAAATTAATAACTTTGATAAGCCCTACCACTGCAAGCAGTACTCGTCGAAATTCATAACCATACATGCGCAACACCCAGGTAAGTCGCAAAAATGCACACTCGAAAACCAAACGTACTACTAATTAGATGACGAGGCATTTAGCCTTAACAATATGGTCATAGTTACTCTAGCCGTCTGCCTAAAATTACGTTAATTTTGCTTAGGTTGCTTTCGTAGGTAAGTCGCATTTTTGGTCAAAAAGCAGCAAGTCACACGGCCGGTGTAAATCCAGGGGGTTGCGCATGTATGTTCCAAGGACCACTAGAAGAAGAAGGACGGGACACTTCGTTTCTTGGAAAATTTATTAAAGGCTGATGTTCACGGAAATGTTCATGGTTCACGGCTCTTCTTTTGATATAACTTACAATTTATAACTTAGAATTTTACAATATCTGTTTAATCGAATTCATCTAATTATTAGCAATATATCATTAAAAAACAGTTGGCTATAATTCATTGTTTATTCATTTTAGTTTTTTACTTTTTATATAAAATAAGTATTTAAATATGTAGCTACCTTAGCAATACTAGCTTTGCCTAGACCTAGTTACATGTTTATCAAGACAGGATCTATTTTACTAAGAATTGACAAAATTTTATATTAAATAAATGTATGAATCCAAGCAAATGATTTTAACCAAGCTTGTTCCCTTTTATTTTTAAACTTAGGCTTTTATTATATTAATATAGCTATTATCTTTAATTTGGCTAGCTATTCTATATTTCTTAATCAGTGTTTTTTAATGATATATTGCTAATAGATAGATGCATTCGATTAAACAGATATTGTAAAATTCAAGTTAGTCACTAGTTAGCTTTAGACTATAATTGCTGCATGATATAGCTAGTAACTAAAATAATATGTAGATCAATTATTCATGAAGAAATCTTTATAAAATCCGTCGAAGCAACATGTTTTGTAAGTTATATCAAAAGAAGAGCTTTGTATCTGCTTTCAATAAAAAGCTATCACCAATTTAAAATGAAAAAAGTGAAAAGTTGCTATCTCGCTAGTGCATTTTCCGTGAACATCAGCCTTCAATAAATTTTCCAAGAAACGAAGTGTCCCGTCCTTCCCTTTCTAGTGGTCCTTGGTATGTTCATAACTAAATTATATAACCCACGTGTAGCACTGATGACTAAAAATCAGTATTGAATTAGCAAGCGACATTTCATTTATTTATTTTATCGATTTTTCACACCCGATAATAACCGCTAGCTTTGAGTCGTTTCACTTGTTTCAGCGTCTTGCTCATCAGCGGAGCGGATTTAGTAGAACCCCGAGCCCCGCCAGAGGTTGACGCACCCGAGGACTTGCCGCCGCCTTCGCCGCTGTGCACCGACATTGGCGCCGAAGCGGTTGGCAATATGTGCTGAGACAACTGCTCAACTAGCTGAGCACGCTCAGGATTTGCTGAACTACGCGCGGTTTTGCTTGAATTGGAAAATTTCAACGAAGGCGCCTCCGAATCGTCGCGATGCCGATTTCGCTTGCGCTGCGGCGGCTTGTCAATTAGCGTGAACATAGTTTTACGCTGCTGACTGCGCGCCTGAGCCTGGGTATTAGCTAATCGTTCCGTTATGCTTTGCAGCTTTGCCTGCTGTTTGCGCCTCGATTTTATATAGCGCCGGCGCCACGGCGCCGAGTTGGAGCTGGCGCCGTCATCCTCGATTAATTGGACATCGGGGAAATCGCGCATGAAGTGCAACTGCCACAGTTCGTCATCGTCTCCAATTAAATGAGGATTGTGACCTTCTAGGCGTTCCAGTTGCTCCACGTTGCATTTGGCTAAGACAGGCTTGATCACGTGATAGGGCACGCCTGGCCCCATGGCACCCAGCCAGTCCAAGTGAGCGGCAAGATAATCAAGACAGACCTGTTTCAGAGTCGGCACAGTGTCGTACACGCTACGCGATCTGCCCGAGTAAACAGCTGTTCGAGTGTGAAATTTCAACGGAATAGCCAATCCGTCATTATTGTCCTCTGTTGTTGAGTTTTGCTTCAATGAAGCTGCCGATTTGGCAGCTATTGCTGGGTCTTCGCTAATTCCCAAGTCCAATTCTGACGGCAGTTGAGGCAATGCCTCAGCTTTCTGCTTCTTTTTCTTCTTTTTCTTGTCTGGTCGCTTCGAGGCGGCCAGCTCTAGGCAGTCGCCGAATGTTAATCCTGTCGTATTATCGAATTCGCCTAAACTGGATTCTGGTCTGTTCTTTTTCTTCTTCTTCTTGGCCTTACAAGATGAACTCGAGCGAGTCGAATCTTCCGTAGTAGCGGGAGGAACAGGCGGTGGCAAACTGAAAGACACGCCCGGCCTAGCAGCAATTTTACCTGAAGATTGTTCGGACTTGTCCAACTCACTGGGCTTCTTCTTTGACTCAAGACAACTGCTTGATTGGTTAGCAGAAGAAGCCGAGTGGCTTAGTTCTTGCTTTATGGACTCGTTGACAGATTTCTTAGAATCGCCATTCGGTTTCTTAGAATCGTCGCTTGATTTCTTAGAAACGCTACTTGATTTCTTAGAATCCGAATTGGAAGCAATAAAAGAATTAGAAGAATTGCCAATCTTCGAATTCGTATCTGTAGAAATTGGTTCGGTACTAAAGCTAGGACTGGATTTTTGTTTAGCTGTGGAAGTCACCTCGGCTACAGCTGGCAAGGGCTGGCTGAGCAATTCCGGTCGTTGAGTCAAGGCCGAGTCAACAATTCGTTTCCAATTGTTAACAAGCTCGGTGGCAACCGTGTCAAGTTCGCTGCGCGAGCCGTCGCGACAAGCGTTGACAGCTTTGCCAATGCCACTGCTGGCTAGCACCTGCATGTTCACCTTGACCTGGCGTAGGCGCCTGAGCAAATCCAGCTTCTGAAGGGATTGATTTCGATGCTGATTTAATGTTTTAAGTTTCATTTTGGCAATTTGGAAAGGTTTGGTCGGATTATTTGAGTCAATATTTTTTAAAATATTTTAGATTGTCCAAGCTCAAGCGTTGGCAAAATTTTATCTCAAGGGCCAGATGGAGAGCCTAGCAAAAAAAGAAGAAAGAAAAAAGAAGGAAAGGGGGTATAGGAGAGAAGAGAGGGGGATAGAGAAAAGAAGAGGAGAGAAGAGAGAAGAGAATGAGACGAGAGAAGGGAGAGGAGAGAAAGGAAAGAGGAGAATAGGAGAATAGAGAGGACACAAACCTTGAGCGCCCCGGATTGCTTTTGTGAAGTTTCGAAGGACCCGAGGGCCGGATAGAGGCGAGGCTTTGCGGCCGAATGTGGCCCGCGGGCCAGGGGGTTGGAGGAGACACTGGACTGGACTAAGCTTATTAATTTACGCTAGACGCTAGAGTTATGGCCTTTGCAAATTCTAAATTAATACCTGTTTTGCACCACAAAAAAGCAGTTCGGCAAGACACTAGCTAGGAGTGCAATGTTATGCTATGCATTTGAAACCCAGTTTAATACTACCCAGTAAAAAGACAGGACTTACCTTTGCAGCTGAGGTAGATGCTGACATGAGCTTGTCGGTGCATCGTTTAAAATAAACGAGTTCCACATCGGAGGACCCAGTGTCTCCCGATGCCATTTCACTTAGAGATGTTTCTGAAAAAAAACATAACTATTTAAAAATTTCTGATTGACAAACGCTTCAAAATTATCAATCAGTACAAATGTTGGATTTCTTATAAAAGCTTTCCTGCAACAAAGACTAGCCCCTTTGTTTAAACCAGGGGTTGGCAAACTTTAGCCCATGGGCCAAGCCTCTCTATTCAACTATTGGGTCCTTTGAACTTCACAATAGCAATCTGGCTCGCTCAAAGTTTGTCTCTTCTCAGCTTAGCTATCAGCTCTCTAATCTCCTCTCTCTTCTCTTCTCTCCTTTCTCTTCTCTCCCCTCTCTTCATTCCCGACTTCTCTCATCTCCTTTCTCTCCTCTCCCTTCTCTCTTCTCAATTTTCATCTCTCCTCTCTAATCTCTCCTGTCCCTTCTCCCTTCTCCCACCTTTTCTCTCTCCTGTCTTCTCTTCTCTATTCCCTCTGCTCTCTCTCCTCTGGTTCGCAGGCATGCACTATATTCTCCATCTGACCCTTGAGGTAAAAAGCTTGCCAACCCTCATCTAAACACTTATAATATATAATATATATGCTCATGGTGGTGCAGGTCATTTACTCATATGCTTGTACATGTGCAACCTCTCCAATTTGTTTAATATGCACAATGATAATAAAAAAGAAAAACAATTATTATATAATATTGAGCTTGTTAGGCCAAGTAACTTAATATACTGTATATCTAATATAAATATATTATTATAGTTACCAATAGTCACATAGTTACAAATCTTGACTTTTTTCAAGATCTCAAAACCAAAATCAAGATTGAGAAAAGTATCAAGATCTTGATGATTGAGATTAAGATCAAGTCAAAATCTTATGACCCATAAAGATAAAGATAAAGTATCTTATAATAGCATACAAAAAAGCATAATTTGCACTTAGTGTCATATAACATTTTAATCTTTTATAGCTTAATTATAATATAATATAATATATTTATGCATTTTTATATGATATGTCTTACTTGGCTCCTAGGGCTAGGGCACATTAGAAAAAAGCCTAGAATAAGGTACCTAGTAAAATGCGGAATCCACAGTAGAATTAGAATTAAATAGAACAGTAAAATGCGGAATCCACAGTGGAATAGTAAAATGTAGAATCAATTGCAGAATCAACTAACTTGAAATAAAATGTAAAATATAGGAATAAAAAATTATGTTATTTTTCAATATATATAGCTTTGCCTATAGCACTGTAACTATATAAAAGTTATAAAAATTTTTAGTATGATTCTATATTAAGGCAAACTGAACTAGAAATAGCAATATCTATTGGACCTACTCAAAGTAATAATATAGGTTCTTTTGTGAATAATATAGCTGATGGGTATTTAAAAATTATCATAATTTTTTAGTAGTTTGGTAAAATTTTGAAAGCTTAGGAAGTAAGAAATTTAGGGGGGCCTAATGGATTCCATTGCTTATTCCACGTTTTATTATTCCACTGCAGATTTTGCATTTTAATATTTTATTTACTGGATGCCTTAGAAAAATATTAACTAAATAGATCTTATATATAAGCATAGGCTTAGGGCTAGCTAGGGTAAGGGCCTATTTATTAGGCCTATTTATTTGAAAAAAATTGACCACAAGCCCTATTTATTAAGCATCCAAATCAAAGACTAATTAATTAATATCATTATTATCAATTAGACTAATTAATTAACATCATTATTATCAATTAACATTATTATGTCCATTGTCTAGGCAAGAATAATATAATGAGTCATAATTTAAAATATTAATAATAGGCCTATGGCCTACCTAGCCTATTATATATTTAACCTAATTGCAATTGGTCCTAATACTAGCTAGGCCTAATGGCCTAATGTAGCCTTAACTATGCTAGACTAAAGTCTGCCATAGGCTTAAAGACAATTTAACTGTTTTAAACAATAATAATTATAATACCCTACTTATAGGCCTATTTTACTAGGCCTAGTTAATTATAGGTCTAGTATAAATAGCCTGGGCCCTAAGTCATTGAGCAAAACTAGAGCCAAAGCCAAACTCAATCTATAAAGCAAAGCAGTGTAACACCCCCACTGCCCCTATCAAGGTAGGCCTAGACTTGTCTATTGGGTTTTTTGGCCCCTTGAAAATCTTATTAACAATAGATTTTAGGCATCAAAGGCTTATCTGGTGAAATATTTTAAAATTATAGGTTATTGTTCTTCTTCTGGTCTCTCACTTCTATGGCTCTATGTCTATTTCAAATATCAATGTGAAAGCCAAATAACTGAGGCGGCAGATTCAACTGACTTTTCCTGATGATGCAAATACTTGATGGTAACTTATAGATCGTTGTATTTGATGGTCATAATCTCGAGATGTTATCTTACAAATATAATGCCTAAGATGGAATTCCAAATAAGAAGCTCATTTTGTTCGAGTTCCAAAGGGTTTCTAAGTGTTTGGGTGAACTGAAGGTTTTGTCTATTGTGGAACGTGGGTTGGAACTTGGTTGTTGTTTTAGTTTTAGTGAGTCAATTTATCAGTTTTAGTGTTTGGGTTGAGACCCTAGCAGTGTCAATCAAAAGTAGTCAAAGGAGGTAAGCTAGGAGGAGGGCAAAAGAGAGGCGGAAGAGAGAAAGGGCCAGGGAGGCGCGAGCTTCTTACTTGGTTAACATGAGCTTTTATAGTACTTTTCAGTCTTGATCACATTGGATAATACATAACTGTTTTTCATTGGTTGAGGTTGGGGTTGTGTCCTCAGCTTTTGCTATTTGGAGCGCATTCATTGGTTAACATACATTCAATCTGAATGGGAACTTTCTAGAGCCAAAATGTATCACTTCACTGGCAAGTGGCAACTTCATTTTATCCGTGCCAATTGCCAAATTCAAAAAATTGTTTTTTAAGTGTAAAAAAGGGCCATATGAATTGATATGATATGATGGAATTGTTAGATGGAATTGCCCTAGTATAACAAACATATATGCTACTCAAAATTTAGTGTTAAGTTAAGTTTAAATTATGATTGATGAATTTGTTTTTAGCTGGCTTACTGGCTTAAATAACTGGCTTAAATTAAATAGGGCCTACCCGGCCTACGTTACAAAAATTGACAATGTCAATAACAAGTCCTAGGCAGTCTCATTCCCTGCAATTATATAGTGCATACATGTTTAATGAGCCTTGGAAATATTCATCCTCGAGAATTTGGCTTTGCTAGGCCCCTAGTTGCCAATGGGCAACCGAAAATAGCCATTGGCAACTGGATTTTGAGCGCAAGGGCCAGCTGGCAACTGGATTTTCAACCTTAAAAAAACCCTGCTCATCTCATCTACCCCTAGCCTAGCCCTAGCTAAGCCTTAGCATGGCTATAATTAGGCTAGACCTATTGCTATTAGTACTAGGACTAGGGCTAGATTATCTAGAAGTAGTAGTAGTAAGTTTGGCTCAGGCAAGAAGCCTGTTTGTTCAATATATTTCAGTGTACTTAAAAAAATTCAAGAGTTCAAGAAATTTCAAGAAATTCAAGAAGACAATTTATTTAATGCATTAGTACGTAAGTACGATCGATGGTACGAGTTCGTGTTTTTTTGTAATAATATGATATTTGAAAGAGCGCCTAAATGTTATTTACGAAACTTTGAACGAGCTTTAACGACTAACGAAGAAAAAGTAAGGAATTTAAAAAGACAACTATTGTGTGAAATTGATGTATGTAGTTAGTAGTTAGTGATATTGAGCAAATCAGTTGAACCCGTAGGTAATAAAAAATTATATAGGCATTAATTAGATAATAACAAATTTGTATTAAATATGGTATTTGAAAGAGCGTATAGGATTTTTTGCGGTTTTTACGGGCGAACTTTACGGACTAACAACAGAACGAAAAGTAATTAAGTAGGGAGTTATAAAAACAGGTACCGTATGGCTTTGATGCAAAAAACGGTTCATCCAAAATGCGATTTAAGTTGCAAAACATAAATTGCAAAAAAATAATGTTTTTGAAATCGTGCTAGGTTTTGCAAAAAGTCGAAAACACGACCTTTAGCTCTCGTTATTTTTCCCTTGTTCAAGTTTATATTGATTTTACATATAGTAACACCAGCAAAGAGGTGATTCCAAACGCTTACCTTGATTTTGAAGTATGATACTCTGACAAGCGAGTGTTTGTTCAAAAATTATTCTTGAAAGTACTTGAATCTAAGAAGATTTGGATATACTTCAAAGCCGTTTATGCGTTCATTTGCATTCAACTAAATGATGATTAAACTAGCAGAATGAAAGGAATGATAGTATGAACTTTACGAATTGAACTGATCCAAATGATCGAGATGTTTATCCTGTTCAAATAACCTGAACAAATTCTGGTCCTCAAATTAACCTAAGCTAGAATTTGTTACTTCACATGCAGATGCATTTGTTTCATAGCATATTTCTTTTAAATGCAATTTAAAACAGCTTCAACAGTTTTGGAAAACCAATAGCCCTTATCTCTTGCAATATACGTACATATTCGGTTATAGAATGCCATTCATGCACAGTACACTGTTCGATCCTACATGTGCAAAAATTTATATACATTATTTTATTTTATTAACAGTGAAAAACTGAAATGTGCACACTTGTACATTCATTTTTGAAGTGATTATCATTCATTTAAGTGAATGAATTGGAATTGAATATATGAATTCATGTAGGACACGCAACCACAAACTCAACCTGGAGATCACGCAGTTACCTCTCAAAATTGAATATTTACCAACTGAGTCTACGTCCGCACGATAGCAATAGCTGTACAATATAACGCAATAGATATTTTTTCATAAAATTAATTAAGCATGATATAACAAAGCAAGCCGTTACAATCAGATTTCAGTGCCATTATTTCAAAAGTTTGTAAAAAAACTACCAGTGAAATCGATTTTTCGGATTTTATATTTCTTTCAATTGAAGCGCAAAAGTGGCATATTGAGAGGGCCGACCTCAAGCAACCCAAGTCACTTTTTTAATACAATTCGCTTCAGTATCCGTAACAGAGTATTCGTAACACTTGACGAAAAAAAACAATAACATTATTGCCTTACTACAAGCTGAAAAATTAACTGCCAATATTTTCCTACTTTGTATTATATACTGCTAACAGTAGCAAGTGATTTGCATAATAAGAGAAAAATAAACGGCAACTAATAAATTCACAGCTACAATAGATTTTCAAGATTCAACCACAGATATCAGCTAGATGGGCCACTCAGCACATTTGCGTGTAAGCTACTTTCAGTTTAGTAGCATGTTAGACAAAGCATTTTAATGCTTTTTTAAAGCCAAGGCTCACTTATTGGCTCTTACCCCCCCCCCCCTAGCTTAAACCCTCCAACCGCTCCTCCTCCTTTCCACAATACCCCCGCCCCGACCCAATTTTATTGCCTTTCTCGGAATTCCAGTCTAGAGCTGCCATGTACATTTCAGTGGACTGGCCAATGTACATCATTGCTGAACCAATTAGCAAGTTGTTTGCGCCTGCAAGCTTGTGGGCTTCTAAACTTATCAAAGCCATTTCAGCTGCCTTTATTTTTATAAAATTACCTTGTATATTCTTCATTGCTACTGAACTGAAAGTAGAAAGCTGTTTTACTAAGTATACAATGCCTGAGTGGCTCATCTAGTTATTTTAGTACCTGCGGATTCAACCAAGCCCAAGTAGATGATTTAATTTGAAAAAACCTTCAATTTTCAGCAAAAGGGATTAGACAGAGCTGTTCGAACATAAAGTATCCCTTAATAGTTTAGAAACAATAACAACGATAGTTAAAATAAAAACACACAAACAAATGAGCCATCAAATGCCGAAATGATGCTTATCAAATCAGAGTCTATTAATAATTGAACTAATCTTCACCGACTTGCATTCTGGGGCTCATATATTAGTTTACTTAGCATTCACCGATTCCTCACTTCCACTTGGATCCGTCCGAGTCCGGCAGGGCTTCCACAACAACGCCATAGCCAGAAGTGCTACCGCCGCTCCGTATAGTGAACCGCTGGCCCGGCTCAATCACCATGCGCTTGTGCATGTCGAGCACGGCTGGCGCATCTTCGCCAGGCATCAGCATCTCCCGATTGCCCTCCATGCCAATAAGACAGGGACAGTCGAATGTCTTACTGTACACATGGATCTGCGAGCCGGGCATCAGCGGCTTGTCGCGGCCGCCTTCGTCTTTGCTTAGCATGTACAGCTTCACTTTGGCGCGATTGTGCTGGGTGACCGATTTAGGCGCCGAGATCACCATGCCGCGCCGGATATCGTCGCGTTTAACTCCGCGTAGTAGGACTCCGACCTTTGAAGCATTGGGTCGAATTCATTATTGTTAATAGCAGGTATCTTAGCATTGAGATATCAGCTCAGGGGTCGGCAAAGAGCCCGAAAAGCCTCTTTATCCAGCCCTCGGGTCCTTTGAAACTTCACAATAGCAATCCGGCCCGCTCAAGGCTTGCGTGTCTCTTCTCAGTTCTTTTCTCTAATCTCCTCTTCTCTCTTCTCTTCTTTTCTCTGTGATCTCCGCTTCTCTTCTCTTCTTTTCTTTCCTCTTCTCTCCTTTCCGCTCCTCTCTATTCCCACTCCTCTCTCCTCTCCTTTAGCCTGCAGCAGCTTTTTTATCCACGCACTACCCGGGTATCTCAGTTGGAACAATAAAAAGGCACAAACCTGATCACCAGGTTCCGCCTTGTCCAACAGCTGCCTGAACATTTCAACGCCAGTCACGGTGGACTTAACGAACCGATTGTAGCCAATAATTTCTACCGCATCCTGCGGCTTGCAGATGCCCCGTTCAACTCGGCCAGTGGCTACGCAACCTCGGCCAGTGATTTGGTGCACCTATAGGTTGAATAAACAGTGAGACAAAAGGTGCACAAGAGTCAACTTTTTTGAAAATGAATAATGAAAGCTTCTTTAAGTAGGTTTGCTATCTACATGTACCCACAGCCTCTTTAAGTAGGTTGTTACCTAACTGCAACCTTTTAAAGTGGGTCGCCATCTACGTGCAACCTCCTAAGTGGGTTGCTCCTTCAGCGGGTTGCCATCTACCTGCAACCCTCCTAAAGCGGGTAGCTAGCTATCTACCTGCAACCTTTGAAGTGGGTTACCATCTATCTGCAACCTCCTAAAAGTGGGTTACCATCTACCTGCAGCCTCCTAAAATGAGTAGCTATTTACCTGCAACCTTTGAAGTGGATTGCCATCTACCTGCAACCTTTGAAGTGGGTTGTTATCTACCTGCAACCTTTGAAGTGGATTGCCATTTACCTGCAACCTTTGAAGTGGGTTGCCATCTACCTGCAAACTTTGAAGTGGATTGCCATCTACCTGTAACCTTCTTTAGTGGGTTGCCATCTACATGCAAGGCTGCAACCTTCTTTAGTGGGTTGCCATCTACCTGCAAGGCTGCAACCTTCTTTAGTGGGTTGCCATCTACCTGCAAGGCTGCAACCTTCTTTAGTGGGTTGCCATCTACCTGAAAGGCTGCAACCTTTTTTAGTGGGTTGCCATCTACCTGCAAGGCTGCAACCTTCTTTAGTGGGTTGCCATCTACCTGCAAGGCTGCAACCTTCTTTAGTGGGTTGCCATCAATGAAGTGTCCGATGGTCAACAAACAGCTCACCTGTTCGATAGGCAGGTAAAACGGCTTGTCTAAATCCCTCGGAGGCAGCGGCACGGAGTCGATCTTATCAAGCAGTTCGCGGATCTTTGACTCGCCAATAGCCGACTCCCGGCCTTCCAGGGCGCAGAGGGCGGACCCGGCAATCACGGGGATGTTGTCGCCATCGAAGCCGTAGGACTTCAGCACGTCTCGGATCTCCAGTTCGACTAGTTCGAGCATCTCGCTGTCAGCGGCGTCGGCTTTGTTGATGAAGACAACAAGATTCTGGATGCCGATCTGTTTGGCTAAGAGCAAGTGCTCCTTGGTCTGAGGCATTGTGCCATCGGTGGCCGCCACAACTAGCACGGCCGCTTCCATCTGGTTCGAGCCTGCAGTTCAGTTAGCAGTGAGGGTTCGCATTCGAGTATTGCGCGCCTGAGAGGATGGCGACAGAGAAACTGGGGATCTGTGAGGCTGGGTGCCCGGTAACTGGGGATCTGTGAGGCTGGGTGCCCAGCAACTGGGGATCTGTGAGGCTGGGTGCCCAGTAACTGGGGATCTGTGAGGCTGGGTGCCCAGCAACTGGGGATCTGTGAGGCTGGGTGCCCAGCAACTGGGGATCTGTGAGGCTGGGTGCCCGGCAACTGGGGATCTGTGAGCCTGGGTTCCCAGCAACTGGGGATCTGGGTGACTTCACTCTAATCCCAACCTGAGGATTTGTAGATGAGGTGATTGTGAGGATTGTGAAATAGCAAAAATAGGCACAGTATATAAAAGAATAACAAACCAGTAATCATATTCTTAATATAATCAGCGTGGCCCGGACAATCAACGTGAGCATAGTGCCTATTTTTGGTGCTATAGTCCACCACAGCTGCATTGATAGTGATGCCGCGTTTCTTCTCCTCTGGCGCCGAGTCAATCTGATCGTAAGCTTTAAACGTGGCCGTCTTATCAGACGAGAGGATCTTAGTAATAGCGGCGGTCAGAGTGGTCTTGCCGTGATCAACGTGGCCAATAGTGCCGATGTTCATGTGCGGCTTGTCCCGCTTGAAAACTTTTTTAGCTGCCGGCGGGGCGGCCAATCGGCTCACAGCCGACTGGTGGAGGCAGCGAATTCCAACTCTGGCTAACAGGCTGAGCTGGCGCATTGTGCTGCTTTAACTGATTATTCTTGTTTGACTTATTTAACCAGTTGCTTTTAGTAACTTTGTTAAAGAAAACTGCTTTCCTGCTTAATGCATAAATTTGAGATTTAATAAGAATTTACAGAATGGCATCATCGCAGTGTTAGATTATATAATAGTCATGGTTGATATCTATGAGATAATGATATGAGATACCTATATCATATGCTATATTGCAAACAAGAGCCTTTTTATAGATGACTCTTTAGGTATACAAATAAAGAGAATTAGAGAAAGCCAGCCCACTTTGTTGGCTCAATATTTTTATATAAGTCTAATTTAATTAAAGAACTATATAATACAAGTTGACCTTTAAAAGCATAAACATAATAAAATTAAATATGCTTAATAAATTACCTATAGGAATAAAACTCATTATTATATAAAACAAAGCTTAAGTATAACAAAATATTGTAATAGGCTTTCTTTCTGTTTCTTAGAAAAAAAGCACTTTTAATTTAGTTAAAGTAAAAATAGATTCAGGGCCTCAAACTCTAGAAGGTTACAACAAATATATGAAAAAATTCTAGCATACAAATGACCCCTTTCAGAGTTGGCATACAAATTCATGTATTTTTGACATATAAATTTTGGCATACAAATTCATGCATAAAATATAGTATAAATTAACATTTTTATATAAGATAAAGAAAATTTATATAGTCTTGAAAGTCAGTGATAAAATGTTTGCATATTTAAAACTAATAATAAATGAAAGTAAAGCTAAAAACTTAAATTTTGCATCATTAATTTATAGGTATAATTTAAGTTTGTTTAAAATAAAATATTTATATTATTTTAGAAATAATTTTCATACAAAACCCTTTTTAAGAAAACTCAACTGAAAAATGAATGACCTTTAGCCTATTTAGAAGAAAATTTTCATTTTTAGTATATGGATTTTTGGCATAGGCCTATATTTTAGGAATTTTTTTATTTTTGTCATATATTTAGCATATATTTAGCTAAAATAGGATTTTTATTCTAGTATATATACTACTACATGATCTGGACCCTGGTTAAGACCTAATCATAGCATATATCAAGGTCATTGGTGCATGCAATGCATAATTGGCTTTACTTTAAGTCAAAAAGGTAATAGATCAAAAATATATAGTTAAAATGGCAATGGTCAAAAGGGTGACAGTCACAATATATTTATTGGAATTAGGCCTACAAATTTATATATAGTGACTTGTATTTATACAAATTATTGCATATTGGTTAAGCCTATTCTAACTTGTATTTTTAATGTTTAATATTAATGTTTCAGGTTATCAGCTTTTACCAAAGTGGATTGTATTTGTCACCCAGGGGCAGCACTGCAACAGACTTTCTTTGCCCCTACCGGCCACCACCTACTTTTAGGCCTATTGACTTGTGCAGTGCCATTGCATTGCACCATTGGCACTAGTTACAAAAAAGTCCTGTCTACAAAATTTCATTCTATTTTATACCTATTTATTGGGTTATAACAAAAGTTTCAAGCATTTTTGTACTCAAACTTTGAATTAATTTTTCCATTCCTATAACAGTTTCTATTCTAGGCTATAATCACCATCTTGATCAATGACCTATTGCCATCTGGCGATGAGATTGTGGATGCCCTTCTTAAAGAACTCAGGTGGCAGCGACTTGAAATATTGCTCAAGCCAGGCTTTCACCTCCTTGTCTTTTAACATCACATCATTTATGTGGTTTTACATTGAGCGGAACAAGTGGTAGTCTGATGGCACAAGATCAGGCAAGTATGAAGGGTGGGGCATGACTTCCCAGCCCAGCTTGAACAGCTTCTGTCTTCTTTGCCATAGGAGATTGGGCATTGTGAAAAAATAGAATTTTGGTGCCAATGCCCTGCTACTTGACAATTGCCTGGTGCAATCTATCCAGCTGCTTGCAGTAGACATTGGCAGTGATGCTGGTGTTACAAGGCAAAAGCTCCCAGTGGACAATTCTACTGGAATTCCACCAGATGCATAGCATGACCTTTTTTTGGTGTAGATCAGGTTTGGGCATTGGTTGTGGCTGATCTCCCATGCCAAGCCACTGACGCTTGCGTGGGATGTTAAAATAGGCCACCCACTTTTCATTGCCAGTCACCAAGGCATTGAGCCATCCTAGGTTGTGACAATAGGATAGGCCTAGGAGTTGGATGCATGTGATGATACATTGATCTTTGTTCTCACATGAAAGTTTATGCAGAACCTATTGACCAAGCTTGTGCACTTTTCCAAGTTGATGAAGGCTGCAGTCAATGGTCATGGCAAAGACCTTAAAGTACTCTGCCATTTATGTGTTGCTAAATATAGCTTAGCTTTGACAAGCAAGGCAAGCTACTATATATTGAGCTCAGGTGGGCAACCAGAGTGCTCCTTGTTTTTGAGAGATTCTTGAATTGCACAAACCAGGTATGGTAGCATTGTTTGCTTAGATAGTCTTTTCTATATGCCTGACATAGGCCTAACTTGCAATGCACCTTAGTTACTGAGTTGCCTAGCTTATAGCAGAAAAGTAAAGATGCTTGAATAAGGTAATGTTGATTTTGTTGTTGTATAGCCATTGTAGTTACAGGTTGAGCTTATCTATAGATACAGTAGTGCACATTGGTTATTCTTATATACCCTATAGAACATTCTAGAAATTTCTCTAGAGAAAGTTCTAGAAGTTTAAAGAAAACACTCAAAACTTTTACTACAACAATAGGCCTATTATAGTAGGCCCTATACAATAAGTTCTTAAATTAGGCTTAATTCTTATGAAAAAGCAATAAATAGGCCTAGGGCCTAGCCTACAATAAATTAATAGGCCTAATGACTGACATTGACTGTCTCTAATCTAATCTTAATAATAAATAACAGAAATAGAAATAGCATTACATTATAATTAGGCCTACCACTGGTGCAGTGGCGCGGCTGGCGCCTAGTAGTTTCAATGAGATTTTGAAAGTTAGTTTTTTAGCAGGGGCATAGGGAGGAGGGATAGGGGGGATGTATCCCCTACAAAGAGCCTGACCAAAACTTTTTTGTTGCCCTTTGCTGCTATACATGCTACTACGTGACTCTGTCATAGCACTTTTACCTTGGTGTATCCCTTCATAGAAAATTCACCGTGGTGTATCTATTTCCCCTCCCATAGGAAATTCCTGGCTACGCCTACACACTGGTTTTTATAATATTTTTCTACTCAATATATGCATATGCAAATTGGCAAGTCATGGGACACTCACTGAAGTCCCTAGGGGCCTACTTGTATTCTTTTTATTTCCTTGCTTATGCTTAGATAGCTAGGGCCTACAAGACAAGTGGTTGGCATTAAAACAATTGTGCTGCTGGTCACTTCAACTTTGTCAACTGGGTTTTGCCAATTGCTGATTAAATGACGAGGCAGAGTATGGTTCTCATTTGACTTTGACGGGTTAACGAACAACCAAAAGACCTCTACTTTTCCGCAGACCGCAGTTTGGAGCCGGGCATAAATATCATGCAGACAATATAAAAAACAGTTAAAAATTTGGTTTAAAAATTAAATTCAAAAGCATTCTGTAAAACAAAACAAATATAACAAGACTTGCATACTATTGCCGAGAAAATATAAGCAATTTGGTTTTCCTAAACAATGACTTTCAATAATTGCCTATTAGTCTAGATTAAAGTGCATTCTTATTTTCATTCATTCGCATAAGTTGATAAATCAAATTTTTTCTTCTATCTTTGCAGTGTATTTTTTCTCTTAAATGGGCCTCCAAATAATTACACGATCTTTACATACATTACATAAGTTACTACACATACTTATACTCGTAGATGCAGTGTACATAGGTCCAATTGTATAAAAATATGACATGTGTATGTACTAGCTTGAGTCTTTAAGCATGCACTTTTACTTGAGTCCTACCTCATGTGTGTATTATTAAAGAAACAATACTGATGCAAATTAATGAAAATCTCTTCAACACCTAAACTCGAGCCCAGCACCTACAGTATACACACACACTCAATGACTTGAGTGACACCCAATAACCCTAAAATTAAATACACGTACAGCTGGTATACAGTACATGTTAACTACATGTACAGTACTTAAGCTTGTACATAAGCTAGAGCATAAGCAATGTTTGCAACAATTATGGAGTTATGATAAGGACGCACTTTTTCCCAAATCCCGCGCTAGCACATGGGCTCTAAACTTACTAGCCTACTAACAGTGGGCAAAATGGGCATTTTTATCTTTTTCTACTTATTGTCATAGAATCTATACTTGATATAATGATTGGTCATACTAGTAGTCATAATAACATAGGCGAAGCTTTTTGGGTCATAAATCATCGCTTTCGAAACTGGTCTGACAACCACCTGCGCCTCACTCAGTGTTGAGGCGGGCGCCAGATGGTCTGAGAGGATGCGGGCGGTAGATTTTTTTTCTCATCATTTTGACAGGCCATCAAGATTTATGAGGTCAGAGCCTATTGTTCGTGTTCACTCAAGCGTGTGACAGCTTTGACAGCTATGCGTTTTACCCCTAAAAGTACCTTGGGATTAGCAATTAGTGATTTCTCTTTATTATCTTCACTTTCTACTTAATAAGAGCTTTCTAATGTATATTTTTTCATTAATTTCTGCCAATCCTACGCGAAAAGTCATAAATCATTTTGTTGCAATTTTGATTGATTTATGGCCGCACCTGTCATCTTTTTATGACCTGTGGGAACTGATAGGATCTCTCAGTCACCTGATTCTGGGTAGCAACAAGCTTAGCCAATCAGAAAATTCGGCGCTCATTTTAACAAAACGGCTCAGCCAATCAGAATCGACGTGTTCCATTATAACAAACTGCGGTCCAGTTGGCGGCTATTTAAACTGGAGTTTTTGACCCGCTCGGACTGCAACTTCCTCCACCTCCGGTACCTCCTAGGAACTTGGCTTAGCTTGAGACCTCCCGGAGCCTGACCGTCGTTTCTTGATCCCCGGATTGCGACTCCCCCCCCCCCTCATCATCAAGGACGAGTCCCCCGGTCACCAGCAGCGAACATCAAAGTTAAGATCATCACCTGCTAGCTATCTGCGAAGACTGTGACAGCATCATCTCGAGTCTACAGCTGCGAAGCATCGAGCCGATTCGGTCACTGTGGATTACCTGGTCTCTGGCTGTTGAGTTTCTGATTGGTTGGGTGAGAGGCTACCTAGACTTGCTTGATTGGGTGATCCCTTGTCTGTCCCCTGTTTCAGTAGCTGAATTAGGCGCACACTTTTGCTCATTTTGTTCAGTAGTGCTGTTGCTGAGGCAGAAGTCATTCAATAATACTGCTAGTAGTCTAAAACTCCAATTCAATCTGAAGTGTGAAGTGATCTAAAGAGAAGGTTAAATCTGACAGTTATTTTTATCGGTTTTATTTCTTTGTTCGCCGATGGCTCAGATGAGTAGCTAAGCTAGTAGGCGCCGGTTACAGTGGACCAATGGCAAGGCAGTTCTCAGTCGATCAATCTATCAAATCAGTGAGCAAAATTGCCAATAGTGCAAAATCGGCTCCAGAGATTTACTCTGTGCACTCTAGGTTAGCCAAGCGGCTCGGGTAAATGATTCATGCGGTCTCTGATGTTCGAATTAGCCTATCATCAGCGCTAGGAGAGGCTAGTTCGCGCGTTGAAGGCCAAAAGTGCAATTCTTCGTATTTAGCAATGTAATAGTACATGTAGCTACCCCATAGACTCGCCACTGCAAGAATCCCCTGCACAAGTCCCCTCTGTACCTGCATGGCCAATGCGATCTAGTCCCAGCAGTGTCCCTTATCATCGGCTATGACTTCGAGATAGACAGCAAAAAGACACTAGTTGGCAGGTAAGTGCTAAGCCCCGGTGTGGTGAGCCAGGGCGCACTGGCTGGTGGCAGCAAGTTATTTGATCTGCGGATTAGCTAATTTCTACTTTCAAAATTCTCCCTGCTCGTCTCTCGCTGTCCATCTCTTAGCTATAGGACCTAGACTGCTCGCCACACGATCAAGCTACCAATGGGGCTGATCATCTGACAGGAGTGGAGTGCCAGGACTCTAATTGATTTATTTCTCAGACCTGAGGCCCGAAGGCTTCCCTAACAAGGAGCCCGAAGGCTGAAACCCATCAGTTAAATGTACAATTATTCAAAGGCCCTCATTCGTGTTCGAATATATACATTCCAATGCGATCGATCAGTGTCGTCGCGTCTGCCTGCCCCACATTGCCCCACATGCACTGCCCCACATTCTCCTCTTCTCCACGCATTCTGCACCTATCATTTGTGCTCCTGCCAATCCTCTTACTGCAGCTGTGCAGCTCGATGGAGTGGGTACCCTGTCCGAATTCTCCTGAAGCTCACAGCTTCAGCCCTGGCCTGCTCCGGAACCGGCCGGGTTGATTCGCCATCCTGCTGTCCCCGTACACGCAGCGGCATCTCGCATGCTGTCGCTCCCCTCAGTCTTCCAACTTCCTTGTGATGGTGGCTTAATTCGTCAGGCTCTATGTCCTCGTAGCAAAAGTCTGCCCCTCCTCAGCCGCTTCCCTCGCCGTAGCGTCCGCCATCGCATTGCCTTCCAAGCCGCAGTGTGCGGGAATTCCCAAGCCATCATAGCTTATCCCTGATGTCTATGGCAAGGGGGTTCCTGCACCTCCCTCCGATGCTCTGGAGTGCACTTTGGCTGTCGCCAATGATCACCAACTTCGTCTAATCTGGCTCGTGTTGAATTAGCAAATCTAGTCCTACTCGTAGCTGTATAGCCACCAGTTCCGCCTGCGTGGATGAGCAGGGTGTACCTGCGGGCCTCCTCAGTTTGTCCAGAATGCAGCTCCTGCCTGGCCGGTTTGTCTCTGAGGGTCTGCAGAGCACCGCTCCTAGCTCCCCGTCCCTTCCCTTTGCTGACCGAGCCGTCTGAGTAGATGATCATGAGTAGATGATCATGAGTAGATGACATTGCGATCTCTATCCTATCAGCAGAGGACACACGGGTGGTGAAGAATGTTACCTGAGACTCGGATGCGTGCTTAAAAAAACAGCGCAAATGATCGGCAGCTCGAACGCCAGTAGATCAGGGAAGCCTCCAATGACATCGCTTTCGAGGAATGTTTCTGCCTCATCCTCGCAGCGACGCATGGCATTCTCTCGCCGAGTCTGAGCAGGTGTCACTGTGGTAGGTCGCTCATCAGGAACAGTTTTTTTGAAGTAAGGATGGCGCGTTTGGAAAGATGCTGGGTACGGCATCAGAAGTCAACCGTCGATTTTTCAGCTTCTTTGCTTGTCCATCTACATTTGCAAATGCGGGGCGCTTACGGTTGGAGTTGGAGTCCTGAGAGTTTGTTACAAATAACCTTTTCAAAAAATGCATCGAGCAGATCCGGTAGTTGTGCTTCTCCAACTCTGCTGCTGTCCACTTTCGGGGAATTGCAGAGATCCATTTTTCCAAAAGCTTCGGTTGTGTAGATGGAGGTATTTGTGCATGGAGACTGCCTGATTCTTCTCATATCGAGGCAGATTGGTGACAGAGTGGAGCACAGCAATTAAATACCATGATTTATTTTAGCAAAGTTTAAAAGCAGATTGCTGCAAATACCCAGTATTGCTGTCAATTCTTTTTCTGCACTTAGCAAGCTATGAACTACGAGAGGTGTTACAAAAGGTCGCGTACAAACTGCTCTAGCGAGCAATCGATAAGCAGCAGCATCATTTCACTCTATACCATGCCCATAAACTCGATAGCGGGGTGGGGTGGGCGGGTGAATGATATATTCCTGCACGGTCACGAGTGCGGGAATGACATCTGCACGAGTGTGCGCTAGCGCACGAGTGCACGATGTCCTTCACGCACGAGTGAACGTGAAGGAATTCCATTGTCGGATGATTCATCGTGCAGGAATGCACAAAACCGTGCAGGAATGCATTTCTGCGCCTAATGTTTTTCAGTGAGATTTTACCATAGAAATCCATTCCTGCACGCAAAAGAGTGCAAGAATGCCATTCTTGCATGGAAAATAAGCCGACAATGTCCCTTCCTGGGGAGCGCAGCGACCATAGATGTTTCCCTGGCACTTACATGTAAGCTTGCCTAGCATTTCAAAAGTTTCAAAATTCTGAAACTGATACACATAAATGATACATCATGCGCAAAAAGTGTCATAAAATTGAAGGCACAGAAATGAATAAAATTGTTGGCGTACTCGTGAATACCGCGAATTGAACGTTTTAAAATCGCCTTAGGTAAAATTCTTTTTAAGCATTTTTTATAATCTTAGCAGCCAGGGTTGATCCAGTAGTTAGCTACTAACTAAAAATGATCGCTGATTTCTGAATCTGCAAAATGGCTTTCTGAATGCAAAGCTGGGGGGAGAGGCTATTGTCGCGCCACTCCAGCTCAAGTACGTCAACCGTCAGGTGCATTAAAGATCTTTTTTTCTACATTGTGCTAGAAATAAGACCTATAGAAATGTGTCCGGCGCTGGATGTCGCTCCAATAAGGGCGGTCACCCACCCAGGCGCACATTCTCGTATATGTACATCCTGACCCACTGGGTTATAATTTTAATCGGATTTTACTTCTCCGGCACTCGAGTCGAGCATTGGAACAATTCCACACAACTCATACCGTTGGCAATTCTGGCAGGAAAATCTCCATTTAAAACTTAATTCTAAGCATTTTTATCTCGGCAGTGTCTCCACTCGAGAGTGGAGGTGAAGTTATAAGTCGCACAAATCAAAATGGCTGACAATTGACAATTGACATTTTTTACTAGGGCGCGTCCGTAGCAGCCCTCATACAATCGTTGCATCCGTCATCATAATCTATATACGCCTTCTTGCTGTACTGGAAAAAACCGTCATAAATTCTCTTTCTTATTTGTTTAACAGTTTATGAAATATTGAACTTCCGGGATGCCGCAAGAGTTTCGCCTACTGTCACGACTGAAGCTAGTTACAGCCGTGCTGGTAATAAGCGCCATTGCGACTGTGTTGATAAAAAGACTGCACTACAAGAAGCTAAACCTGCTGACTTGGTACGCAGACTCAAACTTTTCAAGCATCAACAGCAACACAGGTGAATGGACTTTCTTTAACGAGCCATTGCATCAAAATTCCTCGAGAGAGATTTTGCGTCACCTCTTCGAAACGGGCGTCTTTCTGGAGCTCGCAAACACGGTAAAACCTAGTAATAAAGGCAAGTAACTCTAATATAGATATAGATATAGATATAGATAGATAGAATATCATAGAATACCATAGAATATCTTATTTAAACTACTTTAATTTTGCGGAATGTATTCAGATAAATCCCGGAGCCATACTTGTTACTTGTATGTCTATGGTTGAAGTTGGGGATGGGGGTGTGGGGGCGAAGCCCCTGCTGGGGGTGTGGGGGCGAAGCCCCCACATTCTTAACATAGACAAAATTTCATTAAGAAATTTCTCGAGTCACGAAGGAAGAGAATAGAGAAGCTCGCTTATTTACATACATACAATAATCCTTGCAATATGTCTGGGAAAGTGATCGATTAAATCCTGCAAAATAAAATCTATGTCAATAACCTCCCTGAAAGTGAGCTTTAAAGTGGTTTAAGAGTATAAAACTATTTTTTACCAACAATAACTTTTGCGCTCAGTTAAAGAAATATGTCAATACTCACATTTTGGAAAACCAGAAACACAGGAACAGTAATAGTTAAAGTCATGTAGGGTGGCACCTTCAGTGCGATGAGGTAAGACTGGGCTTGAGCAGCAATTACACTGCAGCATTGCTAGTCTCTACTGCATCAGATTTTAACGTTGTAACCAACACGCTGAGTAAGTACGAGCGTAGAAACCTATACTATATGTGCCTCAGACAGCGACTTTTTTACTGAACGCAAAATTTAAAGGTTTGGGCCAATAGAGATGCGCATGCCTTTAGTGTCTGGAAAGCCTTGTACAGCGATTCTTAAAATAGGGGGGGATATTTTTAAACTGAGCATAAAAGCTACATCTTTACACGCATATACATGGAGTACTTTAAGTATTACTGTGTTGATAGCTAAAAGATTATAATTTTCCTATTCTTTCGATTGAAGTGGCTCCTCTGCTGTCGGAGTACTATCCGGACAGGCTGAGCCTAGTCGGTCACCAGTTTCGAACCATGGACGGTCGTGAGCTCAGCGCTTACCGGATCGTCTCAGCAATTCGGGCGAGTAGCAGCAAACTGCAACCAATTCCAAATGCTGTACACTTTTTCTTGTTCTATCCGAGGCAGCGCTACGTCGAATTAAAGTTTCACCACTACGTGGCTCTCCTCAGCGCAGCCTGGTTATCCGGAACTGACTTCGTCATCCTGTGGTGCAGTGCTATGCCCGATGGGCACTACTGGCACCAGTTGAAAAGTAATCTGACTGCGCACGGCAAGCAGAACCAGCTGCTGCTAGCAACGAGACCGCTGCCCAAACGAGTGTTCAATCGAAACGTGCGAGTCATCCAGCATCAAGTGGACGTGATGAAGCTGGAAACTGGCATCACCATCGGTGGTATAATTTTGGACACTGACGTATTAACTTTACGCTCTCTGCAACCACTGAGACGGTGAGTAAATTTGAACTCAAAATGAGCGGTAACAGTCTGCAGCTAGTCGCGGACTCGACGAGCCTTTGAGTGGTGCTGAAAGTGAAAGTAGATAGTACTATTGGACAGTAGTATAAACGTTTCTGACTATGGGGCACAGACACGTAAGTTCGCACACGAAAGCACACAGGTTGTAGAGCAGTTGTGACTTGCTTGATGTCACCAAGTACACACTCTATAGCTCTGTGTCAAGTGGATTGGTTCTTATGAATCGAACGACGCACACGACTTTGTGCGGAATCGAACCCAATTTTTTTATTAGAGGCAGGGGTTGTGTGCACCCTGGCGCACTTTAAGCGACATAGGCACACAACCGGCGAGAGACATTACTGCCCATTCCGCCGACTCCCCTGAGCAGGCATACAAGCGCGCGGATACGTACGCAGGCACATACTCACACAGGAGTGTACAGCGGCCCTAACTTTATATTATCGTTAGGCATGTACACTGTACTGCGCCTTGGGGGGTTGGCTCTCAAGGCCGTTAATTGCACGAGCAGAGCCAAGCCGAGATTCCAATTCAGCCCCAAATTAATGTGGCTGCACTTGGAATCGAGCCTGGGTCGCTGGCACACCAGAGCAGCTGCGCTACCGCTGGGCTACGGCCCCCCCCTCCCAATCGAACCCAATGACTTTAGTATGAGAGTTGGACAGCTTAAGGACTCAGGACTTAGGACTCTATGACAAGTTCACACCGCCGCCAGACCATTTTTTCCTAATCATCCTGCTTGTAAACAAGTAGACACATATGCTATTTACGTAGCTCGAACATCAGTTGTTTCATTTGATTTCTTATTTGACGGCTGTGCGAACAAGCCTGAAGGATTACTTTCTGGTTCACATGTTTTCCAAGAGTTTATTAACTAATTGACTACTGTATTTACTAGAGAACTATATGATATATCTTCAATTAAACTTTGCAGTTTTGACTGCGTGATCGGCCGCGAGTCATCCATCGGTCTGACCATCGGTGCCTTCATGACCAAACCAGGAGACATTTTCCTAATGCTGTGGTACATGCTCTACCAGACTTTTGATGACAGGCAGTGGGCTCAGCATTCGGTGCTGCTGCCCCAGCAGATTTGGCAACGATATCCGCATCTGTGCCGAGTGGAGAACCAGTCCTTTGCGCGTCCGGGTTGGACCGAACGGGAGCTGAGCATGCTGTACGGCGATCTCACCAATAACACCAAAATACCCAGGTGGAATTGGAGCAACAATCATCTGCTACACCTGTGGCGATTTAGTCGTCCAGCGATTAACGAGACTTCTGTTCGCAGACTGAATTCCATGTTTGGCCAGGTGGTCAGGTATATTCTCTATGGCAGCGAAAGCCCACTGTAGCTGTTGACAGGTGCTTGGAGACCGCAGCCAATCTTTAACTTGGAGAGTAATTCGCGGTCACAAAGTTTGCACTCGATCCTACTCTTACCTTCTTTAAGCACAGTTTTAAATCAATTACTATCGTTAGTATAATTTATTCATCAATAAATACACTACTAGCAACATTTAAGTAGTATACTCGAATGATTTAGAAAGGCCGATTTTTGGGATGTAATTATTGAATCTGATTAAATAATGTTACAGGTACATGTATATTTACTTCTAGTCTAGTAGCTAAACCTGAATTAATATTCAGATATGCATGTAAATTTATGCGGAATAAACACTCGTAGACGAACATTTTGTTAGAAGAACTTTATGTAAGGTAGTATTTTTAATAGCTATAATTATCACCAATCGTGGAATAAGTACACGAGTGTAAATGCAACAAAAAAGTCTGCAAAGCAAAGCTAATTGAGGCACAACAAGTAAAAAAAACTGAATACTGCAGCATAAATAGTACGCTGCACTGCTCCTTCAGTTTTGGAATCTCGAATGGTTATCTTCAGTGCTACTTTATTAACATTAAAATTGAGCGGCCTTGCAATACGCTCCAGAGGTTATTTCGACCCAACTAGAGCATATAGATTTATTTAAACCACTTTAAAGCTCACTTTCAGGGAGGTTATTGACATAGATTTTATTTTGCGGAATTTAATCGATCACTTTCCCGGACATATTGCAAGGATTATTGTATGTATGTAAATAAGCGAGCTTCTCTATTCTCTTCCTTCGTGACTCGAAAAATTTCTTAATGAAATTTTGTCTATGGTAAGAATGTGGGGGCTTCGCCCCCACACCCCCATCCCCAACTTCAACCATAGACATACAAGTATGGCTCCAGGATTTATCTGATTACATCCCGCAAAATTAAAGTAGTTTAAAAAAGATATTCTATGGGTTTGAGGTCGGTATTTTACTTAAATCCCGAGAGCCTTGAGGGGTGGGGGAGCGGGGGGTGTGGGGGGCGGCGAGCCCCCCACATTACGCAACCCCTACCCAACAAGGCTCTCGGGATTTAATCACATACCGACCTCAAACCCATAGAATATCTTATTTACGAGTATATTCACAAAATTAGGAGCTAGTTTTGGCCATAGACAATTTCTTAGATTCATTCTCTCTTGATTTCTCTAGAGTGCTGGTGGCGCCCCCCTGACCCCGCTGTCTTCTGACTTTGCCATAGACATTTTCAGCGGGCCGTGAAACGCGGTTTCTCGCTCGCTAACTATTACACTTATATGGATGGGCTGCATCGGGCCGAAACGAGCCATAACGCTCGCTCTACCTTCTCTCTTCTGTCTTCTTGTCTTTCCTCTCAACTCACTCGTCTCTTCTCTCGCTTTATCCATGTGCTCGGCGTTATAGCTCGTTTCTGCCCTCTGCAGCTTATCAATTTTGGTATAGTGCATTCTTAAATTCAATAATTCAGTTCAGCAAAACTAAGAGCCTGAGAGTTTTATGTTGGCAAATCTCCTGCGGGCAAATCTCGGCGGGAAATTCGTCTGCGGGCATTTCTCGTGCTTCCCCCCCCCCTTCGTACGACTGGGCAGTTCCTCTGCCTGAGCCTCAGATGGTTTCCGGATCAAAGTGACCGCCCACCTCATATTTTTGTCTGTAGATGCAACTTTGATGCCTTTGATTGAAAAGCCGTGTTGAGTATTTTGTTTAAAATTGCTGCTTTTTCTTTGCCTGTGCATGAGCTGGTCCGCGATTAGGAACCTTTGCCGTTTGTGGACTCTCCAGACTTTTGTTTCAACGCAGCTGCGATCTGGAAATTGCCTGCCGATTAGTCACGTGTTTTTGGCTTGTTTTTTGCAGCCAAAATTGCCAACCTACGCCCGTACTTTGCCATTCGTATAGTTTAATAAAGTCTCTTATTTAGGATTACTGTTTATACAGTGTCTTTTATCCTTCATAATAAGGCCTTACGCAAGGTCTATTTTTTAAAATGAGCTAACCCGCATGGTTCTCATTGAGCAATCAATCAAATCATCTTACCTGTGCAAAATCCTTAAGTCTCGCCTTGAAGGCGAAAATCTCGAATAATTTCCTGCCTAATTTCTCGTCTCGTCCGATCTTACACCTTTTGGTAAACTTTTTTACTGTGTGGCCCCCTGGCGCACTTTAAGCGACATTGTCTCACAACCGGCGATAGGCATTACTGCCCCCATTCCGCCGACTCCCTGAGCAGGCATACAAGCGCGCGGATACGTACGCAGTCATACGCGCAGGCACACACTCACACAGGAGTGTACAGCGGGCCTAACTTTATTTATCGTTAGGCATGTACACTTCACTGTGCCTTGGGGGTTGGCCCTCAAAGCTGGCCGTTAATTGCACGAGCAGAGCCAAGCCGAGATTCCAATTCAGCCCCAAATTAATGTGACTGCACTTGGAATCGAGCCTGGGCCGCTGGCACATCAGAGCGCCTCGCTGGACCACTGGGCTACGGCCCCTGCTCTTGACCCTTCCCCCTCCTACTTGCAGGCTGCATAGCCAACATGGGTTCTAACACTTTGTTGTAAGACGTTTCTAACAGTTTGAAGTTCAAATCAAAGCTGAAAGACAATCTTCGGAAGCATAGGGAAATTGTCAACTTAGTGCAGAAGCGGAATATTGGCCCTATCGCGACTGTCTTATTTAGTTCTTATTACATGATTGTGCCAAAATAGTTTAAGATTATCTGTGTCAAATTTGAAGAGAATCGGTAAAAGTGGAGCGGCGCTATGGAGGATTAAGTGAAAAAATCGCGCATTTTGAGCAGTTTTTTGTACTTTTAGGTAGGAAGACTTGAGTCTAGGAAATTTAAAGGTAGCCTAAGACATTCTCCGTAGTAAGTTTAGGGTGGGTGTAAAGTTTGGTGTAATTTGGTTGAGCGGTTTGGGAGTCCATAGCGATCAAAATTGTACACACACAGACACACACACACACACACACAGACACACAGAGTTTTGATTTTTATATGTAGAGATAAATGATGGCTGTCCTACCCACATGGAGGGGGGTAAAGAAATTTTCTACCAATGCTGGGCTTTCTATATTAGGAAATTTCGACTGTTGCGCATGTCCGTCTGATCAGGTGTGCATTGGAATCGTTCTATTTTTAACCAGATACTGCATGGCGGGATACGGCCTTAGGATAAAGCAGTTCCTCTTCGCATTAGACTATTAGTCAGGCGCTTTTAAAAGTTTTTACAGAACTTCAAAATCGTTACAAAAGTGAAGATGCCTTTAAAGTCCAGCGAAATCCTCCATAACGTTGTGCTGCAACAGTTTTTTTGTCCATTAGGAGGTAATTAAACGACCAAACTGAAACTAGTCACAGATTTCAAAGAATAATTAAGCAATAGACAATACAAAAATCTTGATAAAATGTCTCAGTGATTCCTTCCGCTCTCTAGACAAATAGAAAATAACCGGAGACGAAGTTCTTCACATCTTAAGATCGGCTTAGCACTAAAGAATAAAGTTATAATTATTGCTCTAATTAGCAACTTCGTACAAAAATGTACCTGCTCTATTTGAACTTTGAAGCGAAATTTAAGCAGTTTGTAGAAGTACATTGTCCTTCTACTTAAATATTATATGATTTATTATCGAACGATCCAACCTTGGCATGTTTATCACTCACTACACATACCAGAGCGTGATGTATGGCTAATTCATTGACATCTCATTGCTAGTATGTACTATTGACATTATTCAATATCTGGATTTTTTTTATCAAAAATATATAAAAGGCAACAACTGGTGCTCCTGGTGTTGGCGCCCCTGGTGCTAAAGCCCCTGGTGCTGGCGCCCCTGTTGCTGGCGCCCCTGGTGCTGGCGCCCCTGGTGCTGGCGCCCCTGGTGCTGGCGCCCCTGGTGCTAAAGCCCCTGGTGCTGGCGTCCCTGGTGCTGGCGCCCCTGGTGCTGGCGCCCCTGGTGCTAAAGCCCCTGGTGCTAAAGCCCCTGGTGCTGGCGCCCCTGGTGCTAAAGCCCCTGGTGCTGGCGCCCCTGTTGCTGGCGCCCCTGGTGCTAAAGCCCCTGGTGCTGGCGCCCCTGGTGCTGGCGCCCCTGTTGCTGGCGCCCCTGGTGCTAAAGCCCCTGGTGCTAAAGCCCCTGGTGCTGGCGCCCCTGGTGCTGGCGCCCCTGGTGCTGGCGCCCCTGGTGCTAAAGCCCCTGGTGCTGGCGTCCCTGGTGCTGGCGCCCCTGGTGCTGGCGCCCCTGGTGCTGGCGCCCCTGGTGCTGGCGCCCCTGGTGCTGGCGCCCCTGGTGCTGGCGCCCCTGGTGCTGGCGCCCCTGGTGCTAAAGCCCCTGGTGCTGGCGCCCCTGGTGCTGGCGCCCCTGGTGCTGGCGCCCCTGGTGCTAAAGCCCCTGGTGCTGGCGCCCCTGGTGCTAAAGCCCCTGGTGCTGGCGCCCCTGGTGCTGGCGCCCCTGGTGCTGGCGCCCCTGGTGCTGGCGCCCCTGGTGCTGGCGCCCCTGGTGCTGGCGCCCCTGGTGCTGGCGCCCCTGGTGCTGGCGCCCCTGGTGCTGGCGCCCCTGGTGCTGGCGCCCCTGGTGCTGGCGCCCCTGGTGCTGGCGCCCCTGGTGCTGGCGCCCCTGGTGCTGGCGCCCCTGGTGCTGGCGCCCCTGGTGCTGGCGCCCCTGGTGCTAAAGCCCCTGGTGCTAAAGCCCCTGGTGCTAAAGCCCCTGGTGCTGGCGCCCCTGGTGCTAAAGCCCCTGGTGCTGGCGCCCCTGGTGCTAAAGCCCCTGGTCGTTAATAATGCGAAATGCTCTCTGGTGCCTACCTCAAATACACGCTGATGAAGGCCACACCCCTGATGCGAAGAGGTGACGGACGGCACTCTTCCAAGCTCTCAGTTCCTTCAACCGCTGTTCTGAATCGCAAATAGTATTGCTTAGCTTCTCTGTGGGGGAGCGTGAAGCTAGCTAGATGGTTGCAACAAGTTAGCTTTTTGCTTTTGAAAAAACTGCGCTCTATTTGACGATCGGGCTCACAAGGCAATGACGTCAATTGTTCTGGGTGGTAGGAAAGATTGAAAGGCTGAACCGAAAAATAACTCATAAGAACAGCCTGCAGGCATGTTAATCTCCATTTCAAAAATTAGTATTTTTAAAAATCAATTTCCTTATTGATGGATCTTTTGCCTACCTGCTCATCCGACACACCAGATGCGGATTTATTTGATTAAATATTCTTTAACTACCGAAGATGAAAGACGCAAAAACTGACAAGAATCTGTGTGACTTGAAAATGCTGGGTTTTAACTTAAAAGAATCCCGCTCAAAAGATTTGCTGGAGGCTCGATTTTTTTGCTGTAAAACGCATTAGCAAAGTGGGTGTTTTTCAGTTCCTTTTGCACTCAACTCCCAATAAATCATCTTCTTGCGCGGTTTAGTTCGAGGTGTTCTCACAAGATAGTCGAGAAAAGTTGTGAAAAACTTCTTGTTAAAGAGCCAAAACGCTCAAATATAGTTGTTTTTTCTCCCCACCCTAAAACCCCCATTCCTTATGCCCCTGGTGGATGGTTGTTGGGTTCACCCAGAGACTTCTAAATATAACAACTGTTATCTTCAGAGCTCTCTGCTTCACCTCTGGGTTCAGTTGGTTCCCAAGAGTCAAGAATAAATATACCTATTCTATAGGCCTCCATTCCTCCATTGAAGTTTAGGTTCGTGAACTCAATTCAAATGAAGAATCTCATGCTACACAGAAATGAAGCAAAAAAATTGAAATCAGCATCATCAAAAACCTTTATAGAGATGAAATTATGACCCTGTAACAACTGCAACTATTTTATCTACCTAAAACCTGAAGAACTCGCGTACTTGCAAAAGGTGAGGCTTAGGAAATTTGGTGCAAAGAAACTAAACCCACTTCCTAAGTCTGTCATCCGTTTTCCAATGTGAAACCCGACCTCCAACTTTGACTTGGACGATTTGCGAGTAAAACGTCCTTCTACTGTAGTTGTCCATATCCTCATTAAAGTCCACCCCCGCCAGTCTCTCCTTTGCTCCTCCCACTTGCGATTAGTCGTCCTTCAGCTATCCCATTAACGCTCTCATTGGCTGCATCGATGAAAATCAATAGTATAAATTGAGCGCCCGTGAGGCGTCAGCTTTTGCTGCGCAAACTTGGAAATTTGGAATCAGTCGAAGGCCTTAGTTTGCTACTCGATAGATCAATAGAGACAGAAATGCAAGTCCTGGTTGGCATCTGCTTCATTCTTGCCTGCGCTGTCGCTGTGGCAGTGGACGGCGCTGCAGATTCAACTAACACCGACAACCTTTCAATCGCTAGCAAACGCGTGTCGTTTATACCGTCGGCGCATGGTGAGTCCTGGCTTAGCTACATATGTCTTCTAAATTGACGCAGGTGTTCCATCTCTGAATTGCCCCCCCCCTGATTACAGCCAAGGTGATCGCCCACTGGCGCATGATCTGCCGGCACTTCTGTCTGGCGGCTTTCAAGTGCAAGTCGAGCTGGTATAACTATGGCAACCAGCAGCTGCCCTGCCAGTGCGGCTGTCCAAACTTCTATTGGAAACTGCGAGCCATGCATGAGCGGCCGCAGTAGGTTAGTTGCCATGCGCAACTCGAGTCAGCACCGTTTATGAATCAAGTCAGCGAGAAATCCTACGATAATATCAATCGCAATTTGTTTGTCTTTAATGCTTGTTAACCAAAAATAACAAATCCCCCCTCGAGTTTAAAAACAGAAAATTTGGAGCATGTTTAACTGAGGGCTACGTGACATCCTAAGTCGAGCAGCGACCGACTGTTTCTTTTGGCTTTATTTTTTAAAAGATCCTAAAAGTCTGCGACTCTGGAAACTATTTAATTGGATTTGTGTGACATTTAAATAAACAAAGTAAATATATCGATGAGCAGTGGGTTAATGTGAAAGATAGCAATCATTTAAATGGCATATTGTACTTCTCTGCTTGACATGCTTATTTACCTAACTAAATACAAATGTATTTTGTTTGGTAACAAATTTACACTATGATGAGCACAATTAATTCTTAATCCGGATAAATGAGGCAAGGTTTACCTATAAAATTCAGTAGCGAGATTGGGAGTTCTTACTATATAGCTAGTGCTTTTTCGGCAAAGTAAGAGTCGCACGATTTTGTGAGAGAATCGCGACCTTCTACTTGAGTTGCCGATGACAACTGCTCGCCTGTCTGCCTGCCTGGATGAGGCTCGCAAATATTCAGGATTTCGTGAGTAGCCAGCTTTAAAAAGACGTCACAAGAGAGCCTGTGTAAAACATTCAGACTCTGTTCTGACAGATTTACAAAGCTCGCTTGCTCACGAAAAAATGGAAGTTCATTCTCCTTGTCAGTTTTGTGAGTACCTGAGCGTGGGCGGCCAACCGATTTATTTGAGTTGCCATTTATCTAAAATGAGTCGTTCTACAGTCCTGCAGCAACAGAGGGTCGGCTACAGCGGGGGGAGACAGCTACAGCGGGGGGGACAGCTACAGCGGGGGGAGACAGCTACAGCGGGGGGAGACAGCTACAGCGGGGGGGACAGCTACAGCGGGGGGAGACAGCTACAGCGGGGGGGAGACAGCTACAGCGGGGGGAGACAGCTTCAGCGGGGGGAGACAGCTACAGCGGGGGGGAGACAGCTACAGCGGGGGGGAGACAGCTACAGCGGGGGGAGACAGCTACAGCGGGGGGAGACAGCTACAGCGGGGGGAGACAGCTACAGCGGGGGGAGACAGCTACAGCGGGGGAGACAGCTTCAGCGGGGGGGAGACAGCTACAGCGGGGGAGACAGCTTCAGCGGGGGGGAGACAGCTACAGCGGGGGGAGACAGCTACAGCGGGGGGAGACAGCTACAGCGGGGGGGAGACAGCTACAGCGGGGGGAGACAGCTACAGCGGGGGGAGACAGCTACAGCGGGGGGAGACAGCTACAGCGGGGGAGACAGCTACAGCGGGGGGAGACAGCTACAGCGGGGGAGACAGCTTCAGCGGGGGGGAGACAGCTACAGCGGGGGGGAGACAGCTACAGCGGGGGGGAGACAGCTACAGCGGGGGGGAGACAGCTACAGCGGGGGGGAGACAGCTACAGCGGGGGGGGACAGCTACAGCGGGGGGAGACAGCTACAGCGGGGGAGACAGCTTCAGCGGGGGGGAGACAGCTACAGCGGGGGGGAGACAGCTACAGCGGGGGGGAGACAGCTACAGCGGGGGGAGACAGCTACAGCGGGGGGAGACGGCTACAGCGGGGGGAGACAGCTACAGCGGGGGGAGACAGCTACAGCGGGGGGAGACAGCTACAGCGGGGGGGAGACAGCTACAGCGGGGGGGAGACAGCTACAGCGGGGGGGAGACAGCTACAGCGGGGGGAGACAGCTACAGCGGGGGAGACAGCTACAGCGGGGGGAGACAGCTACAGCGGAGGGAGACAGCTTCAGCGGGGGGAGACAGCTACAGCGGGGGGGAGACAGCTACAGCGGGGGGAGACAGCTACAGCGGGGGGAGACGGCTACAGCGGGGGGAGACAGCTACAGCGGGGGGAGACAGCTACAGCGGGGGGAGACAGCTACAGCGGGGGGAGACAGCTACAGCGGGGGGAGACAGCTACAGCGGGGGGAGACAGCTACAGCGGGGGAGACAGCTACAGCGGGGGAGAGACAGCTACAGCGGGGGGAGACAGCTACAGCGGGGGGAGACAGCTACAGCGGGGGGAGACAGCTACAACGGGGTGGGAACACAGCTACAGCAGGGTGGGGTGCGAGCCCAGGCCGTATGTGCCACCAAAATGCCTTTGAGAAGACAATAAGCCTTAAGAATGATTTGCGATACACAGCTGCCAAAGTTCCTTGTCCCTGCTATCATAGCTGTTTGTAAATAGTTGAATTAATGATAATAGTACACTCTGGCATTAATTAAAGGGCAATTGGAGCAAAGCAATTGCGACACAAATGTAACGATGGCAATGTATTCAAGTATGTGATGCATTTCCAAGTAGAGTCTACGGAGAATGATGATGATCTCAAAGAACAAGTAGCAGTTTCGATTTCGCTTTCTTTCCTCCTGTTTTGAGTAAAATTCGTAGAGTTATTTATTTTTAATGCCAAAGATACTACTATTCAGTCTTCTGAAAAAGTAGGGCGCTCTGGACATTCGAAATACAGAAAAATAGATCGATCAATAAGTAGATAGATAGATAGATAGATAGATAGATAGATAGATAGATACATAGATAGATAGATAGATAGATAGATAGATAGATAGATAGATAGATAGATAGATAGATAGATAGATAGATAGATAGATAGATAGATAGATAGATAGATAGATAGATAGATAGATAGATAGATAGATAGATAGATAGATAGATAGATAGATAGATAGATAGATAGATAGATAGATAGATAGATAGATAGATAGATAGATAGATAGATAGATAGATAGATAGATAGATAGATAGATAGATAGATAGATAGATAGATAGATAGATAGATAGATAGATAGATAGATAGATAGATAGATAGATAGATAGATAGATAGATAGATAGATAGATAGATAGATAGATAGATAGATAGATAGATAGATAGATAGATAGATAGATAGATAGATAGATAGATAGATAGATAGATAGATAGATAGATAGATAGATAGATAGATAGATAGATAGATAGATAGATAGATAGATAGATAGATAGATAGATAGATAGATAGATAGATAGATAGATAGATAGATAGATAGATAGATAGATAGATAGATAGATAGATAGATAGATAGATAGATAGATAGATAGATAGATAGATAGATAGATAGATAGATAGATAGATAGATAGATAGATAGATGTTCGACTAGAGTTCGTAAAAATGTGCTTTCAGATGGGAAACGAAAGCAAACACGGGTTGTCACGGGGCATTCTTGAGTAAACTAGTTCATTTGGGATAGGCAGGCGCTGCAAAAGGTATTTCATCTTGTCTACAGCACTTCAGAGCTGAGAGCCCGAACGGTGAGGCGTTCGTTTGTTAGCAACGACAGGCATGTCCGAGTCTGCTTTGCTCAAACTGCCCTGCTCTGTTGGCTAGCACTTGGCTAGCATAAAACTATAGGAGGCTCTTTGTCTGCAACCAACATAGCAAGGAGTGTTAAAGCTGCTAGAACTATTGAGCTAGGCAAAACTTTTAGTTGAACATGGGCGGAGCAGCACAGTGTAGAGATTTGCGAGCTTTCAATCAGACTAGAGTGAAAGCGCCCGAGCACCTACTTGACTTGCTTTCTATTTGTTGTCAAGAGATTGCAGAACGACCAGAAGTTCAGGCTGCGAATGCCAAGAAACCAGATTCTGTCGAGATTCAGTACAAAATATTAGCAGGTGCAAGGCACTGCCGTACCTTGAAGTACCTGAAAGTGGCAAAGAAATAGACGTTACTCGACTCTTCGAAAAGCGTCGCTATGCAAAAAGCGATAATACGTCAGCTAGACATTGCTACAGTCGATAGTGCGACGCATTTTCCAAAGAATTAGCTGCGTCATTAGTGGAACCTTTTTTACTTAAAATTAGTCTTCAACGGGTACTCCAGCGAGAATCGGTCACTGGACAGGTGCGCTGTTTGAGTAGATGATAGCTAATTATTTAGCTATGCAGGCTGAGCACACAAATTCTCATGACGCACAGAAACTTTCTGAGTAGGAAAGGTTTTTTTTCAAAAGTTCTTATTGCATGGTTTGATAACTATGCTGAATAAAGAGGCAGGGTTCTGTTTGCACCTGGAGCACTGTCTTTACTCTACTGGGTTTTTTGCTCATTTTTCTAATTATTCAGATGACAGCAAACGCAGCGGTCGAGAGGGAGAGAAAGAGAGAGAATAGAGATCGTTTAGACCCACTAAAAGACATCTTAGCAACTACAGTGAGTGAGTGAGAGCATTGAGAGCGCAGCGGCGTTATGCAGAAAGGAGACGACAGCGGCGCAAAAAGCGAACCGGGGTTAGGTTGATTGACGGAAAGCCCCGAGCCTGTGGCTGTGCCCCCATCCATCTGCCCCGTCTACTCTGCCTCTCTTACTCGCCCACCGAACTCTCAGCCACACTATGGCAACGAACAAAACGGTAATGCGAATCTCTGGCCAACAAAGTCTAATTGGTCCAGAACTTTGAAAACGCGAACTGCGCAACCCCCCAGCTGGCACTACAAATTTCTTTCGATTTTGTTAAAGAAAATCTAGATAGAATCTCAGTCTCCCTGGTAAAGTACAGCACGATGGTGCGCCTCTACTCAGCTCGACAGCGCAAAGGCCAGTGGAATCGGAGTCTGGGCTATTCCCACCTGGTTGCTAGGCAACCACCGGCCCGATGCGCTGCTGGTGCCGCCACTTTATTAGCGATTTTATCGGCCGCCTTTGTAGCGTATCGGTGGGGATATCTGACCGAGTTGATTCCAAAAAACCTGGAGCTCGACGCTGCATCGACAGGTTCCAGTCTTTTCGGGGCATCAGGTGAGGTCAACTGACTCAAAGTTTAACAGGCCTTGTCACAAGCCCCCGGAGAATGAGTGACGGTGTGTTGAGGGTGATGCTGTGTTGAGGGTGATGCTGTGTTGAGGGTGACGCTGTGTTGAGAGTGATGCTGTGTTGAGAGTGACGCTGTGTTGAGAGTGACGATGTGTTGAGAGTGACGCTGTGTTGAGAGTGACGCTGCGTTGAGAGTGACGCTGTGTTGAGAGTGACGCTGTGTTGAGAGTGACGATGTGTTGAGAGTGACGATGTGTTGAGAGTGGCGCTGTGTTGAGAGTGACGATGTGTTGAGAGTGACGATGTGTTGAGAGTGACGCTGTCTTGAGGGTGACGCTGTGTTGAGAGTGACGCTGTGTTGAGGGTGATGCTGTGTTGAGAGTGATGCTGTGTTGAGGGTGACGCTGTGTTGAGAGTGACGCTGTGTTGAGAGTGATGCTGTGTTGAGGGTGACGCTGTGTTGAGAGTGATGCTGTGTTGAGGGTGATGCTGTGTTGAGAGTGATGCTGTGTTGAGGGTGACGCTGTGTTGAGAGTGATGCTGTGTTGAGGGTGACGCTGTGTTGAGAGTGATGCTGTGTTAAGAGTGACGCTGTGTTGAAAGTGACGCTGTGTTGAGAGTGACGCTGTGTTGAGAGTGACGCTGCGTTGAGAGTGGCGCTGTGTTGAGAGTGACGCTGTGTAGAGTGACGCTGTGTTGAGAGTGACGCTGTGTAGAGTGACGCTGTGTTGAGAGTGACTCTGTGTTGAGAGTGACGCTGTGTTGAGAGTGACGCTGTGTTGAGAGTGACGCTGTGTTGAGAGTGACGCTGTGTTGAGAGTGACGCTGTGTTGAAAGTGACGCTGTGTTGAGAGTGACGCTGTGTTGAGAGTGACGCTGTGTTGAGGGTGATGCTGTGTTGAGAGTGACGCTGTGTTGAGGGTGACGCTGTGTTGAGAGTGATGCTGTGTTGAGAGTGACGCTGTGTTGAGGGTGATGCTGTGTTGAGAGTGATGCTGTGTTGAGGGTGACGCTGTGTTGAGGGTGACGCTGTGTTGAGAGTGACGCTGTGTTGAGAGTGACGCTGTGTTGAGAGTGACGATGTGTTGAGAGTGATGCTGTGTTGAGAGTGACGCTGCGTTGAGAGTGACGCTGTGTTGAGAGTGACGCTGTGTTGAGAGTGATGCTGTGTTGAGAGTGACGCTTTTTTGGAGTGTTGGAAATATCACTGTTTTGGTAGTGATATTGCTTTGTTGGGGGTGGGGCTGCATTGGCCTTTTGAAAAGTTGATTTGCTTAAAAAGACACAAATAATTCTGGTAATTCATCGAAAGACAATTAAGAATCCAGTTTACATTAATCCAGTGCAGTTCAGTCTGGCCCTGCAATCAATCGATCTGACTGTTTGCACTGAACTTTCCAACAGAATCTTTGTTGAGCAGCCGCCGCCTGCTGGCAACCACAGTGAACACCAGCATCTACTACAACTACAAATGCGAGATAGTCAACGCGTCGCACAAAGGCCACATCGCTTGGGAGACTTGCGATTTTGAAAAGTCAACAAATGCCTTGGGTGGTTGGATTGTGCTGTACGTCTTTGTCACCATTATTACATTCATAGGTGAGTAAGATGCTACTGAGAATATTCATTCTCAGTGAGAATATTATATTCATAGCGCTGTCGATCTTAATCTAAGCTTCAGAGCTTCACGCAGTTTTCCTCAATCGCTGAATTCCAGCCATGGCAATTGTTTGCGACGACTTTTTCGTACCTTCGCTGGAGGTGATCTCAGAGAAGCTCAACCTGTCGGAAGACGTCGCCGGCGCCACCTTCATGGCTGCCGGATCGTCGGCCCCGGAGCTGTTTAGCTCCCTGGCTGCCGTTTCATTTGACTCCGACGCTGGGGTTGGCACCATCGCTGGGTGAGCTGACCGTGTCCGTGTGTTGGGAGTGCCACTGTGTTGGGACTGTCACTGTGTTGGGAGTGTCACTGTGCTGGGAGTGTCACTGTGCTGGGAGTGTCACTGTGCTGGGAGTGTCACTGTGCTGGGAGTGTCACTGTGCTGGGAGTGTCACTGTGCTGGGAGTGTCACTGTGCTGGGAGTGTCACTGTGCTGGGAGTGCCACTGTGTTGGGAGTGTCACTGTGCTGGGAGTGTCACTGTATTGGGAGTGTCACTGTGTTGGGAGTGTCACTGTATTGGGAGTGTCACTGTGTTGGGAGTGTCACTGTGCTAGGAGTGTCACTGTGCTGGGAGTGTCACTGTGCTGGGAGTGTCACTGTGCTGGGAGTGTCACTGTGCTGGGAGTGTCACTGTGCTGGGAGTGTCACTGTGCTGGGAGTGTCACTGTGCTGGGAGTGTCACTGTGCTGGGAGTGTCACTGTGCTGGGAGTGTCACTGTATTGGGAGTGTCACTGTGCTGGGAGTGCCACTGTGTTGGGAGTGTCACTGTGCTGGGAGTGTCACTGTATTGGGAGTGTCACTGTGTTGGGAGTGTCACTGTGTTGGGAGTGTCACTGTGTTGGGAGTGTCACTGTGCTGGGAGTGTCACTGTGCTGGGAGTGTCACTGTGCTGGGAGTGTCACTGTGCTGGGAGTGTCACTGTGCTGGGAGTGTCACTGTGCTGGGAGTGTCACTGTGCTGGGAGTGTCACTGTGCTGGGAGTGTCACTGTGTTGGGAGTGTCACTGTATTGGGAGTGTCACTGTGCCGGGAGTGTCACTGTGCCGGGAGTGTCACTGTATTGGGAGTGTCACTGTGCTGGGAGTGTCACTGTGTTGGGAGTGTCACTGTGTTGGGAGTGTCACTGTGTTGGGAGTGTCACTGTGTTGGGACTGTCACTGTGTTGGGAGTGTCACTGTGTTCGTTGGGACTGTCACTGTGTTGGGAGTGTCACTGTGTTGGGAGTGTCACTGTGTTCGTTGGGACTGTCACTGTGTTGGGAGTGTCACTGTGTTGGGAGTGTCACTGTGTTCGTTGGGACTGTCACTGTGTTGGGAGTGTCACTGTGTTGGGACTGTCACTGTGTTGGGAGTGTCACTGTGTTGGGAGTGTCACTGTGTTGGGACTGTCACTGTGTTGGGAGTGTTACTATTTTTAGTGCAATGCTGATGCAAGGTGCAACTGCAATATTCAAGGTGTCGCTAATGCAAATCTAAAAGTGCATGCACAGATTAAACAGGATTTTGCAGGGCAAAAACACTACTTGAATATTCAGGTCTGCCGTGTTCAACCTGCTGGTGATTGTGTCCATGTCAGCTGCGTTTGCAGGCCAGGTAAGTCAAATGACAACCTACTCATATTTTGGAGTATGAGAGCGAGAAAGGGAGAGAGAAGTTTGAGTCATATTGACTCAATGTCTCAATCACTCAACCTTAATGAAAACAAGTCTGATGTTTAGTGCTCAGAATCTGCTATTTCGTAACCTTTTTTATCTCTCTGGTTTTCAGGTCCTCCATCTTGACTGGCGACCTTTGGCGCGCGACTCGGTGTGGTACTTAATCTCCATCCTGTTCTTCATCTTTGTCATGTACGACTCCATAGTGCAGATTTGGGACGCAGTGATCCTGCTGGTCCTGTACGCGCTCTACATTGTCATCATGGTGCTGAACAGTCGGCTGATGGACCGCCTGGCCGAAGCTGAGAAGAAATGCGCCTGGTGAGTTGATTCTATAGATTGGATCAGCATTTGCTACTCACGCTACTAAGTAAGTAGATTAGTAATCATTTTGTCAATTTCATTACAAATATTGTTAAAATTTTCAGCTCGAAAGTTGAGCCAGGGGATGTGGAAGGAAGCGGCAGCTCCAGCACTGGAGCGGACGCCAGTGTAAGAGCACCTATCTATCTATCTATCTATCTATCTATCTATCTATCTATCTATCTATCTATCTATCTATCTATCTATCTATCTATCTATCTATCTATCTATCTATCTATCTATCTATCTATCTATCTATCTATCTATATATCTATCTATCTATCTATCTATCTATCTATCTATCTATCTATCTATCTATCTATCTATCTATCTATCTATCTATCTATCTATCTATCTATCTATCTATCTATCTATCTATCTATCTATCTATCTATATATCTATCTATCTATCTATCTATCTATCTATCTGACTATCTATCTATCTATCTATCTATCTATCTATCTATCTATCTATCTATCTATCTATCTATCTGACTATCTATCTATCTATCTATCTGACTATCTATCTATCTATCTATCTATCTCTCTGTCTATCTATCTAAAATGCTTAAATCTCTCCTCTCCTCTCCGCTGCTCCAGGCCGTCACCCAGTCCACCACGAGCATCGGCGAGCACCGGGAAGTGAAGCACTTCAAGCACGACAGGCGGAACTCCGTCCTATTGGCTTTGCACGACTCGAAACTGAGTGTCAGAGAAGGCGATAAGGTACAAATAGCTTGCTTGAAAGTGACACCGCGGTCTTAAATGAACGAATTTCCCGACAGTAGATTGGTATTTTTAAATCCCATGTTTCGTATATTCGAGTTTAATTGAGGTTTTAGCCATCTCTAACTTGGAAAGCCCAATCTACAGAATGCAAACTAATTTAGCTAAATTTATAACTCTGTCCCCCAGCTCCCCGACTTTTAATATAGCAAGCCTAAGCCTTGACCGTTCAGCGTCGCATCCTGCGCTTCTTTCCAGGAATCGAGTGGAGCTGCTGCGGCGAAGTCGAACGGCGAGGCGATCAAATCTAAAAGCGGGAAAGACGAGGTTCGTAGCAGGCCTTTGCTTCTTAAACTTATTTTTGAAATGTTTTTTTTGAACTGCCCATTCCGCCGACTCCCCTGAGCAGGCACACAAGCGCGCGCATACGTACGCAGTCATACGCACAGGCACACACTCACACAGGAGTGTACAGCGGTCCTAACTTTATTTATCGTTAGGCATGTGCACTTCACTGTGCCTTGGGGGTTGGCCCTCAAGCTGGGCGTTAATTCCAAGATTGCCAATCTAGCCCCAAATTAATGCGACAGAACTTGGAATTGCATGTAGGATTCGCCATAGACAAATTCGGTAGAGAAACATCTTTCTATAAAAAGTACACTACAGAGACAGGTACCAAAGAAATTTCGGGCGGTGGTGGCTTCAGATTCTAAGCGGTGGTGGCTTCAGATTCTAAGCGGTGGTGGCTTCAGATTCTAAGCGGTGGTGGCTTCAGATTCTAAGCGGTGGTGGCTTCAGATTCTAAGCGCTGGTAGAGGCTTCAGATTCTGGGCTTCTTTGGTATCTCACGATGTCTTCTAAAGTTATAACTGGTGTATTGACTTTTTGGCTACAAGATAATCTCTTTATGAAGCACATACTGTAGGTTTGATCAAATCACCTTCGAGGTCAGGAGTAAAGTTAGAAATTGGCTAATATGAACCACCCCTCCTCTGGTCTTGAATCTTCATCAGGTGACGGCAAAGCAAACGTCCTCGTCCGGTGCAAATCAGGAAGAAAGCAAAGACGCGGAGGACAGCAACGCTGAGGAGGACGAAGGCGGCCGGATTGCCTGCTGCGCCTGCTGCTCCTGCTGTCCGGACCTCAGAGGCGCCCCGCCCGAGCGGCCGGTTGGGGAAGACGGCGGCCGCCCAACCTGCTGCCAGGGCACCGTCTACGTGCTCAAGTGGATTGTCTTTGTGCTGGCCTTTCCGTTTATCTGTCTGTTTAGCTGGACCATTCCGGAGTGCTCCAAGGAGCACCTCAAGTGAGCACAGGCACCCCTGTACTAGTGTGGATACCCCTGCATCAGTGCGGACACCCCTGTATCAGTGCGGATACCCCTGTGTCAGTGTGGACACCCCTGTGTCAGTGCAGAAACCTCAGTACTAGTGTGGACACCCCTGTATCAGTGTGGACACCTTTGTGTCAGTGTGGACACCCCTGTGTCAGTGTGGACACCCCTGTATCAGTGCGGATACCCCTGTATCAGTGTGAACACCCCTGTATCAGTGCAGAAACCTCAGTACTAGTGTGGACACCCCTGTATCAGTGTGGACACCCCTGTGTCAGTGTGGACACCCCTGTGTCAGTGTGGGCACCCCTGTATCAGTGTGGACACCCCTGTATCAGTGCGGACACCCCTGTATCAGTGTGGACACCCCTGTATCAGTGCGGATACCCCTGTATCAGTGTGGACACCCCTGTATCAGTGCGGATACCCCTGTATCAGTGCGGACACCCCTGTACTAGTGTGGACACCCCTGTATCAGTGCGGAGACCCCTGTATCAGTGCAGAAACCTCAGTACTAGTGTGGACACCCCTGTATCATTGTGGACACCTTTGTGTCAGTGTGGACACCCCTGTGTCAGTGTGGACACCCCTGTATCAGTGCGGATACCCCTGTATCAGTGTGAACACCCCTGTATCAGTGCAGAAACCTCAGTACTAGTGTGGACACCCCTGTATCAGTGTGGACACCCCTGTGTCAGTGTGGGCACCCCTGTATCAGTGTGGACACCCCTGTATCAGTGCGGACACCCCTGTATCAGTGCGGATACCCCTGTATCAGTGCGGAAACCCCTGTACTAGTGTGGACACCCCTGTATCAGTGCGGACACCCCTGTATCAGTGTGGACACCCCTGTATCAGTGCGGATACCCCTGTATCAGTGCGGATACCCCTGTATCAGTGCGGACACCCCTGTACTAGTGTGGACACCCCTGTATCAGTGCGGATACCCCTGTATCAGTGTGGACACCCCTGTATCAGTGCGGATACCCCTGTATCAGTGTGGACACCCCTGTATCAGTGCGGATACCCCTGTATCTGTGCGGAAGCCCCTGTATCAGTGTGGACACCCCTGTATCAGTGCGGATACCCCTGTATCAGTGCGGAAACCCCTGTATCAGTGTGGACACCCCTGTCGCTCGCACTTGTGTGAGCACCCATGCATCAGTGCAGACACCCCTGTATCAGTGCGGAAACCCCTGTATCAGTGCGGACACCCCTGTACTAGTGTGGACACCCCTGTATCAGTGCGGATACCCCTGTATCAGTGTGGACACCCCTGTATCAGTGCGGAAACCCCTGTATCAGTGTGGACACCCCTGTCGCTCGCACTTGTGTGAGCACCCATGCATCAGTGCAGACACCCCTGTATCAGTGCGGAAACCCCTGTATCAGTGCGGACACCCTGTACTAGTGTGGACACCCCTGTATCAGTGCGGATACCCCTGTATCAGTGTGGACACCCCTGTATCAGTGCGGAAACCCCTGTACTAGTGTGGACACCCCTGTATCAGTGCAGACACCCCTGTATCAGTGTGGACCACCCATGTATCAGTGTGGGCACCCCTGCATCAGTGTTGAAACCCCTGTATCAGTGATAATAATTAACAATAAACTCCCACCTATCAATTGTAGAAAGTACTTCATACTGAGCTTCATCATGTCAATCGTGTGGATTGCTGCAGTCTCCTTCTGCATGGTGACAGTGGTGGCCAGACTGGGCTGCCTGTTTGGCATTGACGCCTTTGTCATGTCCCTGGTTGTACTGGCGGCTGGGACCAGCATTCCTGTGAGTCCTGATGTAAACTGCGGTATTTACAAGACTCTAATGTAATCACAACAGAATGTAATCATGCTATGACGTGAAAAATATTAGTATGAAGATCCTAGAACACTCAATGGGTTGTCAGTTTCATGGGTAGCACACTCACTGAAGCATCGGTATGAAGGGGTAGCACACTCACTGAAGCATCGGTAATGAAGGGGTAGCACACTCACTGAAGCATCGGTAATGAAGGGGTAGCACACTCACTGAAGCATCAGTAATGAAGGGGTAGCACACTCACTGAAGCATCAGTAATGAAGGGGTAGCACACTCACTGAAGCATCGGTAATGAAGGGGTAGCACACTCACTGAAGCATCGGTAATGAAGGGGTAGCACACTCATTGAAGCATCGGTAATGAAGGGGTAGCACACTCATTAAAGCATCGGTAATGAAGGGGTAGCACACTCACTGAAGCATCGGTAATGAAGGGGTAGCACACTCACTGAAGCATCGGTAATGAAGGGGTAGCACACTCACTGAAGCATCGGTAATGAAGGGGTAGCACACTCACTGAAGCATCGGTAATGAAGGGGTAGCACACTCACTGAAGCATCAGTAATGAAGGGGTAGCACACTCACTGAAGCATCGGTAATGAAGGGGTAGCACACTCACTGAGAAGCATCGGTAATGAAGGGGTAGCACACTCACTGAAGCATCAGTAATGAAGGGGTAGCACACTCACTGAAGCATCGGTAATGAAGGGGTAGCACACTCACTGAAGCATCGGTAATGAAGGGGTAGCACACTCACTGAAGCATCGGTAATGAAGGGGTAGCACACTCACTGAAGCATCGGTAATGAAGGGGTAGCACACTCACTGAAGCATCGGTAATGAAGGGGTAGCACACTCACTGAAGCATCGGTAATGAAGGGGTAGCACACTCACTGAAGCATCAGTAATGAAGGGGTAGCACACTCACTGAAGCATCGGTAATGAAGGGGTAGCACACTCACTGAGAAGCATCGGTAATGAAGGGGTAGCACACTCACTGAAGCATCAGTAATGAAGGGGTAGCACACTCACTGAAGCATCGGTAATGAAGGGGTAGCACACTCACTGAAGCATCGGTAATGAAGGGGTAGCACACTCACTGAAGCATCGGTAATGAAGGGGTAGCACACTCACTGAAGCATCGGTAATGAAGGGGTAGCACACTCACTGAAGCATCGGTAATGAAGGGGTAGCACACTCACTGAAGCATCGGTAATGAAGGGGTAGCACACTCACTGAAGCATCGGTAATGAAGGGGTAGCACACTCACAATAAACAGAATATTTTTATTCATGCAGGACCTGCTCAGCTCCATTATTGTTGTCAAGGACGGCAGCGGCGACATGGCCGTTTCCAACGCCATCGGTTCGAATGTCTTCGACATTGACTTGGGCCTCGGGCTGCCATTCTTTATTAAGCTGTGCATCAACAGAATGGAACCGATTGACATGTTCAGCGATAAAGAGCGGGTGAGCAGTTTGAAATAGTAAAATTCATGCGTGCTCAAGGGGGTCAGCGGAATGGGCAGGACATGACGTGGGGTGTCCATATTAGGACTAGGGTGTCCATATTAAGACTGAGGTGTCCATATTAAGATTGGGGTGTCCATATTAAGACTGAGGTGTCCATATTAGGACTAGGGTGTCCATATTAAGACTGGGGTGTCCATATTAAGACTAGGGTGTCCATATTAAGATTGGGGTGTCCATAATAAGACTTGGGTGTCCATATTAAGATTGGATTGTCCATATTAAGACTGAGGTGTCCATATTAAGACTAGGGTGTCTAATATTAAGACTAGAGTGTCCATATTAAGATTGGGGTGTCCATATTAAGACTTGGGTGTCCATATTAAGATTGGGGTGTCCATATTAAGACTTGGTTGTCCATATTAAAATTGGGGTGTCCATATTAAGACTAGGGTGTCCATATAAGGACTGGGGTGTCCACATAAGATTGGAGTGTCCAAACTAAGTCTGGGGTGTCCATATTAAGACTGAGGTGTCCATGCTAAGACTGAGGTGTCCCTATTAAGACAGGGGTGCCCACGCTAAGACTGGGGGTGCCCACGCTAAGACTGGGGGTGCATGGTCTGGGGCTGGGTTATCCACTTCAAAAATGACAAACGCATGTACGACCCTAGCGCTTAATCTATCACTCAGCACCTTCTACCTGGCATATTGCAGCAATACTACTGCCAGGGAGCCATGGCGATGATTCCTCACGTGAAATTCGGCATCATTCTGATAATTCTGCTGGTGATGTGCTTCAGCGTGATCGCCATAGCCAAGTTCAAGCTAGGCAAGGCCATTGGGATCTCGTTTTTTCTGTTCTACATCGGCTTCCTTGTTTACGCATTTCTTTAGGAGTTTCTGTGCACCTACGACTGCTAGATGATCTGCTTTCTTTTGCTTGAGACAGACACACAGACAGACAGACAGACAGACAGACAGACAGACAGACAGACAGACAGACAGACAGACAGACAGACAGACAGACAGACAGACAGACAGACAGACAGACAGACAGACAGACAGACAGACAGACAGACAGACAGACAGACAGACAGACAGACAGACAGACAGACAGACAGACAGACAGACAGACAGACAGACAGACAGATAGACAGACAGACAGACAGACAGACAGACAGACACAGACAGACAGACAGACAGACAGACAGACAGACAGACAGACAGACAGACAGACAGACAGACAGACACAGACAGACAGACAGACAGACAGACAGACAGACAGACAGACAGACAGACAGACAGACAGAGAGACACACAGACAGACAATACACGGTAGTATTGTTTTTTAATGTTTCAGAACTGCAAACAAAATCGCAAACCTTGTAAAAGAACCCTATCGATATTCCTGTTTTATTTTTTCAAAGTATCCGCGCACAATCACAAACAAGCAAAAGACGCTGACACAATCATGGTTTAAGATGAAGAGCCATTTTGCTTCTAACGTACGTTCGTAGAATCACATTATTGCATGTTTGCTTCGGTCAAATATACCCAAGATGCTTTTTAATAAAACTTTGAGCTACATAAACTAGTACAAATGTTTAGCAAATAAAAAATTGAAAAGTATGCTGCGTTGATATTATTAGTGAACAGGAACAAAGGTACAATAGTTACTGCTGACAACAAAGGCCAGCGTTCCCTGGTGTGACGCTTTTGTGACGAAATGAGTGCCCGTGGCGCTAAAATGAGTGCCTGCGGCGCTAAAATGAGTGCCTGTAGCGCTAAAATGAGTGCCTGCGGCGCTAAAATGAGTGCCTGCGGCGCTAAAATGAGTGTCTGCGGCGCTAAAATGAGTGCTCGCGACGCTAAAATGAGTGCCTGTGGCGCTAAAATGAGTGCCTGCGGCGCTAAAATGAGTTATTGTGGCGCTAACATGAGTGCCTGCGGCGCTAAAATGAGTGCTTGCGGCGCTAAAATGAGTGCCTGTGGTGCTAAAATGAGTGTCTGCGGCGCCAAAATGAGTGCCTGCGGCGCTAAAATGAGTGTCTGCGACGCTAAAATGAGTGCCCGCAGCGCTAAAATAGTGCCTGCGGTGCCTAAATGAGTGCCTGCGGCGCTAAAATAAGTACCTAAATATGAATATGAAACTAAACATTCAATAAGAAGTTGTTGCCGACTAATTAATTAGGAACTGTCAGCATCGCGGGCCCTGGGCTTGGCTTTCTCCCTCTTCGGTCGAACCTTCCTCTGCTGCAGCTGAATGTACTGCTGCCGCAGTTGCTGCAGTTTCAACTCCTTCTCTCGCTGCCTCCGGTTCTGCTGCTCCTGCAGCAGCTTGAGCTGGTCGCATTCGAGTATCTCGGCCGCGATCGACATGTAAGAGCGGAGCGGCAGCAGGCCGGAGCGGACCATGCCGCGTAGCAGCAGGATCTCGGAGACCGCCTGCTGCGACACGCCTTCGGGCAGGTCGCCGAACAGCTGCTTGTCCGCCAGGCTGGAGCAGCGCCGGAGAGAGATCCTCCGTCCGGCTGATGGCGACGAGAAGTTGACCGACGGCTTGACTGAACGGCTTCGGGCTGTTTTGGGCGGCTGTTCAATGCTGATGGCAGGCGCTGTTTCAATAGGCTTCTGGCAGTTCTTCGCGCTCACCCCGCCGCTGCCGCCGCTGCAGCTGCTGTTGACATTGTTGCTCGTGTTGGCCGCACTGCTAGCCGCTGCAAAATTGTTGGTGGTGACCGACGGACTCGCGTCGTAGCTTTTATCGGCCACGAATGCGTCCAGCTGCCAGCAGCAGCAGGAACACCAGGAGCTCAAATTTTGACCCATAGTTGCGTGATGAATTTTGTAAATTGAAGGTACGAGATTGAAGATTCCCGTTAGCTATGAGAACCTTTTTAAGCTTGATATGGTGAGCCAATGGCACAGTTTTCTTTCCTTTACAGATGACGGGTGTATCGAAAGGTTATCAAACTGTCTTCGGCGGATGAAAGTTTCTCCCAGCTCTGTTGACCTGCCCCCGATCACGCAGACTCCCTGTGAACTGCTACATCTCTCTTCCCAATCAGGGAGGACAATCTCTCTAAATTGTGAGCATGAGTTCCCGATCACGTCTTCAATGGCGAGGGAGATGGACGGGACTCGAAAGGGGCGGGGTTAGAGCTGCCCGTTCATCTTTTTTGAGCAGCAGTTATCTTCAGCGCGTATCTTCTTGTTAAGAACAAAGATTTCTGCTCCTAGAAGTCACATGATTATTCTTCTGCTACGAGTTATTCCTGGTTTATCCCTAGCTACGTAGTTGCCCAGGGTAGGAGCAGCCCCGTGATGTGCTCATCTGTCCAGGTAGATGTAGATGGGCATTTTTCATTGCAGCAGACCATGGGTAAACTTTTTATTGACTAGAAATATCGAAATATGAGCATGAAATGAGGCAGGTGTACTCAAGTAATACATGTATAGATACGAACCAAAGCTAGCCCCGTAATCGTGATGTAATTGTAATTCTCAACCGATCCTAAACCTTAAATTTATCACAACTTTAAGTTAATAATGTGTCTTACAGAGGGTAATGAGCTTCTTGGAGATTATTTCTGGTTAATTTTTAATTCCGAAACAAATTACACTAGTCTACTACTAGTAGTCTGCTAGAGCATCAGAATTTAGATTTTTGCTGGTATGAAGTTCAAAGATTAGAAACTGTCATTTTGCATCAATCAATAGACCACTCAAACAGGGGCGTCGGCATGGATTTTTTGGTGGGGGGACAAAGCCAAGAATTCTACATGTACACTATTTTCAAAATCGGTGTTGCCAGCGCTCACTTGGCGCCGCAGGCACTCATTTTAGCGCCGCATTTTTTTTAGCGCTGCAGGCACTCATTTTAGCGCCGCAGGCACTCATTTTAGCGCCGCAGGCACTCATTTTAGCGCTGCAGGCACTCATTTTAGCGCCGCAGGCACTCATTTTGGCGCCGCAGGCACTCATTTTAGCGCTGCAGGCACTCATTTTGGCGCCGCAGGCACTCATTTTAGCGCCGCAGGCACTCATTTTAGCGCCGCAGGCACTCATTTTAGCGCGCAGGCACTCTTTTAGAGCCGCAGGCACTCATTTTAGCGCCGCAGGCACTCATTTTAGCGCCGCAGGCACTCATTTTAGCGCCGCAGGCACTCATTTTAGCGCCGCAGGCACTCATTTTAGCGCCGCAGGCACTCATTTTAGCGCCGCAGGCACTCATTTTAGCGCCGCAGGCACTCATTTTAGCGCCGCAGGCACTCATTTTAGCGCCGCAGGCACTCATTTTAGCGCCGCAGGCACTCATTTTAGCGCCGCAGGCACTCATTTTAGCGCCGCAGGCACTCATTTTAGCGCCGCAGGCACTCATTTTAGCGCCGCAGGCACTCATTTTAGCGCCGCAGGCACTCATTTTAGCGCCGCAGGCACTCATTTTAGCGCCGCAGGCACTCATTTTAGCGCCGCAGGCACTCATTTTAGCGCCGCAGGCACTCATTTTAGCGCCGCAGGCACTCATTTTAGCGCCGCAGGCACTCATTTTAGCGCAGGCACTCATTTTAGCGCCGCAGGCACTCATTTTAGCGCCGCAGGCACTCATTTTAGCGCCGCAGGCACTCATTTTAGCCGCAGGCACTCATTTTAGCGCGCAGGCACTCATTTTAGCGCCGCAGGCACTCATTTTAGCGCCGCAGGCACTCATTTTAGCGCCGCAGGCACTCATTTTAGCGCCGCAGGCACTCATTTTAGCGCCGCAGGCACTCATTTTAGCGCCGCAGGCACTCATTTTAGCGCCGCAGGCACTCATTTTAGCGCCGCAGGCACTCATTTTAGCGCCGCAGGCACTCATTTTAGCGCCGCAGGCACTCATTTTAGCGCCGCAGGCACTCATTTTAGCGCCGCAGGCACTCATTTTAGCGCCGCAGGCACTCATTTTAGCGCCGCAGGCACTCATTTTGGCGCCGCGCACTCATTTTAGAGCCGCAGGCACTCATTTTAGCGCCGCAGGCACTCATTTTAGCGCCGCAGGCACTCATTTTAGCGCCGCAGGCACTCATTTTAGCGCCGCAGGCACTCATTTTAGCGCCGCAGGCACTCATTTTAGCGCCGCAGGCACTCATTTTAGCGCCGCAGGCACTCATTTTAGCGCCGCAGGCACTCATTTTAGCGCCGCAGGCACTCATTTTGGCGCCGCACTCCTTTTAGAGCCGCAGGCACTCATTTTAGCGCCGCACTCATTTTAGCGCCGCAGGCACTCATTTTAGCGCCGCACTCATTTTAGCGCCGCAGGCACTCATTTTAGCGCCGCAGGCACTCATTTTAGCGCCGCAGGCACTCATTTTAGCGCCGCAGGCACTCATTTTAGCGCCGCAGGCACTCATTTTAGCGCCGCAGGCACTCATTTTAGCGCCGCAGGCACTCATTTTAGCGCCAGGCACTCATTTTAGCGCCGCAGGCACTCATTTTGGCGCCGCACTCATTTTAGAGCCGCAGGCACTCATTTTAGCGCAGGCACTCATTTTAGCGCCGCAGGCACTCATTTTAGCGCCGCAGGCACTCATTTTAGCGCCGCAGGCACTCATTTTAGCGCCGCAGGCACTCATTTTAGCGCCGCAGGCACTCATTTTAGCGCCGCAGGCACTCATTTTAGCGCCGCAGGCACTCATTTTAGCGCCGCAGGCACTCATTTTAGCGCCGCAGGCACTCATTTTAGCGCCGCAGGCACTCATTTTAGCGCCGCAGGCACTCATTTTAGCGCCGCAGGCACTCATTTTAGCGCCGCAGGCACTCATTTTAGCGCCGCAGGCACTCATTTTAGCGCCGCAGGCACTCATTTTAGCGCCGCAGGCACTCATTTTAGCGCCGCAGGCACTCATTTTAGCGCCAGGCACTCATTTTAGCGCCGCAGGCACTCATTTTAGCGCCGCAGGCACTCATTTTAGCGCCGCAGGCACTCATTTTACGCCGCAGGCACTCATTTTAGCGCCGCAGGCACTCATTTTAGCGCCGCAGGCACTCATTTTAGCGCCGCAGGCACTCATTTTAGCGCCGCAGGCACTCATTTTAGCGCCGCAGGCACTCATTTTAGCGCCGCAGGCACTCATTTTAGCGCCGCAGGCACTCATTTTAGCGCCGCAGGCACTCATTTTAGCGCCGCAGGCACTCATTTTAGCGCCGCAGGCACTCATTTTAGCGCCGCAGGCACTCATTTTAGCGCCGCAGGCACTCATTTTAGCGCCGCAGGCACTCATTTTAGCGCCGCAGGCACTCATTTTAGCGCCGCAGGCACTCATTTTAGCGCCGCAGGCACTCATTTTAGCGCCGCAGGCACTCATTTTAGCGCCGCAGGCACTCATTTTAGCGCCGCAGGCACTCATTTTAGCGCCGCACTCATTTTAGCGCCGCAGGCACTCATTTTGGCGCCGCACTCCTTTTAGAGCCGCAGGCACTCATTTTAGCGCCGCAGGCACTCATTTTAGCGCCGCAGGCACTCATTTTAGCGCCGCAGGCACTCATTTTAGCGCCGCAGGCACTCATTTTAGCGCCGCAGGCACTCATTTTAGCGCCGCAGGCACTCATTTTAGCGCCGCAGGCACTCATTTTAGCGCCAGGCACTCATTTTAGCGCCGCAGGCACTCATTTTAGCGCCGCACTCATTTTAGCGCCGCAGGCACTCATTTTAGCGCCGCACTCATTTTAGCGCCGCAGGCACTCATTTTAGCGCCGCACTCATTTTAGCGCCGCAGGCACTCATTTTAGCGCCGCAGGCACTCATTTTAGCGCCGCAGGCACTCATTTTAGCGCCGCAGGCACTCATTTTAGCGCCGCAGGCACTCATTTTAGCGCCGCAGGCACTCATTTTAGCGCCGCAGGCACTCATTTTAGCGCCGCAGGCACTCATTTTAGCGCGCAGGCACTCATTTTAGCCGCAGGCACTCATTTTAGCGCCGCACTCATTTTAGCGCCGCAGGCACTCATTTTAGCGCCGCAGGCACTCATTTTAGCGCCGCAGGCACTCATTTTGGCGCCGCACACTCATTTTAGCGCCGCAGGCACTCATTTTAGCGCCGCAGGCACTCATTTTAGCGCCGCAGGCACTCATTTTGGCGCCGCACTCATTTTAGCGCCGCAGGCACTCATTTTAGCGCCGCAGGCACTCATTTTAGCGCCGCAGGCACTCATTTTAGCGCCGCAGGCACTCATTTTAGCGCCGCAGGCACTCATTTTAGCGCCGCAGGCACTCATTTTAGCGCCGCACTCATTTTAGCGCCGCAGGCACTCATTTTAGCGCCGCAGGCACTCATTTTAGCGCCGCAGGCACTCATTTTAGCGCCGCAGGCACTCATTTTAGCGCCGCAGGCACTCATTTTAGCGCCGCAGGCACTCATTTTAGCGCCGCAGGCACTCATTTTAGCGCCGCAGGCACTCATTTTAGCGCGCAGGCACTCATTTTAGCCGCAGGCACTCATTTTAGCGCCGCACTCATTTAGCGCCGCAGGCACTCATTTTAGCGCCGCAGGCACTCATTTTAGCGCCGCAGGCACTCATTTTAGCGCCGCAGGCACTCATTTTAGCGCCGCAGGCACTCATTTTGGCGCCGCACTCTTTTTAGAGCCGCAGGCACTCATTTTAGCGCCGCAGGCACTCATTTTAGCGCCGCAGGCACTCATTTTAGCGCCGCAGGCACTCATTTTAGCGCCGCAGGCACTCATTTTAGCGCCGCAGGCACTCATTTTAGCGCCGCACTCATTTTAGCGCCGCAGGCACTCATTTTAGCGCCGCAGGCACTCATTTTAGCGCCGCAGGCACTCATTTTAGCGCCGCAGGCACTCATTTTAGCGCCGCAGGCACTCATTTTAGCGCCGCAGGCACTCATTTTAGCGCCGCAGGCACTCATTTTAGCGCCGCAGGCACTCATTTTAGCGCGCAGGCACTCATTTTAGCCGCAGGCACTCATTTAGCGCCGCACTCATTTTAGCGCCGCAGGCACTCATTTTAGCGCCGCAGGCACTCATTTTAGCGCCGCAGGCACTCATTTTAGCGCCGCAGGCACTCATTTTAGCGCCGCAGGCACTCATTTTAGCGCCGCAGGCACTCATTTTAGCGCGCAGGCACTCATTTTAGCGCCGCAGGCACTCATTTTAGCGCCGCACTCATTTTAGCGCCGCAGGCACTCATTTTGCGCCGCAGGCACTCATTTTAGCGCCGCAGGCACTCATTTTGCGCCGCAGGCACTCATTTTGGCGCCGCAGGCACTCATTTTAGCGCGCAGGCACTCATTTTAGCCGCAGGCACTCATTTAGCGCCGCACTCATTTTAGCGCCGCAGGCACTCATTTTAGCGCCGCACTCATTTTAGCGCCGCAGGCACTCATTTTAGCGCCGCAGGCACTCATTTTAGCGCCGCAGGCACTCATTTTAGCGCCGCAGGCACTCATTTTAGCGCAGGCACTCATTTTGGCGCCGCAGGCACTCATTTTAGCGCCGCACTCATTTTAGCGCCGCAGGCACTCATTTTAGCGCCGCAGGCACTCATTTTAGCGCCGCAGGCACTCATTTTAGCGCCGCAGGCACTCATTTTAGCGCCGCAGGCACTCATTTTAGCGCTACAGGCACTCATTTTGGCGCCGCAGGCACTCATTTTAGCGCCGCAGGCACTCATTTTAGCGCCGCAGGCACTCATTTTAGCGCCAGGCACTCATTTTAGCGCCGCAGGCACTCATTTTAGCGCCGCACTCATTTTAGCGCCGCAGGCACTCATTTTTGCGCCGCAGGCACTCATTTTAGCGCCGCAGGCACTCATTTTAACGCCGCACTCATTTTAGCGCCGCAGGCACTCATTTTAGCGCCGCAGGCACTCATTTTAGCGCCGCAGGCACTCATTTTAGCGCTACAGGCACTCATTTTGGCGCCGCAGGCACTCATTTTGGCGCCGCACTCTTTTAGAGCCGCAGGCACTCATTTTGGCGCCGCACTCCTTTTAGAGCCGCAGGCACTCATTTTAGCGCCGCAGGCACTCATTTTAGCGCCGCAGGCACTCATTTTAGCGCCGCAGGCACTCATTTTAGCGCCGCAGGCACTCATTTTAGCGCCGCAGGCACTCATTTTAGCGCCGCAGGCACTCATTTTAGCGCCGCAGGCACTCATTTTAGCGCCGCAGGCACTCATTTTAGCGCCGCAGGCACTCATTTTAGCGCCGCAGGCACTCATTTTAGCGCTGCAGGCACTCATTTCGGCGCCGCAGGCACTCATTTTAGCGCCGCAGGCACTCCTTTTAGAGCCGCAGGCACTCATTTTGGCGCCGCACTCTTTTTAGAGCCGCAGGCACTCATTTTAGCGCGCAGGCACTCATTTTAGCGCCGCAGGCACTCATTTTAGCGCCGCAGGCACTCATTTTTAGCGCCGCAGGCAATCATTTTGGCGCCGCAGGCACTCATTTTAGCGCCGCACTCATTTTAGCGCCGCAGGCACTCATTTTAGCGCCGCAGGCACTCATTTTAGCGCCGCAGGCACTCATTTTAGCGCCGCAGGCACTCATTTTAGCGCCGCAGGCACTCATTTTAGCGCCGCAGGCACTCATTTTAGCGCCGCAGGCACTCATTTTGGCGCCGCAGGCACTCATTTTAGCGCGCAGGCACTCATTTTAGCACGCAGGCACTCATTTAGCGCCGCACTCATTTAGCGCCGCAGGCACTCATTTTAGCGCCGCAGGCACTCATTTTAGCGCCGCAGGCACTCATTTTAGCGCCGCAGGCACTCATTTTAGCGCCGCAGGCACTCATTTTGGCGCCGCAGGCACTCATTTTAGCGCGCAGGCACTCATTTTAGCACGCAGGCACTATTAGCGCCGCACTCATTTAGCGCCGCAGGCACTCATTTTAGCGCCGCAGGCACTCATTTTAGCGCCGCAGGCACTCATTTTAGCGCCGCAGGCACTCATTTTAGCGCTACAGGCACTCATTTTGGCGCCGCACTCATTTTAGCGCCGCAGGCACTCATTTTAGCGCCGCAGGCACTCATTTTAGCGCCGCAGGCACTCATTTTAGCGCCGCAGGCACTCATTTTAGCGCTACAGGCACTCATTTTGGCGCCGCAGGCACTCATTTTAGCGCCGCACTCATTTTGGCGCCGCAGGCACTCATTTTAGCGCCGCAGGCACTCATTTTAGCGCCGCAGGCACTCATTTTAGCGCCGCAGGCACTCATTTTAGCGCTACAGGCACTCATTTTGGCGCCGCAGGCACTCATTTTAGCGCCGCACTCATTTTAGCGCCGCAGGCACTCATTTTTGCGCCGCAGGCACTCATTTTAGCGCCGCAGGCACTCATTTTAGCGCCGCACTCATTTTAGCGCCGCAGGCACTCATTTTAGCGCCGCAGGCACTCATTTTAGCGCCGCAGGCACTCATTTTAGCGCTACAGGCACTCATTTTGGCGCCGCAGGCACTCATTTTGGCGCCGCACTCTTTTAGAGCCGCAGGCACTCATTTTGGCGCCGCACTCCTTTTAGAGCCGCAGGCACTCATTTTAGCGCCGCAGGCACTCATTTTAGCGCCGCAGGCACTCATTTTAGCGCCGCAGGCACTCATTTTAGCGCCGCAGGCACTCATTTTAGCGCCGCAGGCACTCATTTTAGCGCCGCAGGCACTCATTTTGGCGCCGCAGGCACTCATTTTAGCGCCGCAGGCACTCATTTTGGCGCCGCACTCTTTTTAGAGCCGCAGGCACTCATTTTAGCGCCGCAGGCACTCATTTTAGCGCCGCAGGCACTCATTTTAGCGCCGCAGGCACTCATTTTAGCGCCGCAGGCACTCATTTTAGCGCCGCAGGCACTCATTTTAGCGCTACAGGCACTCATTTTGGCGCCGCAGGCACTCATTTTAGCGCCGCACTCATTTTAGCGCCGCAGGCACTCATTTTAGCGCCGCACTCATTTTAGCGCCGCAGGCACTCATTTTAGCGTCGCAGGCACTCATTTTAGCGCCGCAGGCACTCATTTTAGCGCCGCAGGCACTCATTTTAGCGCCGCAGGCACTCATTTTAGCGCCGCAGGCACTCATTTTAGCGCTACAGGCACTCATTTTGGCGCCGCAGGCACTCATTTTAGCGCCGCACTCATTTTAGCGCCGCAGGCACTCATTTTAGAGCCGCAGGCACTCATTTTAGCGCCGCAGGCACTCATTTTAGCGCCGCAGGCACTCATTTTAGCGCCGCAGGCACTCATTTTAGCGCCGCAGGCACTCATTTTAGCGCCGCAGGCACTCATTTTAGCGCCGCAGGCACTCATTTTGGCGCCGCAGGCACTCATTTTAGCGCCGCAGGCACTCATTTTGGCGCCGCACTCCTTTTAGAGCCGCAGGCACTCATTTTAGCGCCGCAGGCACTCATTTTAGCGCCGCAGGCACTCATTTTAGCGCCGCAGGCACTCATTTTAGCGCCGCAGGCACTCATTTTAGCGCCGCAGGCACTCATTTTAGCGCCGCAGGCACTCATTTTAGCGCCGCAGGCACTCATTTTAGCACCGCAGGCACTCATTTTAGCGCCGCAGGCACTCATTTTAGCGCTACAGGCATTTATTTTGGCGCCGCAGGCACTCATTTTAGCGCTACAGGCACTCATTTTGGCGCCGCAGGCACTCATTTTAGCGCCGCACTCATTTTAGCGCCGCAGGCACTTATTTTAGCGCCGCAGGCACTCATTTTAGCGCCGCAGGCACTCATTTTAGCGCCGCAGGCACTCATTTTAGCGCCGCAGGCACTCATTTTAGCGCTACAGGCACTCATTTTGGCGCCGCAGGCACTCATTTTAGCGCCGCACTCATTTTAGCGCCGCAGGCACTCATTTTAGCGCCGCACTCATTTTAGCGCCGCAGGCACTCATTTTAGCGTCGCAGGCACTCATTTTAGCGCCGCAGGCACTCATTTTAGCGCCGCAGGCACTCATTTTAGCGCCGCAGGCACTCATTTTAGCGCCGCAGGCACTCATTTTAGCGCCGCAGGCACTCATTTTAGCGCCGCAGGCACTCATTTTGGCGCCGCAGGCACTCATTTTAGCGCTGCAGGCACTCATTTTAGCACTGCAGGCACTCATATTAGCGCCGCACTCATTTAGCGCCGCAGGCACTCATTTTAGCGCCGCAGGCACTCATTTTAGCGCCGCAGGCACTCATTTTAGCGCCGCAGGCACTCATTTTAGCGCCGCAGGCACTCATTTTAGCGCCGCAGGCACTCATTTTAGCGCTACAGGCACTCATTTTGGCGCCGCAGGCACTCATTTTAGCGCCGCACTCATTTTAGCGCCGCAGGCACTTATTTTTGCGCCGCAGGCACTCATTTTAGCGCCGCAGGCACTCATTTTGGCGCCGCAGGCACTCATTTTGGCGCCGCAGGCACTCATTTTAGCGCTGCAGGCACTCATTTTAGCACTGCAGGCACTCATATTAGCGCCGCACTCATTTAGCGCCGCAGGCACTCATTTTAGCGCCGCAGGCACTCATTTTTAGCGCCGCAGGCACTCATTTTTAGCGCCGCAGGCACTCATTTTAGCGCTACAGGCACTCATTTTGGCGCCGCACTTATTTTAGCGCCGCAGGCACTCATTTTAGCGCCGCAGGCACTCATTTTAGCGCCGCAGGCACTCATTTTAGCGCCGCAGGCACTCATTTTAGCGCTACAGGCACTCATTTTGGCGCCGCAGGCACTCATTTTAGCGCCGCACTCATTTTGGCGCCGCAGGCACTCATTTTAGCGCCGCAGGCACTCATTTTAGCGCCGCAGGCACTCATTTTAGCGCCGCAGGCACTCATTTTAGCGCTACAGGCACTCATTTTGGCGCCGCAGGCACTCATTTTAGCGCCGCAGGCACTCATTTTAGCGCTACAGGCACTCATTTTGGCGCCGCAGGCACTCATTTTAGCGCCGCACTCATTTTAGCGCCGCAGGCACTCATTTTGGCGCCGCAGGCACTCATTTTAGCGCTGCAGGCACTCATTTTAGCACTGCAGGCACTCATATTAGCGCCGCACTCATTTAGCGCCACAGGCACTCATTTTAGCGCCGCAGGCACTCATTTTAGCGCCGCAGGCACTCATTTTAGCGCCGCAGGCACTCATTTTGGCGCCGCAGGCACTCATTTTAGCGCCGCACTCATTTTAGCGCCGCAGGCACTCATTTTGGCGCCGCAGGCACTCATTTTAGCGCCGCAGGCACTCATTTTAGCGCCGCAGGCACTCATTTTAGCGCCGCAGGCACTCATTTTAGCGCCGCAGGCACTCATTTTGGCGCCGCAGGCACTCATTTTAGCGCTGCAGGCACTCATTTTAGCGCTGCAGGCACTCATTTTAGCGCTGCAGGCACTTATTTTGTCGCCCTGAAGCAAAATTATAGATTTTTCATAACCGGTCATGCGGTTGGGTGAGGGGGGAGCAAGGCATTGGCATGTCCCCCACAACTTTTACTGGGCGGGGGGGGCATGTCCCCCACAACTTTTACTGGGCGGGGGGGGGCATGTCCCCCACAACTTTTACTGGGGGGGGGGCATGTCCCCCCTGTCCTGCCGGTGTGCCAGAGTTGCTCACAGTTCTGAAGAATTTGTTAACACTATTGCTCGAGACCTAAATTAATTTTAATCATTTTTCTACACCAGCAAGCTGATCCGATGTTCATGGTTCACAGTATATATTTGTTGTATTTAGCACATTTCTTTTCAGCCAATCAACCAGTTAATCCGTTAAATAGGTTCAACAGAGGAAAATATTCATGGCAGAGGCGGAGGTCCTGCAGCCAGCATCTTCTTCATCAGAGCGGCCGGGTCGCAGGCTTTGGTCTTGTCAGTCGGGTCCACGGTGTGCCAGGAGCAGTCGGGTCCCAGTGCCACAACGCATGGCGGTGGAACGGCCATGGAGGGAGCGCCGGTGCAGTACACCTGGTTGCTGCCGTACACGCGGCAGTTCATGCAGCTCTCGGATCGGTACCTGTTCGGCGTGCTGCCCTCCCGGACCCACAGGCACTGGCCGGTGCCGACCCGCATGCGGACAAGACTCTGACTGATCACCTTGCCGCCCAGATTGGCCGTCTTGGTCCGGCGCTCGCTGGCGCACTCGGCGTCGCCGCTGGCCAAGACGAGGCCGAGGAGGGCGCAGAGGGCCAGAGCTAGCAGATAGCAACGCTTGGACATGGCTTTGGAGCGATATGGAGTGCTGGGGGTTGCTTCAATACCAACTTGAACTGTGGGTAGTTTAGTGAGTAGCTTGCAGGAGACGTTCAACAAGCGCTGTCATTTATACACGATTCAGAACTGGGGGTAGAATCGGAAATGCGACACCGCGCAACGGGGGCAACATCTGCGCCAGAACAATCGGGTAACTTGATGACTTACAGAAAAGAGATTCACCCAGGTCCAGAGTCTAAAAGTTTGACATGGAAGAAACCAGATCAGCCGGCAGCAGTGAGCTTGTTTTAACAACAAGAAATTTCTAAGCTTTTCTATAAAAGACGGGCTGCATTTAAGGAGTGAACGGTTCTTCCCCTGTAGCCTTCATCGACGCTGACTGGCAATATTAGAGAGATGTGACAATGCATAAAATATTTGTCTTGCATAAATTTGCATAAATCAGACACTTTTACTACCTTGAGTTCAATAGTGTAGAAGCAACTCCTAAGAAATTATAATGATTTTTTTCTTAAACAAGTCATAAATTACTACACTACTTCGTTGTGACAATTATAGCTTATAAAAGAGTTGAATGAATAGTTTTTATTGATTGATTACTTAAACACGGTCGCCATCACTTTCCACGGGACTTTCCATGCCACCTAAAATTCGGTCTGAGATGCCTTAGTGCTCAGCAATCTGCTGTCATCTGACAGAACGGGCACTAATGGTGTCTGTCCTGTCCTCGGCTGTCCAGAACCACTGACCGGTGGACACCCAAGGACCGCTATAGAAGTTTACGCAGCTTTATGTTGAACTGTTTACCAGCGGGAGAGCGGTTTCAAGTCGGACGATACGAGGACAGGGGTTGCAGAACCGTAGTAAATAGCTCGTGACCTCTCATAGCTAAATAATTTTGTCACAACAGATGAAGGGGGTAATATGTACAAGTTTTTGACGCACTAATACGATTAATGTGAAATACAGTCAAGATTAAACCTCATTTACCCCGGACCATCTGTTGCGCATTTCACTGTCAATATGTCAAATTCAGTTACGAGTATATGTTTATTGAAATTCAATCTAAGCTTTCTGTCTGTGGGGGTGTCAATTTCGCATGTTGGGAGGCCCAGCTCAACTGCTGAGACAGGTGCATTTGACAGTAAAACTGATCCTGAGGCTTAAAGTGTATGGCTAATCCATTTCAATTGACAATAGAAAAGAGATTGCTATTAAATTTGGGTTCGACAAGTTCAACTCTGGGATCTTTGCCCTCAGACCCGAGATTCTCAGAAAGGGACTCTCAGACAACATGTAGGACATTTCAGACACGAGACTATCAGACATAAGTCATTTCAGACACGGTGCTATCAGACATAAGTCATTTCAGACACGGTACTATCAGACATAAGTCATTTCAGACACGGTGCTATCAGACATAAGTCATTTCAGACACGGTACTATCAGACATAAGTCATTTCAGACACGGTACGATCAGACATAAGTCATTTCAGACACGGGACTATCAGACATAAGTCATTTCAGACACGGTGCTATCAGACATAAGTCATTTCAGACACGGTACTATCAGACATAAGTCTTTTCAGACACGGGACTATCAGACATAAGTCATTTCAGACACGGGACTATCAGACATAAGTCTTTTCAGACACGGTACTATCAGACATAAGTCATTTCAGACGCGGTACTATCAGACATAAGTCATTTCAGACACGGGACTATCAGACATAAGTCATTTCAGACACGGGACTATCAGACATAAGTCATTTCAGACACGGGACTATCAGACATAAGTCATTTCAGACACGGTACGATCAGACACGAGACTCTGAGACACAAGGGACTCTCATAAATTTTCGATGGCAAGATATCTGTAGAAGTAGGTTGAATACATAGGTATAATCGAAAGTTTGGGACTCGCATAAGGATTTCAAAGTTAGAATCCAGACCATCCGGATATTCCAATTTACGAGTATGTTTTTCTAAAAATAGAGAATAATTGTTGCACAGAAGACTCAATCAGCAGCAAAGCAATTTAGTCGCAATTAATTCTTTTTACAAACAGAGACAGAATACAAAAGACAAAGCGAGTTAGGCAGAACAGCGAGGCATTCACAATTCATAACAATGTCTGTTCGATCAATCATCGCGGTGCGAACACCTGCGCCTGGCCTGAACAGCCTAATAACCAAATTACAAAATTGCCTCGAAACGCTGATAACTTGCAGCGAACAGCTGCAGTTTCGTCGAGTAATTGGCCAACGAAATTTGCATTTAATTGCACAGAAAATAATGGACAGTCTGCAAGGCTTTTTTGCTAATCGCGGTAGCTCACAATTACTGTGGGGTCAGTATTGCCCCGAAGATTCCAGAATCCATCGCCATTTCTCAAGACTGTTATTTACATTCGAAATATGCGAAAATAGTGTTACAATCCAGCATTTTGACAGAAGTACGAGTAACTTAAAAGACCACTTCAAACTGTTCAGGCCAAGGACCACTACTAGTTTACCTTAGTCTAGAAGTCCTTGATTTAGGCACGTACGAGTGAAATTCTCGCTGCAATAGGCAAAAAAGTACGTAAAAATAAACTAGCGACTGGTTGAGCTTTTCTATGTATAATATATACACATGTAGTATAGTATCGACATTCCAATAATAATAATTGATTACACCTGGCCCAATGGACAGATGTGCATCCATCAGCTCAGCCGCAGCTATTGCGCGGCGCATCTGAAGGCTGCGTACGGCTGTTCAGTCCAAGGACTGGGGGGTCGCCACACACACCCTCAATTTACCCCAGCTAATGCTGGCACCCATTTTACAGCTGGGTGAACTGAAGCAATGCAGAGTTGAGTGTCTTGCTCAAGGACACAAATTGTTCCTAGTGGGATCGGGAATCGAACCCTCGACCTTTTTAGGTCGTGAGTACGACGCTCTGACCACTAGGCTGCAGCATTCTAAACACACCTGAAAGTCGTACAGGACCTAAAAACCAACAAGGTGGAGTTTTGTATAAAGTTGCACGAAATTATCAGGTAAAGCGACCTTGAATTAAGCGTGCCAATGGCTACTCCTTCGGGTGCAGTAAAACAGTAACAATAGTCCGATTCTACTGTTAGTCGCTATTTTCCCAATGGTTTGACACGCTGATGAAGCTCAATGAAATCGTGCGAACTACTGTAACGATCTCTGGCCACAATGACAACGCAGACGATCAAAAGCAGGATCAAGCCTCCGCCGACGCCCATGACAATGACGCTCACCAAGTTTATCGTTGTGTTGCAGCGCTCCCAGAACTTAGCCTCGGTGTCAACGTCCGGTTCAGCTGAAGTAGTCGGCGTTGCAACACTCAGCCGAGGCATGACTTCAGACCACAGACGGCAGTCCTGTCGCTTGAATCCGCCACTGACCATCTCCGAGCGGTAATCGGCGCTCCTTGACGCTCTGAATCTGTAAAACTCCAGTCCCTGTTGACTGGTCGGCTTCCAGCCAGTCACGGTGACGTTCCCACTGTCTAGAAATGTTGTCAGCATGGCCATCATTGAATTAGACAATCCTTTCTGCTCTGCATCATAGTCAGCTCGTCGCAGTGGTTCGCCGGTGAAGTAGGCGGCGTCTTTGCCATGCCCGGCGCCCAGGTACTCATCTGTGTTGCTATCAGGCTCGTCGAGCTGGTAGAAAAATGTGTCCGAACTCCCGTTGGCAGCTTGGAGCAGAAGGTCGGCCATCCGGTTTGAGTCGCACACCACCGCCTGCTCCGATAGAGCGCTCGTCAGCAGCCGGAAATTTCGAGCGCCCAAGTTTTCGCCCGGATAGGATGTCAATGTCAGCTGCAGAAACTCGCTTGCCAGAGGCGCTGGCTCCTCTGGAAAACGAGGTACGTAGCGAAAGGCTTCAGCAAGCAAATCCAAGTGAACTTGGCCGGTCAAATTCCACTGGTTCGTGACGTTGAACGCCCCGAGGGCTCTGTAGGCTAGCTGAATTCCTTCCAAACTGGTCACGCCAATGATGACTGCTTTTGACTCGAAATTGCCCCGCTCAAAAGCCTCGACAGGATCTGACTGTAGAAACTGGCCATCAACAATCACTGGAAACTCGACCCGATCAAATACCTGATTAAACTTTGATTGGTGAGAGTTCAATTCGTCCGCTGGAAGAGTGCGCAAGCAACTAAGCAGCTCATCATGGTCTGTGCAGCCTGTCAGATTGTAGAAGGCTTCGTGTGCTGTACGCAGCGCTTGAAGATCTCGCACGAAAGCCCAGCCTGCAAGGGGGCTGCCCCCGAGGAAGACGACTCTCTGAAAGAGGTCCCTGCTGCCGGGACTCAGCATGTGAAATCCGACGGCTGCAGCTCCAGCGTCAAGGCCTGCCAGAGTCACTGAGCGATTGTTACCGCCAAAGTGGACGATGTTCTTAGCAACCCAGGCCAGCGCCATCTGCTGGTCCTTCAGGCCGGCATTGCCGTTGGCGGGCTCCGGCTCGGCTAGGAAGCCAAACACTCCTAGACGGTAGGCGGCCTCAACTAGCAGCATGCTCTGGCGCGTTGCTACCAGATCCCAACCGAAGCAGGTGCCAGTCTGGTCCGGGTCGCTGACTGAACCGGTTTCAAAGAACCCGCCGTGCAGCCAGACCAGCACCGGTTTGGGACGTCCTTGAACTCCAGGAGGCGAGTGCACATTCAGGTACAGGCAGTCCTCAGACATGCGGCCAGGGGTGCCACTCTGGTCTGATCGCTGCAGGCAGGCCGGTCCCGCTCTGGTGGCGTTTAGCTCGGCTTTGAACGATGAGTTTCCTTCGGGAATTGTCGGTCTCCATGGCAACGGGGCTGCGAATCGAAGCTCATTGATCGGCGGCTGAGCGTATGGAATGCCCAGGAAGGCAACAGTTTGCTGTTGAAGCTGTTGGTTGTTTAGAGACAGCACCCGACCGCGGTAGATTGCGTCATCCGTTTCCACGATAAGCTTCTGACCCAGAGCACTGGAAAGAAAATGCCAGCTCAGCGCTATAAGCAACGGAAATGCGTTGCAGAAATTCACCATTTTTTCTTTTTCAAACGGCGAGACAGGTTGCAGAATGTAGAGACATGCCTGGGGCTGTACCAAATCTCGAGTACTTATAAGCTCGTATGTACGAGCATTTGTGCCCACAGCTGGTTCGGTATTGATATGAGCTGCAGTCATGATACAGTAGATAAGATACCGCAAGTCCAATATGACAGCAAATTGCTGAGATTCAGTATAAGACAGAGTAATAAAAGTTCGGTTATAAAATTAAGTCGCAGCGAGCTTCTGGTAAGCTTGTGTGCTAGTTTTTACAGTCTAATGTTGTGCTTGTCATACGAAATTAAGGATTTAGAAAGGCCGTTTCAACTGATTTCAGCGTCCAAAAGCTGTGAGCCGTGGGTGGCCATTATTGTGAGGCGGCGTAGGTGAAAAAATGGTTGTCACACCCAAATCCCGACACTGCGGAAGTAAAGAAAGGGACAGAAAATTGCAGAAAATTGACGCCCACGGTAACTACTCTCTCTGGATAAAAATTGATGCTGGTAAAGGAGGGTTTTTGCAGGTGTTTTGTTATATGCCTAGGGCCTCGTTATATGCTCGGTTGCCTACGGAATACGAATCAAGCAGTTGGTTACAGGTGTTTTTGTGCAGACTTGCGGCTATTTCTGACCTAGAAGACTAGGATATCGACGTGAAGATTGAAGAAAAGATTCGGTAAAAACGATTATAAATATATTGGATTGATCTATGTATAGCTACGTTGAAGCTTGGAACCATGAATTCCACTGGTACAGTGACCGCTGAACACTGAAGCCGTGTCTCAGCTCATTCTCTGAAGTTTTCCAGAGCCAGGAGCTCAGTGGTTGATTTGGCCATATACATATTTTGAGTCACTATTTTGAGAGCTTGTACCTTGTCGCTAGATTTACAAATCATTCTGCGAAAGGAAACTGTAGCACTTGTAACCTTTTAAATTGTTGTTTGTCACTAATCACTGGTCACTAATTGTAACATCTGTGAAACACCTCCCCCCAAATGTGACCTAGAGACTTCTTACAATGTCTAAATATAAGTCTAAGCATATTCCTCAGGACTATAAAACAATCTGATGGTTTATTGAGAGCTTTCAAACAAAATTTCACAATCTCATAAGATATCCTGGAATTTTCTAGAGCTTTCTCTGATTCTTTTCGTTTCTGGAGCAAATTTCTCTCAATTTTTACTTAGAACTCTCTTAGAATCCTTGAACGTTTCAAGCGTTGATGAAATCATTGACAATTTCTGATTGGCTGGTGAAAATCCCGACCATCGTCTATAAAAGACATCGTCAGCCAGGGAGATTTTTATTCAGCCCCAGATTTGTCAGTTTTGTAGAAAACTTGCTGACTAAATTTCTAGCAACGCAATCATGCAGGCTGCTACTGTCTATTGTCTGGCTGGCATGGCCATGCTGGCCTGTCTGCTGACTGGTGCGGATAGCGCCAAAGGGAAGAACGACGTGCCGCAACTGTCGATGACAAAGCGTTGGCCGATCAACTGGAGTAAGACATTGCCGATTCGATGTTTTTGTTATGCAGTAGCTTTGAATAAATCTCATTTCGCCTCACCTTGCAGTTAACACGCAGCTCTACTGGCAGAATGTGTGCCGGCTCTCCTGCTACAGGGTGCCGACCTGCGCCATGGCCGGGCCGCCAAAGCGAAGTGTTTGCCATTGCATCTGCAAGAACTTCCAGTTCACGTTTCCGATGCACGATTGAGCGAACGCAGCAGTGGTGGCTTGCAGCCGATCAACAGCTTATATAACTAACTAAATTCTATCCCCCTGTCCGTTGTCTAAATTATCCTCAGTTGTCTTGAACTGACCCCCGAGCTAGTGTCTCCATTGTTCTCGATCAATATCAGCTTATTCAATATTCAATTTATTCAAAATCGATTGGTTTATCTTTGGTTTTTATTAAAAAGATACTAAAAGGCAAATACAGCTAAACAATTTAAATCTCATTACTGTACGTTAGTTTCTACCACCAACTTATTGTTCCAAGCATACAGAAAATATCTATTAATTAGCTTGAGTTTTTCATTCCAATCTCATTTTGATTTCTTACGGTCGTTGACACATGTTGAAATGCGTTGCCTGTGTTGAAGAGAGAGTCTGTGTTTAAGAGAGAGAGTTTGTGTTTAAGAGAGAGAGAGTCTGTGTTTAAGAGAGAGAGAGTCTGTGTTTAAGAGAGAGAGTCTGTGTTTAAGAGAGAGAGTTTGTGTTTCAGAGAGAGAGTTTGTGTTTAAGAGAGAGAGTCTGTGTTTAAGAGAGAGAGAGAGTCTGTGTTTAAGAGAGAGAGTCTGTGTTTAAGAGAGAGAGAGAGTCTGTGTTTAAGAGAGTCTGTGTTTAAGAGAGAGAGAGAGTCTGTGTTTAAGAGAGAGAGTCTGTGTTTAAGAGAGAGAGAGAGTCTGTGTTTAAGAGAGAGAGTCTGTGTTTAAGAGAGAGAGAGTCTGTGTTTAAGAGAGAGAGTCTGTGTTTAAGAGAGAGAGTCTGTGTTTAAGAGAGAGAGTCTGTGTTTAAGAGAGAGAGTTTGTGTTTAAGAGAGAGAGTCTGTGTTTAAGAGAGAGAGTCTGTGTTTAAGAGAGAGAGTCTGTGTTTAAGAGAGAGAGAGAGTCTGTGTTTAAGAGGGAGAGTCTGTGTTTAAGAGAGAGAGTCTGTGTTTAAGAGAGAGAGTCTGTGTTTAAGAGAGAGAGTCTGTGTTTAAGAGAGAGAGTTTGTGTTTGAGAGAGAGAGTCTGTGTTTAAGAGAGAGAGAGTCTGTGTTTAAGAGAGAGAGTCTGTGTTTAAGAGAGAGAGAGAGTCTGTGTTTAAGAGAGAGAGTCTGTGTTTAAGAGAGAGAGTCTGTGTTTAAGAGAGAGAGAGTCTGTGTTTAAGAGAGAGAGTCTGTGTTTAAGAGAGAGAGTCTGTGTTTAAGAGAGAGAGAGTCTGTGTTTAAGAGAGAGAGTCTGTGTTTAAGAGAGAGAGTTTGTGTTTGAGAGAGAGAGTCTGTGTTTAAGAGAGAGAGTTTGTGTTTGAGAGAGAGAGTCTGTGTTTAAGAGAGAGAGTCTGTGTTTAAGAGAGAGAGTCTGTGTTTAAGAGAGAGAGTCTGTGTTTAAGAGAGAGAGTCTGTGTTTGAGAGAGAGAGTCTGTGTTTAAGAGAGAGAGTCTGTGTTTAAGAGAGAGAGTCTGTGTTTAAGAGAGAGAGTTTGTGTTTGAGGGAGACACAATCTCATTGATGCAGATGTCACTGATGGGGTCAGGAAGACTGTCAGGCTCATTGATGCAGATGTCGCTGATGGGGTCAGGAAGACTGTCAGGCTCATTGATGCAGATGTCACTGATGGGGTCAGGAAGACTGTCAGGCTCATTGATGCAGATGTCGCTGATGGGGTCAGGAATTAATGTACTATTCTATAAATATTAATAGCTATGATAAGAAATTTGTATACATGTAACTGAAATTGAGCAAATTGGTAATGACACAACGGCATAGCAGCCAGATGAAACAATATTCTACTTTAATAGATACTTATGGATGCTCTCTGCAACCGAGACATTGGGTTTTTATTGAGAACCCCTAAAATGTCTAAGAATAATATATAAAAATTGGGATAGAAGTTCGTTTTAATTTTACACCCTAGTCTGACATTACCAAATTAGATAAGTCCTTTAAAAGTACATGAACTGAGACAGTTTAGCTAGCTTTGTCTATACATGCATATAATACATGTACATAGCCGTTATGTAACTGCGATTTCTACTCATTATTGCTTCACATAGCTGACTGTAAGTAGCTTGTATGGTACATGGATATCACCCTCACAGGGATCCGTAAATGGCAGAAGTTTAACGGGGAAATTTTTTTTCTAGGATAGCTTTGATTGTCACGAATTGTTTTGGCTTTTGTTATGCTATTATAGGGAAATTTTGAAAGGTATACTAGACTATTAATTGTTGAGCAGATTTTAAATGAAGTGCTTTAGTTGCTACTTAAAGTAGATCTTCTTGCGCAGAGTTTCCTTTACTTCGGGCATCTGAACGAACACGCTGCCGTCTTCATTGTGGAACACGTGCTTCGACACGCGGTATTTGACTTTGGTGAGCAGACTGAGCAGGTCCTCCTTGTGCCTGCCGCGTTCGATAACGTCGCAGAGGGTCTGCACGTACACGGAGCCCTGCTCCCGGTGCCGCTGGGCGATGTGCTGAGCCACCGTGGCGTAGCCAATCAAGAAGTCGCCGTGATCAGGCAGGATGTACTCTTGGTCTGGGCCGGCTGACAGCGCGTCCGTCTCGTGGTTGGCCATCGGGATCATGGCCGGGTCGCGATCGCCGGTGAAATGGTGCGCGCCTCGCTGGAGACAGCGGCCTCGACAAGCCTAAAGATGCATGGGTTTCGAAGTTCAGGCGGTCAACTTCAAGACTTTGAGACTCATCTCAGGTATGAGCGAGTTTGTTACATCACGTTCGGTTGCATTAAACATCGTAGTAGTGCGCCACCCAGAAAAGTATGTTGCCGAAGGTGTTGCGCGGGTGGCAACGGCGCCACAGAAACTCATCTACGTGGGTGTCGAACAGGGCCTTAGATGTGCCATGCATAGCCCTGAACCGGGCCTTAGCATGGGCCCATTGTTGCTCAAGATTGACAAGAAAGCAAGTAAGACAAGAGATCTCTCAGAATACGGCCCATCCCTCTCTTGCCTCAGTCCCTTTTCAAATAAACAGGGAGCGATTGTCTATGGCCAAAACCTGAACAGAGAGCGATTGCAGGTTTTGGCCATAGACATAGCCAATAGCCACCTCAAACTAGTATACATAGACATAAAATCGATACACTGCCACGTTCTACACTCGCGCGAGTTCAAATATTTACTCGCGGTAACTAAGGAAGTCGTTATTTTTCGAAAAATAATTAAACGTGCGAAAGTAGAGGATTGCCGAGACCCGTACAGCTGTGAAACTCACCTGGATAAAGAACAGTTTTGGCTTGCCAGCCAACGACGGACAATTGGTGCTGCTGAGCATCACGGTGAGGTCGGACAGTTTCTGCACTCGTCCATCAACTCCGTAGATCCCACCGAGAGTGCCGTGAGACAGGATGCAGCAGACGTAACAGTCATACCCGCTGTGATCGCTCTTGGCATAGTTGCTGAGGTTCCAGTAGATATCCTTGGCGTCCAGATTCTTGAATATCTTGACGTGAAAGCGCAACGATTTAAATAGTCGCTCCAAGCGCCTCTCGTCCAGATCTGTTCCGGCGCGTTCTTTGAAATCGTCGGAGTTGAAGTAATCCTGATTGTTCACGATGATGCACAAGCCGCGGATTTTGCTGTCCATGCTGTATGCATCCTCTTCGTCATCATCTTCTTGGTCTGATTCGGCCGGGGTTGCTTGAACACCGGCGCTTTTCGTGTCGCGTTGGCGCGAGTAATTTGCGTTGCTAAGCCTGTGCTGCTGTTGTTGCTGCTGTTGCTGCTTCTGCTGGTGGTACTGAGGGTGCTGGGCTGCTTGAGGATGCTTTGTTGGCTCTTCCGGAATGACCGATTGTTGATGTCGAGTCTGCGGGTATGAGATTTGATAGTCATAATAATATTAATAATGGGCAGATGTGCAACCGACAGCTCAGCCCCAGATATTGAGCGTTCAGTCCAAGGACTGGGGGTGGGGGGGGGGTCGCCACACACACCCTCAATTGCCCCAGCTAATGCTGGCACCCATTTTACAGCTGGGTAAACTGAAGCAATGCAGAGTTGAGTGTCTTGCTCAGGACACAAGGACACAAATTGTTCCGAGTGGGTCGAGAATCGAACCCCCGACCTTTCAAGTCGGGACTCCGACGCAGGCGACGCTCAAACCACTGGGCTACTACAACCCCCTTTAGCTAATGAATAAATTAAGCTCATCGAAACCTACAGAACCGATTTATACAATCGGTTGGAAACTGCCATACCTGAGGGTGCTGCTGCCATAGCTGTCTGCTGGGTGTGAGATTCGGCCGGTCAAGTTTGTTACTATGCGACTCGGTCATAAAAAATCTACCCTGATTAGGCAGATCTCTACCTGCCATCGACTGTTGCTTCTGTGCAGCATTGTCAATTCGGGTAGCTCGAACGGCTGCCTGCCTGCTAGTGCCAGGCTGAGGAGCCATGGTGGACTTGCGCTCAACAAGCAGTTTGATCATGGCTTTATCCTGGCTCTGCTTCATGGCAAATGCCAAGCAAGTCTGCAAGCCGTTGTTCTTCAGCTTCAAATTAGCGCCCTGAGAGACCAGCTCGTGAACTACGCGGTGTCTGCGGGAAATTGTTGTCAAGATGTGTCTTGTTTTGGTGCGTCCTTCTACTTAAAGTACAAAGCGTGGCTACCCATCAGGTAAACTAAATCCTCACTTGTTGTTCTGGACAGCCAGGAACACCGGTGTGTTGCCGTCCCGATCCCGAACATCGATGCCAGCTCCGGCTTCCAGAAGTCTTCGCACGCCGTCGCAACAGCCGTGACTGGCGGCAATGTGCAGCGCAGTCCGCCTGTCCAGCTTTCGAGCCGCATCAAGCCGGATTCCCTCGGCATCGACCAGCAGGTCGATCATGTGCTCGAACCGCTGCTCGGCTGCCACGTGCAGCGGAGTCTCTCCGTTCTGATTGGTGACGTTCGGGTCGCAGCCGAATTCTAGCAAGGCGTGAACGCCAACCTCCTGGCCGCAATAGGAGCCGATGTGCAGAGCGCAGCTGCCGTCTCTGTTGTGAAAACGTTAAATTGCAATATGCATCCGTTTAGTCGTACATTCCGAACTAAGAGAACCAAGCTATTTTAGTAAGAAGGGGTTAAACTAAATAAAGCGGCTGGCGCCCCTTGGTGCTGGCGCCCCTTGGTGCTGGCGCCCCTTGGTGCTGGCGCCCCTTGGTGCTGGCGCCCCTTGGTGCTGGCGCCCCTTGGTGCTGGCGCCCCTTGGTGCTGGCGCCCCTTGGTGCTGGCGCCCCTTGGTGCTGGCGCCCCTTGGTGCTGGCGCCCCTTGGTGCTGGCGCCCCTTGGTGCTGGCGCCCCTTGGTGCTGGCGCCCCTTGGTGCTGGCGCCCCTTGGTGCTGGCGCCCCTTGGTGCTGGCGCCCCTTGGTGCTAAAGCCCCTTGGTGCTGGCGCCCCTTGGTGCTGGCGCCCCTTGGTGCTAAAGCCCCTTGGTGCTAAAGCCCCTTGGTGCTAAAGCCCCTTGGTGCTAAAGCCCCTTGGTGCTAAAGCCCCTTGGTGCTAAAGCCCCTTGGTGCTAAAGCCCCTTGGTGCTAAAGCCCCTTGGTGCTAAGCCCCTTGGTGCTGGCGCCCCTTGGTGCTGGCGCCCCTTGTTGCTGGCGCCCCTTGGTGCTGGCGCCCCTTGGTGCTGGCGCCCCTTGGTGCTAAAGCCCCTTGGTGCTAAAGCCCCTTGGTGCTAAAGCCCCTTGGTGCTAAAGCCCCTTGGTGCTAAAGCCCCTTGGTGCTAAAGCCCCTTGGTGCTAAAGCCCCTTGGGGCCCCTTGGTGCCCCTTGGTGCCCCTTGGGGCCACAGACATTATAGCATAGCAACCACATCAGTCAGATTTTGCTTTGAGCAGTAGAAGCTATAGTCTATGGTCTTAACCCTGCAGGTTTTCAAGCTGCATGCTGCCAGAAAATGCTGCAGCCCCTTTCAAGCTGCAACGAACTGAAAGTTAGAGGTGCGTACTGCAGCTTATAAATATTGGACGTATTGGTACAGTATATCCAGTGCTCCCAACGTTTTCTACCGATTGTGCGTATGTACATTTAACCGCAGTTACCTGTCTAGCGGCTTGTCTAGCCAAGCCAGGTCGGCAACTGGCGACCGAAGTATCGCTTTGACTCGATGAGGCTCCTCGGAGCGAAGTGCACGAGCCAGATCGCGCTTCGCTGACTCCACTGGCGACGACATTTCGTTTGATCTTATTAGACCTGATTAGGAAACTTGTCTAGCTTTGTCTGTCAATGTTTTAGACTATGGTTACTGTAAAGTTTTTTGGCCCTCAATTGTACTAGTTGTCTGAGTGTGAGCTCTTTTCAGTTGGCAATTAAAACTGTGCAGCTGACCGCGTCTGTCGTCATGAAAGCTCCTTCTGCGTTTTTTCTCTATCCAATCTTTTCCGCTGCACCATCATCTCTATCAGCTGCTGCAGCAATTAATTATTATACATAATTTCATACCCGCTCTCTAGGCCAGCCAGCGTTGAACAGTCGGCTGAAAAAGTAGATCTATATGATTGTCACGTGAGAAAATTTCTCTCTCCATCAGTTCTAATCTGCCAATGCTAAAGAAAAGGACAAGCTAAACGTAGTGAGCACTGAGGCCTGTTTTTTTAAGTGGAAAGAAGAGAAGACGCATAGAGAAGATAGAAAGACGAGAGTAGCGGTGACGTATACTGTTATAGCAGAGTTCGGTCTTATTTTCTCTGACTATAGACAAACTCAGGAAACCTGCGGCAACTGCAGGTCGAATGGGAGAGGCAGCAGTTTAAAGTACTGCCGTTGGCGCCCTACTGCAACTCTTAAATACAGCTCAAGCCGTCATCAGTTTAGGCTTCTTTGATTGTTCGCCGAATGCAAATATTGTCAAATCTCAAGCAAATACGGTCTGTAGTTTCTCAGAGATTTTCTGATGTTTGCCGTAAACCATCTCATACATTAAATTGTTTGAATATTTTAAAACAAACTACTCTCAACCGTGGAGGTCAGGACAGGTTTGAATGCAGGTGCCTCGACTTTCTGGTGCAGCTTTCTTCGACTATTCTTTCATAGCTTGAAATTGATTTTTTGGGGGCGGGCTTTAGGCGCCATTCGATTTGTGGGGCATGTTCCCGAGCTTTTGCTACTTGTTAGTACCTAGATGATACCTTTTGAGAGCAAGGACCACTAGAAGTAACCGTTGTACCATTGAACTTCAGCTGCAATTGAAACAAGCGGCTATAAATAATTCCGCAATGCATGCATCTAAGCACGCTACGTCTTGATACAAGGGTAACTTCTAGTGGTCCTTGGTTGTGATTAGATATACTGTAGACATATAGTACAGTTTAGATGTAAAAATTACAAGTAATTTTTCTTCTTCCGGTAGACGACGGATATTTAGGCGTCAAAACAGGACATGTACTTTTAGTTTTACATGCACATGATATTTACATGACATGATATAATGAATGTATAGCAGTCTGTTGCATTAATTTTGCTCGCAAAAATGTATGCGCATAGCAGTTTGCATGTGCATGTGACCTTGTGCACCCTGCATTTATTGTACCTACAGCAATTACGTCAAGTGTAGATCAGGTGCAGCTGCATAATATGGTCGGCCCCTTGGTGCTGCCGCTCCTAATTCTGACGCGTCTGGGTGTCGGAATGCGGTGTAACGCATGATTATTACTGGTGCAAGTATCATGCGACGTACTAGTGTGTGCTGGCAATCATGAACTTTTACTAAAGAGAGTAGACCCCAAAATGTTAGGTATGGTGTACTGCACCACTGCTGCCTGAGGGTTGCTTTTACGTCTGCATCAAAATGCGCTGTTGAATGAAATAGCGCGGTTTTGTAAGAAAAATGCCTGAAGTCACTGTGGCCCAATAGAAACAGAGGTTGCGATGCGACTGTGACCCCTGTACTCAAGGTTCAACCTGAGCAATTGATTTCTGCTCGCAATGAGTGTCCCATCAGTTGACTCCGGAGCTGGATCAGGAGGCTCGTGGACATGTGGTACCCGCAGCAAATTCAATGGTGGCCAAGTCAAACTCAGCCTGGGAATTGTCAGCGGTAATGAGCTTTATATTTACTAGATCTTCAGTTAACTCAGAGAACAACAAAATTAAAGTAGTTGCAGCCTAGTCTCTCCAGCTGGTGGATCCCACCATCGAATCTTCGGCGAGAGAGCAGCAGCGCGCATGGCGATACATATTAATCCTGCCAGAAATTTCTGTGCGCTCTCTCCTGCAGCAGGCGTCGCAAAAAAGGACTCGAGCTCGGGGCATCATTCTCCATCATCACAACGCCCCGGAAAGTACATGTACAATGCTCGCTAGGTTTGGTGGGGAACTCCTGGCCGGAGAGGAGGATCAAGCGCTTCAAGAGCTCGATCCCGCTCGCGACGACCATTCTCGATCTACTCCTACAGCCCAGACCTGCAAGTGCATGGTTTGAGCAGATGCAACTTAATTGCATTGAATAATCTGGAGTGTACCCTAATTATGACTGTTTAATTTTCTCTAACCATTTCTAATCTGTGCACACCCAGCAAAAATTCAGGGGCGCGGATCCAGGGGGGGGCAATTGGAGAGCCATATGCCCTTCCCCCTCAGCCGCGGCCAAAAAAATTGGGCCATACTTTTTTGGCCTGCAACTATGCCAGGTCTATTTTCTTTCCACTTTTGGGTTGTAGTGCTTGGTATAGCTTGCCCCCCATCAAACATTTTTTAGTCTTTAAACAAATGTACAAATTAAGCAGCAGGTTCCGGGTTTAAACACACTAAAACATAACTTTAAACTTTTTACTATGCGATCAGACTGATCTTAAAACTTAACACTTCATTTTTGTTGGAAAAAAGCTTATAAAAGTTTTAATACACTGTTGGCCACCCTTTTATCGATATTTGAAAGTTTGTCCGCTTCTTCGAGCTGCGTCATCGACGACTTAACGTTCGAAGTCCGATCTATTGATCTAACTATCTATTGCGGACGATCCATTCCAATTTCCAACTTAACTCGGTTATGGTTATGACATGTTATGTTAGGCAAATGACAGTTATGACATGAAAACTGAAGACAATTTACAGTTTAATAGTAAGTAAGGCTAGGTTAAGTTATAAATTTTAAATTCGATAAGCTTAGTTGTTTCAGTATTTAGTTTTTTTAATCAGAGATGTTAATATATCACATTTGTGCTGCATAAATTTCTAGCATAGGAAAACCTAGATAAATTTTGTAGACCTGACTCCTGAGTCAGAGACTAGGCCTATGGCTTGCATGGAGCCTAATTGATTTTTAACAATGAATAATGCAAATTGCATGGTTTTGTTTTTATTAGCCTAGCAATACACTCTAGCATAGGCCTATAAAGCAAACTTTGGTTTTTATTCTAGAGTAGGTTAGGTTAGGCCTAGTAGAGATAAGGCCTAATTTCCTAAAAAATATACCAGGCCTACCCTAGTTGACAATGACTTACTGAATCTTGCAGAATCTGTCTTACCTATCTTTTAAGATCATTTAAGATCTTATAAGTAAATTGATTTGGACTTTCTTGCCAGATTTTGTCAGATCTAGTAAGATAGCAACAGATCTTGTAAGATAGCTAGCAGATCTTGTACAATAGCTACCAGATCTTAAATGAATTCGTAAGACATCTACATGTATTTTTCAATGGTTAGTGTCTAATCCAGTTCAATAAATTCATGCCGTTTGCCTGTTTGGTTCACAAAATAGCAAAAGATCTGATCTGATATGCCCAATAGATTCAAGATCCAAACTTTATCTATGACTAAATAGCTACTCATGAATTAAACTGTTAGAAAAAAAATTAACAGTGAAAGAAAGCACCAAAAATTTAATTGTCTTGATTTAAAAAAGAACTAAATTGTAATTTAAATGATTATTGGATTGAATATAGAATATAATTAATAGTAAAAAGTCAAAGTCAAAAAGGCTTCACAGTACTCACAGCTTAGGCCTGTCTAAAAGGATTTAACTTTAAAAATACTAAGAATTATCAGTAAAGCAAAATAATTTTTTCCATAGTTCAAAACTTAAAACAACAAAAAAAACTTGACATGTACTTTATTAATATGTATAAAGTACAAAGAAAGCATGATGAAATTGCAGTCCAGTATTGCATTTTTTGGCACTTTAAGTAAGTTTAAATATTTTATATATCTAAATAATATTTTATATATTTAAATATCTTAAACATTTGTTTTACTCACAGTAATATCAAGTTAATATAAAATAAATAGAAAACCTACACTTACAGAAACAAAGGACCAATAAAACTAAAAATTACTTACAGTGTTACATATAGAAAGCCTTTAAATAAAAAAATTGCTATGAAAAAACAAGATGAACAGCATTGGTAGTAGTACAATTAATTAAACAGCCAGATTTTATAGGACAAGGCTGTTCTGAAGCTCTGCAGGAGGTACAACTGTTGTGGGTGCCATAGGTTGGCCTGCCATCAGCTGAAAGTGCAAAAAAGGTACAATAATTTAGAGCGAGAATCCAAATCTATGCCAATTAAACTTCATTTATAAAGTAATTATAATTAGAATATATATAACTAAATTCAACTTTTTCACTAAAAGTTCAGCTACCTTAAAAAGTTGCAAGCTATTGAGACATATAGAATTAAAACCTGTATAATTGAAACCCATTGAATTAAAATTATTGGAATTATAAGGACTCAATTCTCTTTAATAACATATCCATTATTCTAAAGAATCTGTCCCCTTTTATAGAGTCCTATTTTCTTTGTCAAATCTCTTTTCTTTCCAATAGAACCCTTTCTCCTTTTATAGAATCCCTTTTCTACCATAGAATCTTCCCATAATACCTACTTTTTTCTCATAATAGAAAAAATATTATTTGCATTTAGACTATTATAATATTATTACCAAAAATATGAGTATTAACATATATAGCTTCCAAATAACTTTAACTGAAAAATTTATTCAAGAAATATTCAAGCAAGAGCAAGGCTTATTTCAAAAATAGTCAAACTAAATTTTATATACCATTGATTATGTCAAATGTTATATAAGTTATATTTTTTACAAAAAATTATTCTTTTAATTTTATATACAAACAACCAAGGTACCAAGGTGAAATATCTTAAATTAATTTTTAGTAAAAGCTACAATAAAAAGTATATTAAAGAAAAGTTTAGTAAATATATAAATTCCAAAAATATAAATATTGCCTAGGCTTTAGCCACTTTGTCTTTACTTTAGACATTTAATTTAAATGATAAAAGTTGTACTTGATAAGCCTACTGCCTAGCCTAAAAAACAAACCTAAAACAAGGAAAATCTAAACCTTTAAAGTTATGAACAAGATAATAGAATGGATTTATTATTTTGTAATTTAAAATTATAACTTAGTAGAATATATAATATATAAAATAAGCTACGCTTGTATAACCATCAACATCAACTTGATAAATAATATTTAGCCTGGCCTGAACCTAAAAATAAACAGACAATTTCGAGGTTGAATGCAAGGGTCTATTAAGCATTACTTAACAAGCTAAACATTTAAAATAGATCAGCCCACTCAAGCATTTTAAGCTCTTATTAATTACATTCATATATAGGTTGATAGGACTATTAGTTAGTGGATATAGAGATCTACGATATAGATAATTAACCAAAATTATAAAACAATGCTATAACTCTTAAAATTGGAAGTTAAAAAATGCCAGGATACTAGACTTATGAAACTTGCACTTAGCTAGCGGCAGACTGGTCTCTAAGAAAGCAAAAAGCGAAAAAAACAATTTGAAAAAAGGCTAGAAAAAAAGCAAAGTAAAACAATTTAGACTACAAAAATGTAACAGTTCTCACAATTATTAATTTCTATAAAAATATACAAGATTTGCTGATATTTAAAACTTTAAGCACATGATTTTATATAATTTTAGAAAAGCAAATGCATTTTATAATTTATTTGCAGCCAATTTTCCCATTTTTACTATTTATAGTAAAAATGAAAAACTTTTACATTGTTGTTAATGACAAGATCTGATAAGATTTTGTAATATTTGCTGATTGCAAAAAGTGCAAAAAATCAGGAAAACAGCTGCATATAGATGAATTAATATCTCTTATATAGTGGCTGATATCACTATGGTTGATCGTTTTAATTTTCTCGGATAAAATTTGTATTGCCATGTCTTGCCATATTTGGTCAGATCTTATAGGTGAAAAAACAATGCAAAATGTTTATTAAGAGGCAGAATTACTTCTTCAAATGCAAATTCATTGGTTGTGGACTATTTGAAGCCAGGTTTTAATGACTCATATGCTATTTAATTTCTAGCTATGACTCGCAGATTCCTACCAGTTTATCCCAGATCTGTCAAGATTTGTAAGCTTTGTCAGATCTTGCAAGGCAAAAATGTAAAATTGTCAACTAGGGTAGTTATAATAGGTACCTGTCCATTTCGGCAACAAACCATTTCGGCGACAAACCATTTCGGTGACACCCATTTTGGCGACAGGTCAATTCGGCGACGACCATTTTGTCGACAAATATGATAGAAAAATTACAAGTATCTATGGTACAGTGAACTACCCCCAGCTGACATGACCCCCCCCCCCAGCAGGCATTTTGTTGAAACTGTTGGGCGGAGTACGAGGCCGGCACCAGAACTCTTGAGGCGTTGCTGTTTGCATGCAGTGGTATGAATGCCCCCGTGGAAGAGTAAACATCATACACAAATTGTAATTTTGAATTGGAATTCAAATTTTCTCGTTGTTTCTTAAGAACATTAATTTCTTATAATCTTATTGTAATTCATTTGTTTTAAGTTTTACATTAAAAATTGTTTTAACATAGTTTTAACAAAGCTTGTAAAGTTTAATGTAAATTGTTTTACACTATAATTTGTTTTAACAACATTTAATCAAAGGTTGTAATTTGTGTAAGTTCTGAAATTTTTTGTAGCTATGAGATAAGAATATATTCAAAATCCTTTTTAAGAATTGTCGCCAAAATGGTTGTTGCCAAATCAACCTGTCATCAAAATGGGTGTCACCAAAATGGTTTGTCGCCGAAATGGACCGGATTCATTATAATAAACCATGACTAGGCCTAGGCCAACATAGTTGGGTCAGCATTCTTTTGTCATTTTATGATCCCCTTACAATATAGAACAAATGGTTCTATGGTTCTATAGTTCTATAGAAATTGTAAGGGGCAATTGTAAGGGGTAATTGTATTCTATAGAATTGTAAACTATAGAAATTGTTCTATAGAACATGGCACTTTTGTTATACAATCCCCTGTGTAAAAGATAGGAGTCTTGTTTGCATATCAGTGCCAGTGGAGTATATTTGAAGTGCAATTAGGCCTACCCTATTTAATTGTAAGGCTAGTGGAATGGGCTGTCTCCTCCACCTCGCTGCATCTGCCTGACATCCCCTGCAGCTAAGTCAAGTAAGTCAAGCCACGATTCTTAGCAAAAGTAGGCATATATCTATATTCACTTTTGTCATACAATCATTCAAATGGAGGAAATGTATGCAAAGGGATTGGATAATGAAACTTGGGCTTTTCATCAATTTTGTAATACAATCCCCCAAGTCGAAAATTTGTTTGCAAGGGATCGTATACCTTGACCTTGTCTAACCCCTTGTCTAGGCTACCTGATAAAGATTCCATAAAAGTAAGTTGTGATTTTTTTGGCATCCCTCCCTTCTCTTTTTTGAACCCCCCTTCCCCGATTCCCTTTTCTTAGCAAATCTCTTGGAATTGTTTCTCAGACTTTGCAAATGAATAAGTCGCTATTCAACTCGAAAGACTTTGAAAGGTTTAGATTGAACTGCTTATTTTGTTCGCAATATTTGCTCACGGGTAAAGGACAGTTGGAGTATATTTGCGGCAAAACTGCTCCTATATATACCCCTGATTTCCCGATATATTTATAAAAAAATAATTCCCTAATTTATTTCCCGCATTAAAACAAATGATTTTACTGTATTATAACAAACATTTGGTGCAAACTATTATTTAGCGTTTCGCGTAGATTCAGTTTCTAAGAAAGGTTACAATATTATTCAAATATATAGCTATTACATTGAAAGAACATTCGAGTATACTATTACAAAGGCATAGCACTAGTACAATAATATGAACCATCTTTACTTCATCTATAAGTATGATACCTTGATTTCATTTTTGATATACAGTATGTACATGTAAAGTGCCTCTCCTCGGGTTCTCGAAGATGTTCCTAGAAATTAGAACCCGCTGCTCCTGAAGAAGCTAGATAGCACCACAGTACTACCTATCAATTTGCCTGAAAATGAACCTAAAACATTAGCCATGACTTGGTAGGGTTGCTGCCACCTTGGTGTGTGGACTCGACGCGTTGGCAGAGTTGTCTATCCGTCACCTGAAAGAAAAATAACAAAGTTGCTTGGAGCAAAGGCAAATCTGAAAAATTTCCCGACAGTCGATCGTCTTAGTAGAATTCTGCTCAAACCTAAAAACCTGAAAACCTGAAATGAGAGAGGAGAGCTCGGAGGCAAAGAAGCAGCTCCGGTTGAGCCCAGGCAAGATGACACGATCTGGAGAAAAATGGCTTGCAGATGCTCCGTATTTATAGCCAAGCGGACCCCCAAAAGTCACGTGAGTTTCATGCGGTGAGCGCGTGAAACTTCCTTATTTGGGCATTGGAATCATGCGGGCGACGCGTGATCCAAGGCCAACTTCCAAATAAGGCAACTTTGTCACGCAGCAGTGGCGTGACTCAAGGTCAGTGGCCACGCACAGAGTGCATGCACAGTCACGTGCTTAGTCTGTGCTAAAAATAGAATCGTGGGCGGATGATCATCCTGTTTACTCCCTCTAGGCAGCCCTTACACTCCGCGCAGGTGATGAGTCATCCTGCAACGCCTCCTTAGCGCGAGTGGGAAGACATTGAGTGTGGCTACCCACACCCACTCAGGCGATGAGTCATTGGGCAGTAAACACATAGGCCCAGCACAGAGTATCTCTCTTACTAGATCAGGTGGACTGAGCTACTGTGCAGCAGATCACAGCACTCTTAGGGAAAGCTAGTGAATGCTGCTGAATAACCAGTTAGCAGCCAGTCACTACATATACAATCCCCTACAAACAAATTTTTGACTTGGGGGATTGTATTACAAAATTGATGAAAAGCCCAAGTTTTGTTATCTGATCCCTTTGCATACATTTCCTCCATTTAAATGATTGTATAATGAAAGTGAATATAGATATGTCCCTCTTGCCAAGAATCTTGTCAAGGCTTTGTTTGATTGCCTCTTTTTGGTTGAACTCTACTTCAAATAGACATCAATTGAAACTGCCTTAATGCAGTGCCTTTGACTCAGATAACGTTTTGTCTGGTTTCTATTCTTTGACTGCATCTTTTATGGGGGGATTGTATAACAAAAATGCCTAACAAGAATGCCATTGGGTCTAGGCTATGCTTTTTAGCCTGGATATATATAAGCTAGTATACAATACCAATACCAATCAAGGATAAGGTCATTGATATTTGGATCTCTAATTTTTGCACTGCAAGTGCAAGCTGCCTGATATTTTTATAAAAAAGTGAAATTAATAACAATCGAAATAATAAATATAATGATTAACTAGGCCTAGTATAGCATAGTTTTTTGTTTATTTTTTGTTGCTAGGCCTGATTTAGCATTTATATTTAGTTTGTTCTTATTGATTATATTCTTGTATTTTTCTTGTGTACTTAGTCATGATCATAGTATATACTACTGATAAGTATTTAATAGCATTTCATCACTATGCTTAATTTTATGCTATTGAAAATTTCATTTTAAAGAACCTCTACCTTTAACAATCATATAGGCTAGTTCAATTTTCTAGGTAAACTTTTCTATCTGTCACAGATACTAAAATAACTAGATGGGCCACTCAGGCATATATACAACTTAGTAAAACAGCTTTCTACTTTCAGCTCAATAACAAAGAAGAGTACATAAGCTATTTTATAAAAAAATAAAGGCAGCTGAAATGACAATAAAAAAATAAGTTTAGAAGCCCCCAAGCTTGCAGGCGTAAACAACTAGCTAATTGGTTCAGCAGTAATGTACATTGGCCAGACCACTGGGCAATAAAAATTGGGGCAGGGCAGGAGGGGGGTTAGTGGGAAAGGCACAGTTTGAGGGTTTAAGCTGGGAGGTGGGTAAGAGCCAATAAATGAGCCATGGCTTTACAAATACATTAAAATGCATGTCTAACCTACTACTGAACTAAAAGTAGCTTACACGCAAATGTGCTTGAGTAGCCCATCTAGTTATTCCAGTATCTGTGGTATCTGCTGTAGGTTTTACTGCCACAGTATGCACAAACTGCATAAATTGTTATTTTCAGCTAGCAGAAGCAGCAGAGCATAACTTCATTAATAAGTATGGCCCAGCAAGCTGTCAACGTTCACTCGACATCGCAAACAACTGATAATTTGAGTAGGCATGACATCCTGGATTGGATTAATACCTGTTTGCAGGCCAATTTAGGCAAAATTGAAGAACTAGCCTCTGGGGCTGTCTATTGCCAATTTATGGACATGCTGTTTCCGGGTACGTTTTACATTATTCATTTATTAAATAATGCAGTGTTTTTGTTTTTTACTTATTCTAACATCATCAAATTCATCATTATTCAGGTACTCTGCCCTTTAAAAAGGTGAAATTTAATACCAAATTAGAGCACGAGTTTATCAGCAATTTCAAAGTGCTGCAGGCACTGTTTAAAAAACACGGCGTTGATAAGGTGAGATATGGAGTTCCCCAAGGTCGTTCAATTTGGAAATTCCATTGTGAGTTTGATTGGAGTTCCCCCAAGGTCATTCACTGCGGGACTTCCATTCTAGGTATGATTAGAGTTCCCCCAAGGTCATTCACTGCGGGACTTCCATTCTAAGTATGATTAGAAATTCCCCAAGGTCATTCACTGCGGGACTTCCATTTTAAGTATGATTAGAGTTCCCCCAAGGTCATTCACTGCGGGACTTCCATTTTAAGTATGATTAGAGACGTTAGAGTTCCCCCAAGGTCATTCACTGCGGGACTTCCATTTTAAGTATGATTAGAGACGTTAGAGTTCCCCCAAGGTCATTCACTGCGGGACTTCCATTCTAAGTATGATTAGAGTTCCCCCAAGGTCATTCACTGCGGGACTTCCATTCTAAGTATGATTAGAGTTCCCCCAAGGTCATTCACTGCGGGACTTCCATTCTAAGTATGATTAGAGTTCCCCCAAGGTCATTCACTGCGGGACTTCCATTCTAAGTATGATTAGAGTTCCCCCAAGGTCATTCACTGCGGGACTTCCATTCTAAGTATGATTAGAGTTCCCCCAAGGCCATTCACTGCGGGACTTCCATTCTAAGTATGATTAGAGTTCCCCAAGGTCATTCACTGCGGGACTTCCATTCTAAGTATGATTAGAGTTCCCCAAGGTCATTCACTGCGGGACTTCCATTCTAAGTATGATTAGAGTTCCCCCAAGGTCATTCACTGCGGGACTTCCATTCTAAGTATGATTAGAGTTCCCCCAAGGTCATTCACTGCGGGACTTCCATTCTAAGTATGATTAGAGTTCCCCCAAGGTCATTCACTGCGGGACTTCCATTCTAAGTATGATTAGAGTTCCCCCAAGGTCATTCACTGCGGGACTTCCATTCTAAGTATGATTAGAGTTCCCCCAAGGTCATTCACTGCGGGACTTCCATTCTAAGTATGATTAGAGTTCCCCCAAGGTCATTCACTGCGGGAATTCCCTCCAAACTCCAGAATTAGTTAAAAGTTTCCACCAAAACGATTTCAACCATCAAACTATTACCCAGGAGGTACCAATCGAGCGCCTGGTCAAAGCGCGTTTCCAAGACAACTTCGAATTCGTGCAATGGTTCAAACGATTCTTCGACGCCAATTACACCGGAATCGAATACGACGCCCTGGCTGCCCGCGGCGGCGAGCCAATCACCGGCTCTGGCAAGGCCAGGCCCGCCGGCGCGCACAGTCAGCCTGCGGCGGCTCCGGCTGCTGCTAGAGGCGACAACCGGGCGCCTGCCGCCGGCCCAGCTGCTGGCCGCGCCCCTGCCGGCGCCGGCGGAGGCATGCGGCAGCCGAATCGGACGCCGCCGAAGCCGGTGCCAACAAGAGCCGCTGCCGCCCCGGCGCCAGCGCATCCGCCAGCTCCGGCCCACCAGCCGGCAGCGGCTCCCAATGCTAACCAGCAGCGGCTGGAGGCTGAGATGGCCGAACTGCGTATCCAGGTGCGTACTTGTGTTCCAGTTAGCACCAGCACCAGTGAGCCTAATCCCACACCAGCAATCTTAATCCCACACCCAGCAGCAAGCTTAATCCCACACCAGCACCAGCAAGCTTAATCCCACACGAGCACCAGCAAGCTTAATCCCACACCCAGCAGCAAGCTTAATCCCACACCCAGCAGCAAGCATAATCCCACACCTAGCAGCAAGCTTAATCCCACATCCAGCAGCAAGCTTAATCCCACACCCAGCAGCAAGCTTAATCCCACACCTAGCAGCAAGCTTAATCCCACATCCAGCAGCAAGCTTAATCCCACACCCAGCAGCAAGCTTAATCCCACACCCAGCAGCAAGCTTAATCCCACATCCAGCAGCAAGCTTAATCCCACACCTCCAGGGCCATCAGCCACCTAATCCTCCCCATTCGCCGGGCCGCCCTCCCCAGGTGGACGACCTGAACCAGCAGCACAACGAAGACCAGCAGAGCATTGACGGCCTGATGAAGGAGCGGGACTTCTATTTTAACAAGCTGCGCAGCGTGGAGATCATCTGCCAGGAGTCCGAGGACAGCGAACAGATTCACCGCATTCTGGACGTGCTGTACCAGACTGAGGAGGGCTTCGCCCCGCCAGAGGCCGCCGACAACGGCGAGCCTGACGAATATTAATAAATTTTTATTAATCTAGAAATTAAATTGAACAGTAAATCCGTCAGAAGACAATAATAGCCTAAGCTGACTATTCAGTATCGTTATTTAATTATTTTATTACTTATAGCAGTCACTTCTCGGAGATACTCACCCAATTGTAGTTCGTATTGGGCCATTGTCCTAATTATAATAATAATCAATAGTTGTATTGTACAGTAGTTAATTAATAATTATGTTAATTGATGATGTTATTGTTGGTATGAATCGGTTTCTCTTGCCTGCGATTTGCAAGTTCTTGTACGATTTCTATTAGTAGTAGGTAGGTGGATATGCTGCAGTGTGACAGCTAGATGTGCTGTAGTGTGACAGCTAGATGTGCTGCAGTGTGACAGCTAGATGTGCTGCAGTGTGACAGCTAGATGTGCTGCAGTGTGACAGCTAGATGTGCTGCAGTGTGACAGCTAGATGTGCTGCAGTGTGACAGCTAGATGTGACAGTTAGATGTGCTGCAGTGTGACAGCTAGATGTGCTGCAGTGTGACAGCTAGATGTGCTGCAGTGTGACAGTTAGATGTGCTGCAGTGTGACAGCTAGATGTGCTGCAGTGTGACAGTTAGATGTACTGCAGTGTGACAGCTAGATGTGCTGCAGTGTGACAGCTAGATGTGCTGCAGTGTGACAGCTAGATGTGCTGCAGTGTGACAGCTAGATGTGCTGCAGTGTGACAGGTGGATATGCTGCAGTGTGACAGCTAGATGTGCTGCAGTGTGACAGTTAGATGTACTGCAGTGTGACAGTTAGATGTGCTGCAGTGTGACAGCTAGATGTGCTGCAGTGTGACAGTTAGATGTGCTGCAGTGTGACAGCTAGATGTGCTGCAGTGTGACAGCTAGATGTGCTGCAGTGTGACAGTTAGATGTGCTGCAGTGTGACAGCTAGATGTGCTGCAGTGTGACAGTTAGATGTACTGCAGTGTGACAGCTAGATGTGCTGCAGTGTGACAGCTAGATGTGCTGCAGTGTGACAGCTAGATGTGCTGCAGTGTGACAGCTAGATGTGCTGCAGTGTGACAGGTAGATGTGCTGCAGTGTGACAGCTAGATGTGCTGCAGTGTGACAGCTAGATGTGCTGCAGTGTGACAGCTAGATGTGCTGCAGTGTGACAGTTAGATGTGCTGCAGTGTGACAGCTAGATGTGACAGCTAGATGTGGTTGTCGCTTGCCTCAATAACGCCGACTTTGTATTCACCGCACGGTAAAAACCCGGTCGAAACGGACAGTTTAACGAAATTTAATTTTGCCTTTTTTTATTCAGTTTCATCGGCGTGCTTAACTCAATTCACTTCTGCTTGGTTTAATATAACAAATAAAACATTTATTTGTCAATGTTTATTTGTTTATGCAATTTTGCAGCTGCATCCGTAACGACTTTAAATGCTTCTGAAAAATCTCTCAAAACAAAACTCAACGTAAAGTATCCATAATTAATATTTTCTTTTATCAGTATATTTTGCGTTGCTGTACTCGAACCCGTGAATTCACATTTGGAAAACGTTGTTGCCTTCGCCTTAAAGAAAACCGACCCCGGCTTTGTCGCGCTGTTTCACTGTTTTTTTATATAATTATTTTTTCTAATTTTTTTCGATAATCTCCGCGTTTTTCTCTCCCTCACTATGCTACTCGAATGGTCTGTTATTTTGGTTAGTAGTGCGCATCGAATACGGTCGGTATTTTTCGTACGAATCGATTGATAAGAATGTTCAGATGTGACTGCAGCACGATAATGATTGAGACAAAATAATTGTGCAATTCTTCACCTATTCAAGTGTAGCAATTGATCTGGGAACTGCTTTGCGCCAGGCAATTTCAAGTTTGTTTAACTCTAGTAGCTTGATTAATTTGCAAAAAATAACTAAAAAAAAGTTTTTTGCTTTTCTAAATATCGTTACCAATTCCTACTATTAATTTTCTCTCTTCATCTCTTTAAGGCCTTCGATAGAAATAAAGCGATTTAATCTAAATGACACTAGTAACATTTTCCGTGTTAATCCTTTCTTATCTGCCTGCTTAGGGTTAGATAATGAAAATGAAGGATCAGTACTGCACGGCGGCTGTGGCCCAGTGGTCTAGCGCGGCGTTCTGATGTGTCAACTAAGTTGACAAGTTGCCTAAACTTCCGAAGATTGTCTTTCAGCTTTGATTTGAACTTCAAACTGTTAGAAACCTCTTACAACAAAGTGTTAGAACCCATGTTGGCTATGCGGCCTGCAAGTAGGAGGGGGAAGGGTCAAGAGCAGGGGCCGTAGCCCAGTGGTCCAGCGCAGCTGCTCTGGTGTGCCAGCGACCCAGGCTCGATTCCAAGTGCAGTCACATTAATTTGGGGTTGAATTGGATTCTCGGCTTGGCACTGCTCGTGCAATTAACGGCCTTGAGAGCCAACCCCCCAAGGCGCAGTGAAGTGTACATGCCTAACGATAAAATAAAGTTAGGGCCGCTGTACACTCCTGTGTGAGTGTGTGCCTGCGTACGTATCCGCGCGCTTGTGTGCCTGCTCAGGGGAGTCGGCGCAATTGGCAGCAATGCCTCTCGCCGGTTGTGTGACAATGTCGCTTAAATTGCGCCAGGGTGCACACAGCCCGCTGCCTGTAATAAAAAAGTCTTAGTGTACTGTACAGTGTATTTGTATAGTTCATGCAAGGATTTCTAAAAGTTTAATGTAAATTCACATGAATCACGTGACTACCGACATATCGGTACGATGAAAGTTTGCCAAAAAAAATTTTCTATGCTTTAATTATACATGTAGTTTTTCTCATTTTAAAGTGCACTATATCTGCACTGACGACACTATATTATCTTTTTTATACTGAAAACAGTTACTAAGGGTTGTAGTCGTATTCACGACTGACACTCGTGAGTTCGATTCTCGATCCAGTCGTAAATCGAAAGAATTGTATCCTTGAGCAAGACAACTCTGCATTGCTTCAGTTCGCCCAGCTGTAAAATGGGTGCCAGCATTAGCTGGGGTAATTGAGGCTGTGTGGCGACCCCCCAGTCCTTGGACTGGACAGCCGTACGCAGCCTTCAGATGCGCCGCGCAAATAGCTGCGGCTGAGCTGTCGGTTGCACATAGCTGCCTCTAAAGGGACAGGTGTAATTAATTTTTATTAGTAGTAGTTGTAAAGTATGAAACAACAGGTTTAGCTAGTAAAATATTAAACAACATACAGTGTAACAGCTGTGATTTTATATTTATAGTACATTGAATAACAGGTCACTTAAAAATTGTGCAATAAATATAGATTCATGCTTCATTGTAGACTTACTGCAGTTTTAGGTTACCCAATGTGCGAGCTAATAATTTTGTTGAAAATGTAAATCGAATGTAAATCATATGACGAAGAATTAAGTAATGCTTTGTAGAGTTGAAGTTTTTCGAATTTTTAGGTTTCGTCAAAGCTGAAATTTTGGTCTTATAAAACCTCACGCCTACATGTAAATACGTGTGCCCGTGTGCATCGACAAACACATTTGAATATGCAAGACTTTTGCGAGTAAATATTAAATATAGTGACAACCAAGCTATCGAAACACTTGTTACATCATGTTTTTACACTAAAGGATAATCTTGAATAACAAGTGGGACTTAGCAACAGACAGACAGACACTAAGACAGAGACAGACACTAAGACAGACAGAGACAAGACGAAGACAGACAGACAGACAGACAGACAAGAATGAGACAGACAAGACGAAGACAGACATACAGACACTAAGACAGACAGACAGACAGACAGACAAGACAGAGACAGACAAGACGGAGACAGACATACAGACACTAAGACAGACAGACAGACAAGATAGAGACAGACAAGACGGAGACAGACATACAGACACTAAGACAGACAGACAGACAAGACAGACAAGACAGAGACAGACATACAGACAAGACGGAGACAGACATACAGACACTAAGACAGACAGACAGACAAGACAGAGACAGACATACAGTCAAGACAGAGACAGACATACAGACACTAAGACAGACAGACAGACAAGACAGAGACAGACATACAGTCAAGACAGAGACAGACATACAGACACTAAGACAGACATACAGACACTAAGACAGACAGACAGACAGACAGACAGACAAGACAGAGACAGACAAGACGGAGACAGACATACAGACACTAAGACAGACAAGACAGAGACAGACACTAAGACAGACAGATGCATGTAGACAGAGTAACAATGCACTATATAGCTTTTTTGCGTTCTAGCTTTGGACTGTGGGCTTTTAATCTAGACACAGAGTTAAGCAAAGCCCAGAGAATGCTGGCTAGTCTATGGCACAAACCAGAAGCAACTGACGGGCTTTTAAATTCGACAGCGGGCACAATCTTGCATGTTTTTTCTTGAGCCAGCAAACAAAGTACACGACGAGTTTTTTAGAAGGAAGAAACTGGTTCTGACAATGCAAGAGTCTTAAAGTTTAAAGTTTTAGAAAATTGTATCTAACGGATTGGATAAGTACAATGTTTTGGATCATAGTCTTTAAGATTCATAACCTACCCTCAAAAACTGATTACTGTCGTTCTTAACTTTGATCTTCTTTTCTTCTGTGTCCAAATTTGTGCTCGCGGTTTGTGCCATAGACTAGCCAGCATTCTCTGGGCTTTGCTCAACTCTGTGTCCAAATTAAAAGCCCGCAGTCCAAACTAGAACGCAAAAAGATATAGTAAAATAATGTAATTGCTTTTGCAACAATTGTTAAAAGTATCTTAAAACAAAGTACAAGCAGTCCTATATATAGTGCAATTTAGTAGTGCAATTTAATATCTACATCCGTCAACTGTAGCTCGAAGCCCCAGCTGCCGAGTTCCTCATTAGCATCATTGGCATCCAGTTTCCGGAGTGCAGCATCACTGCGGGCCGGCGCCGCAGCAGAATCTCCGACTGGGCGACAGCGCTGAGGCCTTCGTCTTCGCGACAGCGGCGGCAGAAGCGAGGCACCCAGCGCCGGATCACGAGTCGGAACTCTTCGCGAAATTTTGCTGTGGATAATGAGGGGTAGCAGAGAAAATTGCCGTGGGTTGCCAGAGTTCGTCTACTGATAAGTAGAAAGTATTGAGTGCGATGCAGTTATGTTTTCAAGACAGCTAAAATCCAGTGTTCTAACTAAGCGGCAATTATCCAGGGTTCTAACTAAGCGGCAATTATCCAGGGCTCTATCTAAGCGGCAATTATCCAGGGTTCTAACTAAGCGGCAATTATCCAGGGCTCTATCTAAGCGGCAATTATCCAGGGTTCTAACTAAGCGGCAATTATCCAGGGTTCTAACTAAGCGGCAATTATCCAGGGTTCTAACTAAGCGGCAATTATCCAGGGTTCTAACTAAGCGGCAATTATCCAGGGCTCTAACTAAGCGGCAATTATCCAGGGTTCTAACTAAGCGGCAATTATCCAGGGCTCTAACTAAGCGGCAATTATCCAGGGTTCTAACTAAGCGGCAATTATCCAGGGCTCTAACTAAGCGGCAATTATCCAGGGTTCTAACTAAGCGGCAATTATCCAGGGCTCTAACTAAGCGGCAATTATCCAGGGTTCTAACTAAGCGGCAATTATCCAGGGCTCTAACTAAGCGGCAATTATCCAGGGTTCTAACTAAGCGGCAATTATCCAGGGCTCTAACTAAGCGGCAATTATCCAGGGTTCTAACTAAGCGGCAATCATCCAGGGTTCTAACTAAGCGGCAATTATCCAGGGTTCTAACTAAGCGGCAATTATCCAGGGTTCTAACTAAGCGGCAATTATCCAGGGTTCTAACTAAGCGGCAATTATCCAGGGTTCTAACTAAGCGGCAATCATCCAGTGTTCTAACTAAGCGGCAATTATCCAGGGTTCTAACTAAGCGGCAATCATCCAGTGTTCTAACTAAGCGGCAATCATCCAGTGTTTTAACTAAGCGGCAATCATCCAGTGTTCTAACTAAGCGGCAATCATCCAGTGTTTTAACTAAGCGGCAATCATCCAGTGTTCTAACTAAGCGGCAATCATCCAGTGTTTTAACTAAGCGGCAATCATCCAGTGTTTTAACTAAGTGGCAATCATCCAGTGTTCTAAGTGGCAATTATCCAGTGTTCTAACTAAGTGGCAATGATCCAGAGTACTAAAAATAAGTGTCAATGATCCGGAGTTCTAACTAAGTGGCAATGATCCAGAGTACTAAAAATAAGTGTCAATGATCCGGAGTTCTAACTAAGTGTCAATGATCCGGAGTACTAAAAATAAGTGGCAATGATCCAGAGTACTAAAAATAAGTTTCAATGATCCCGGATTCTAAAACTGTCAATTATCCAGGGTTGTGAGCACAGAGCAATGCTGCATGGAGTTTGCCCCAGTGCCTCGTCCACCAACTCTTCACGGGCGGTTCTTTCGGCATTAACAGAATCTTTATGAAAATTATCTCATGCTAATGGAAATAAGTCATCAATGTTAAATAATAAAATTCCTTTTAACTTAATAGCAGTTCTCCTGAGATGAGCTTTGGGTATAAAGCTGCATGATGCATAGTCCCACATGAGAACACATCCTGGGCACTGTAGACTTGAGTATTGAGCATATAGTTTTAAGGATTTTTATAAATATTTCAATAGCGACATGAAGTCGTCTGAGCAGCTGGCATAAAATGAAAAGTCAATGAAAGCCAATGCAGCCGCGAAGTGCCAGATGTGGCCCGAGCTCAGCCAGATTCCCACTGTCAACATTCGATCTTCTCGGCATTAATCTATCACTCCTTCACAAGCAGAACTCAATTTCACAAGTGTGACACCTAACATCAGTGTCAATTCGCAGGAATGACAATTCAAATGATTAAAAATTCATAGGAAAGACGATTTAAAAGAATTTTAGTTCACAAGAAGGTTAATTCACAAGAATGTTAATTCACAAGAATGTCAGCTCACAAGAATATTAATTTACAAGAGTTTTAATTCCTAAGAATGTCAATTCACAAGAATGTCAATTGACAGGAATGACACTTCACAGGAACACCCTATATATTAGGTGAAGAATTCAAGTTTTAACAAAACCAAAGCACTTCCACTGTTGCAATACTGGTCACCTACCACTCAGTATGTTGTACACGATGGGGTTGATTGCCGCATTGAAATAGCAAATCCAGTGAGCTGTGCCAGCAATGTGCTGGATGGCAATTTTCAGGTGGTGCTGAGACTGCGAGAACTGCCTGCCCGAAAAGTAAACATTTCTGAAAATTATTTGAGAAAGAGAGATGTCCAACTTATTTTCGTTAGATTTGAGCACTGTTTGAGTCCAATGTCGTTTCAAATAAGTAGGCATTGGTACTGATCTGAGTAGACATCTGTACTCATCTGGGTAGGCATTGGTACTCATCTAAGTATAGGCATTGTTACTCATCTGAGTAGGCATTGGTACTCATCTGAGTAGACATTGGTACTCATCTGGGTAGGCATTGGTACTCATCTGAGTAGGCATTGGTACTCATCTGAGTAGGCATTGTTACTCATCTGAGTAGGCATTGTTACTCATCTGAGTAGGCATTGGTACTCATCTGAGTAGGCATTGGTACTCATCTGAGTAGGCATTGGTACTTATCTGAGTAAATACGGTTCTCATTTGAATATAGAGATGAGTCTCATTCGAGTTGATATGCCTACCATGTGAGCACATGGGCAGCCGAATCTACAACAGATCCGAAAGACACTCACGCCACTCGCATAATGTGCACAGGCAGGTTGCACACGAAGAAGATGAGCACGATGGACACCAGCATCAGGGCGGTGCGCCTCCGCTGAGCCAGGGTCGAGTCCGGAGAGGCTGCCGAGGCAGCCGCGGAAGCTGGCAAAGCGCTGGATGTCGACCTCCGGCCAGATCCGGAGATGCGGCTGCTGCCAGCACGATGGTGGCTGGGTGTGTCTGGTGTACAGCAAGTGCGTCAGGTGCTCGTATGGGATGATTTTTAAATTAACCAAATGCATCAGGCTTTAGCATCAGGGGCTTTAGCACCAGGGTCTTTAGCACCAGGGGCTTTAGCACCAGGGTCTTTAGCACCAGGGTCTTTAGCACCAGGGGCTTTAGCACCAGGGTCTTTAGCACCAGGGTCTTTAGCACCAGGGGCTTTAGCACCAGGGGCTTTAGCACCAGGGGTCTTTAGCACCAGGGTCTTCAGCACCAGGGGCTTTAGCACCAAGGGCTTTAGTACCAGGGGTCTTTAGCACCAGGGGCTTTAGCACCAGGGGTCTTTAGCACCAGGGTCTTCAGCACCAGGGGCTTTAGCACCAAGGGCTTTAGTACCAGGGGTCTTTAGCACCAGGGGTTTTAGCACCAGGGGCTTTAGCACCAGGGGCTTTAGCACCAGGGTCTTAATTGGCACCAGGGGCTTTAGCACCAGGGGTTTTAGCACCAGGGGCTTTAGCACCAGGGGCTTTAGCACCAGGGTCTTAATTTAGCACCAGGGTCTTTAGCACCAGGGTCTTTAGCACCAGGGTCTTTAGCACCAGGGTCTTTAGCACCAGGGTCTTTAGCACCAGGGTCTTTAGCACCAGGGTCTTTAGCACCAGGGTCTTTAGCACCAGGGTCTTTAGCACCAGGGTCTTTAGCACCAGGGTCTTTAGCACCAGGGTCTTTAGCACCAGGGTCTTTAGCACCAGGGTCTTTAGCACCAGGGGTCTTTAGCACCAGGGTCTTTACCACCAGGGTCTTTAGCACCAGGGTCTTTAGCACCAGGGGCTTTAGCACCAGGGTCTTTTGCACCAGGGCCAGGGGTTTAAGCACCAGGGGCTTTAGCACCAGGGGTCTTTAGCACCAGGGGCTTTAGCACCAAGGGCTTTAGTACCAGGGGTCTTTAGCACCAGGGGTTTCAGCACCAAGGGGTTTTAGCATCAGGGGCACGCCAAGACATTTAATAAAATATACTGAAAAGCACAAAAATTTCTCACTGCGCCCCTGCTGAACACGCGAGGCCTCCCCAGGCACAGAAGCATGCCACAGGCGATGACACACCATGCTGTAGGCCACCAGCATCCATGCGAACGGCAGGACAAAGAACAGCAAGGAATCAAGAATGCTGGCGCCAATTTCAAAATTGATAATGACGGTGCCGTTCTGGTCCAGCTGTTTCCAATTGGAGCGGCAAGAGGTCAGCAAGGCGGTGTCGTTCGGCAGATTGGGGAACGGGACCGCCTCCATAGTGAAGGGGTAGTGCAGCTTCGATGCCAGAGCAGTGGTCCAGGCCAGTATGATGAGGCTGCCTACTCGTTTTTTAGTTGTTTTCACTTTCATCGGGAAGCAGACTGCAAGTAGGCGCTCAACCGAGTTCAGTGTCATCGTCAGTACGGACACGGTGACCGACACTGGCTGCAGATGGCGAGTTGTGAGGGAATTACACAAAAATGAGACGGTAAACCAGGAGAAATGATCTAAGACATGATTATGGAAGAGAAGATTTCAAATCCTAGAAGTGCTAAATAATTGTTAATTGAACAAAGTTGGCGGTAAAGTTTTTGTAAGCAAGTTTTCACAGTTGTTATTGAGTTTTTAATCTTATTATCTTAATGGAATTTAAGGTGGGGGGAAAAGCAAAAACTTCTACATTTACATGACTAAATTCCTGCATGTACTTTAATTTGAGAATCGGTTTTGTTAGAACTCATTTTGGCACTGCAGGCACTCATTTTGGCACTGCAGGCACTCATTTTAGCACTGCAGGCACTCATTTTGGCACTACAGGCACTCATTTTGGCACCGCAGTCAGACACTCATTTTGGCACCGCAGTCAGGCACTCATTTTGGCACTACAGGCACTCATTTTGGCACCGCAGTCAGGCACTCATTTTGGCACTACAGGCACTCATTTTGGCACCGCAGTCAGACACTCATTTTGGCACTGCAGGCACTCATTTTGGCACTGCAGGCACTCATTTTGGCACTGCAGGCACTCATTTTGGTGTCGCAGCATTCATTTTGGCGCCGCAGTCAAGCATTCATTTTGGCGCCGCAGTCAAGCATTCATTTTGGCGCCGCAGTCAAGCATTTTGGCACCGCAGGCACTCATTTTGGCACCGCAGTCAGTCACTCAGTTTGGCACCGCAGGCACTCATTTTGGCGCCGCAGTCAAGCATTTTGGCACCGCAGGCACTCATTTTGGCACCGCAGTCAGGCACTCATTTTGGCGCCGCAGGCACTCATTTTGGCGCCGCAGGCACTCATTTTGGCACTGCAGTCAGGCACTCATTTTGGCACTGCAGTCAGGCACTTATTTTGGCACTGCAGTCAGGCACTCATTTTGGCGCCGCAGTCAGGCACTCATTTTGGCGCCGCAGGCACTCATTTTGGCACTGCAGGCACTCATTTTGGCACTGCAGGCACTCATTTTGGCACTGCAGGCACTCATTTTGGCACTGCAGGCACTCATTTTGGCACTGCAGGCACTCATTTTGGCGCCGCAGGCACTCATTTTGGCGCCGCAGTCAAGCATTCATTTTGGCGCCGCAGGCACTCATTTTGGCGCCGGGAGCAGGCACTCATTTTGGCGCCGCAGGCACTCATTTTGGCACCGCAGGCACTCATTTTGGCACTGCAGGCACTCATTTTGGCACTGCAGGCACTCATTTTGGCACTGCAGGCACTCATTTTGGTGTCGCAGCATTCATTTTGGCGCCGCAGTCAAGCATTCATTTTGGCGCCGCAGTCAAGCATTCATTTTGGCGCCGCAGTCAAGCATTTTGGCACCGCAGGCACTCATTTTGGCACCGCAGTCAGTCACTCAGTTTGGCACCGCAGGCACTCATTTTGGCGCCGCAGTCAAGCATTTTGGCACCGCAGTCAGGCACTCATTTTGGCGCCGCAGGCACTCATTTTGGCGCCGCAGGCACTCATTTTGGCACTGCAGTCAGGCACTTATTTTGGCACTGCAGTCAGGCACTCATTTTGGCGCCGCAGTCAGGCACTCATTTTGGCGCCGCAGGCACTCATTTTGGCACTGCAGTCAGGCACTCATTTTGGCACTGCAGTCAGGCACTTATTTTGGCGCCGCAGTCAGGCACTCATTTTGGCGCCGCAGGCACTCATTTTGGCACTGCAGGCACTCATTTTGGCACTGCAGGCACTCATTTTGGCACTGCAGGCACTCATTTTGGCACTGCAGGCACTCATTTTGGCACTGCAGGCACTCATTTTGGCACTGCAGGCACTCATTTTGGCGCCGCAGGCACTCATTTTGGCGCCGCAGTCAAGCATTCATTTTGGCGCCGCAGGCACTCATTTTGGCGCCGGGAGCAGGCACTCATTTTGGCGCCGCAGGCACTCATTTTGGCACCGCAGGCACTCATTTTGGCACCGCAGGCACTCATTTTGGCACTGCAGGCATTCATTTTGGCGCCGCAGTCAAGCATTCATTTTGGCGCCGCAGTCAAGCATTCATTTTGGCGCCGCAGTCAAGCATTCATTTTGGCGCCGCAGTCAAGCATTCATTTTGGCTCCGCAGTCAAGCATTCATTTTGGCGCCGCAGGCACTCATTTTGGCGCCGGGAGCAGGCACTCATTTTGGCGCCGCAGGCACTCATTTTGGCGCCGCAGGCACTCATTTTGGCACCGCAGGCACTCATTTTGGCACCGCAGGCACTCATTTTGGCGCCGCAGGCACTCATTTTGGCACCGCAGGCACTCATTTTGGCACCGCAGTCAGGCACTCATTTTGGCACCGCAGGCACTCATTTTGGCACCGCAGGCACTCATTTTGGCACCGCAGTCAGGCACTCATTTTGGCACCGCAGGCACTCATTTTGGCACCGCAGTCAGGCACTCATTTTGGCACCGCAGGCACTCATTTTGGCGCCGCAGTCAAGCATTCATTTTGGCGCCGCAGGCACTCATTTTGGCGCCGGGAGCAGGCACTCATTTTGGCGCCGCAGGCACTCATTTTGGCACCGCAGGCACTCATTTTGGCACCGCAGGCACTCATTTTGGCACTGCAGGCATTCATTTTGGCGCCGCAGTCAAGCATTCATTTTGGCGCCGCAGTCAAGCATTCATTTTGGCGCCGCAGTCAAGCATTCATTTTGGCGCCGCAGTCAAGCATTCATTTTGGCTCCGCAGTCAAGCACTCATTTTGGCGCCGCAGGCACTCATTTTGGCGCCGGGAGCAGGCACTCATTTTGGCGCCGCAGGCACTCATTTTGGCGCCGCAGGCACTCATTTTGGCACCGCAGGCACTCATTTTGGCACCGCAGGCACTCATTTTGGCGCCGCAGGCACTCATTTTGGCACCGCAGGCACTCATTTTGGCACCGCAGTCAGGCACTCATTTTGGCACCGCAGGCACTCATTTTGGCACCGCAGGCACTCATTTTGGCACCGCAGTCAGGCACTCATTTTGGCACCGCAGGCACTCATTTTGGCACCGCAGTCAGGCACTCATTTTGGCACCGCAGGCACTCATTTTGGCACCGCAGGCACTCATTTTGGCACTGCAGTCAGGCACTCATTTTGGCACCGCAGGCACTCATTTTGGCACCGCAGGCACTCATTTTGGCACCGCAGTCAGGCACTCATTTTTTCGCCGCAGTGGAAATACCATAGACTATTAACTGAAATCACGTCAAACTTCAAACCGTCAGTCACCTGCAATCACTGTCCTCCCACTGTCCTCTTTTGCTAGCGGTCCTCTCTGCGCCATTCTTTACTTCAGCTTTGAGAAGTCAGACTTTCTTAATCGAATTAATTCATCTTAGGCAAAACCTCTTTCAGCGCGATGCGTTCTGTAACGTAGAGCATACCTAAACCAGTAGCGTCAATTCAGACTTAAATTTGCATTTTTTGGCTCCCAACGGGAGGGGCTAGGATTTCCCGTCTACATGAACTAAAATTTTGTAACAATAAAACTTGACCTAAAATTACATTAAGTGCGTGTACGGTAGCTAAAAAGTATGTTATGATTTTGGCACCGATATTTACAGCTCACAAGACTTACAGTTACGAATTTTGTTAGTCTCTGTATAATAGGATTGAAGCATTTCAGCAATCCCCCATGAGCCTTAAATCTGAGCAATTACCCACATATGAGCCTTGACTTGGCCTATACCAATAATAATCAAATAGAGCGCTTAATAAAGTTATAATAACAGCAATTTACAAGCCGTAAACAACTCGTGCACAATGGGAGACCCGTGGGGGGTCTCCAGTAATAAAACTGCTGCCTACATATGCAACTACTAAAACAGTTGCAATAAAGCACAAATATGAAATATAACATCCTGGTGTACGAACGTGAACGTGTATTTTCCCTGCAGTTGTTGCAACTCAGGTGACGAAACCGCCAAGTATTTTGTCAGCATTTTACTTTTTTGCGATCCGGACTAAATGACCTTCGGGGCTGCACACATTTATTATCAGTTACCGAAGCGTGCAAACCGGAAAATTCGAATCATCAGCACATGCGCTCAAGGGCTCAACTCAATCCTCTTCAGAGAACAGCACAGCTGCGTCCGCGCCTTCCCGCTGTGTCCCCTAAACCCTTTCAAAAGTCCTCTGCGAATGGGTCATGAGATGGAACGAACGATTTAATTTGTTTACAGGAAGCCATAATCGCGTCATCTTATTACATTAACTTTCTCGCTACTGCGTTGCCAGCGCTTAAATCGCGGCAGTTTGCGGCATCAAAACGAACCGCCCGCCGTGAGTGGTGGATTAGCGCAGAGAAGATTAGTAAATTTTCAGGCCTTCAATTTGCAATGGCTTTGTGGTTGAAAGCTGGGTAGACTGGTTGTGTCTCTGTATTTACGCTTCAGATAGCTACAAGCAAGAGCCGTGGGTGTTGCAGAAAGCGAACCAGTCTTGCGGATTAACACTATAAAAGGTCTAGAATTTTTTCCTCGCTAAATGTGGGACATGGCCTAAATAGTGGCTTCATCAAAAATATGCCCGTAAAACTGCTAGTATTTTGATCCAGTTGCCGCTGCAGTATGAGAAAGAAGGCAAAAGAAATTTCTGCAGAAATTTTTCCACAGGAAGCCAAAAGTATAGCTAAATGCATTCCAGTACGGAGCTGAGTATAAAAAAGATCTGATGCGTGCTGCAGTTTGTATAATTACAGGGACATGTCTGTGAAAAATGAAGTTTCAGTCTAAAACTGACAAGATCCTTTTGCAACAGCTCTATTTTTTTGTGGTCCTTGCATTGGGACCTGCCCGAACAAATAGAAAGCTAATGCTGCACTATGTATAGCTTTAGGAAGAGAGTCTGTTTCTGACATATTCTGACATGCTAATTCTCATGTCTGACTGACGATAGGAAAGTCAACGTAAGTCATCGAATGAGCTGTCTGTTGTACCGAGAGTGCGCTGTCTGCGGCAATCTCTCTCATGCGAGTAGATATTATCTCTAAATTTAAACGGTATTGATTTTTTTGAGTTCATACAATTCATAGAGCTGCCTTAATTGAGTTTCAGAAATGCAATTTGAAGATAAACACTTTTTTACATTGAACAGAACCTTTAAAACTCAGTTGACGGAGCCAGAAGTTTCTAATAGACTAATTTTCCTTACATTTAACCGATTCAACTCAAAAAGAAAAGGGTCTTTCCCGCAGGTTTTTCCGCAAGGTTCTTTCAGTCGGAATTTCAAGTCAAATCTAGTCTAGTTTATGTCTAGTCTTGTCTAGTTCTAATCTAGTCTAGTTTATGTCTAGTCTTGTCTAGTTCTAATCTAGTCTAGTTTATGACTAGTCTAGTCTAGTTCTAATCTAGTCTAGTTTATGTCTAGTCTAGTCTAGTTCTAATCTAGTCTAGTTTATGTCTAGTCTTGTCTAGTTCTAATCTAGTCTAGTTTATGACTAGTCTAGTCTAGTTCTAATCTAGTCTAGTTTATGTCTAGTCTAGTCTAGTTCTAATCTAGTCTAGTTTATGTCTAGTCTTGTCTAGTTCTAATCTAGTCTAGTTTATGTCTAGTCTAGTCTAGTTCTAATCTAGTCTAGTTTATGTCTAGTCTAGTCTAGTTCTAATCTAGTCTAGTTTATGTCTAGTCTAGTCTAGTTCTAATCTAGTCTAGTTTATGTCTAGTCTAGTTCTAATCTAGTCTAGTTTATGTCTAGTCTAGTTCTAATCTAGTCTAGTTTATGTCTGGTCTAGTCTAGTTTATGACTAGTCTAGTCTAGTTTATGACTAGTCTAGTCTAGTTCTAATCTAGTCTAGTTATAATCTAGTCTAGTTTATGACTAGTCTAGTCTAGTTTATGTCTAGTCTAGTCTAGTTCTAATCTAGTCTAGTTTATGTCTAGTCTAGTCTAGTTCTAATCTAGTCTAGTTTATGTCTAGTCTAGTCTAGTTCTAATCTAGTCTAGTTTATGTCTAGTCTAGTCTAGTTCTAATCTAGTCTAGTTTATGTCTAGTCTAGTTCTAATCTAGTCTAGTTTATGTCTGGTCTAGTCTAGTTTATGACTAGTCTAGTCTAGTTTATGACTAGTCTAGTCTAGTTATAATCTAGTCTAGTTTATGACTAGTCTAGTCTAGTTTATGTCTAGTCTAGTCTAGTTCTAATCTAGTCTAGTTTATGTCTAGTCTAGTTTATGTCTAGTCTAGTCTAGTTCTAATCTAGTCTAGTTTATGTCTAGTCTAGTCTAGTTCTAATCTAGTCCAGCATTGTCTATAGACTGGATTTGATTTGAAATTCCAACTGGCAAGAAACCATCCGGGAAAACCTCACTGCAAGAAATTCTCGTGCTCCCAAAGAAAACCCCGTACTAAAAGGACTTTCTAGAAGCTGAGAGGCTTCTAAGAATAGAACTACCAGAGGGGAATAACCCTCCCCTCCCTGACGTTTTTGCTGCGCCGGATCAACGGAGCAATGCAGGCACACAAACACGAGCCAATCAAGTCGCCAGCCCTCCGAATCGTCGAGATATTCAACAATTCTGCCAGGTCACATTTTTCCCATAAGCGCCAGTGTATTCAATACGACTGCGGCCTCAGGGCGGTCTTGTAAAGCCTCAAAATTTCATAGAACGCCCATCACGTGTCTGCATCAGATCTGACTTCGTTCGTCACGTTGGAGCTTCTGGACCTTCAGCTGGTGTGGTCTCTCAAGCATTCAGTCGTCACCCCTTGCGTCTGCATCAGTTTCTGAATTGACATTCTGTTTAAAAAGGGAGTTTGTTACCTGCAAGTATTTAAGCACCCGACAGGCTGCGTCTCCAAACAACCAGCTCTCCATCACATCCTCAATGACGGTTGGCACCAGGCACAACAGAATCACCAGGAAGTCGGCCAGCGCCAAGTTCACAAGAAACATATTAGTGGCTGTCCGCATTGTCTGCTTGCGCAGCACAGCCGCTATCACCAGGGCGTTGCCAAGCAGGCCAGCTAGCAGTACAATGCAGTACAGGCATAGCAACACAATCTCATAGACTGTGGGCCTCAGGTAGGCCAGAATCTCGCCAATGTACTCATCCGTTGTCAAGCAATAGTCGTTGTCGTTGAATGCATCGCTGGTGCAGTCGCGACCGGAGATGTTGATCCCGCTGCTGTCGCTTGCCATGTTGTGTTCTCGGACAACTTTCACAGGATGCGTGTAGCTCTACATGCAACTGCTGTGTTAAAGAGAACTTTGTTCCATAGAGCTGCCGCTTCCACTGGACCAATCGTCCACACCTGAGAACAAAGCTGCTTTGTGATTGGTTGATCCTGCTCCATCCATGCTTTCTCCGTTTTGACAAGCTTACTATTTACTGATTATTATTCACCAAACCCCAGAAATTATAGTAGGTCACTGACATTTCCCGCCAGTAGATACACTACCCAACCCCAGACATTATAGTAGGTCACTGACATTCCCCGCCATTAGATAAACTACCCAACCCCAGACATTATAGATCACTGACATTCCCCGCCATTAGATAAACTACCCAACCCCAGACATTATAGGTCACTGACATTCCCCGCCATTAGATAAACTACCCAACCCCAGACATTATAGGTCACTGATATTCCCCGCCATTAGATAAACTACCCAACCCCAGACATTATAGGTCACTGATATTCCCCGCCATTAGATAAACTACCCAACCCCAGACATTATAGTAGGTCACTGACATTTCCCGCCAGTAGATAGACTACCCAACCCCAGACATTATAGTAGGTCACTGACATTCCCCGCCATTAGATAAACTACCCAACCCCAGACATTATAGGTCACTGACATTCCCCGCCATTAGATAAACTACCCAACACCAGACATTATAGATCACTGACATTCCCCGCCATTAGATAAACTACCCAACCCCAGACATTATAGGTCACTGACATTCCCCGCCATTAGATAAACTACCCAACCCCAGACATTATAGGTCACTGACATTTCCCGCCAGTAGATAGACTACCCAACCCCAGACATTATAGTAGGTCACTGACATTCCCCGCCATTAGATAAACTACCCAACCCCAGACATTATAGGTCACTGACATTCCCCGCCATTAGATAAACTACCCAACCCCAGACATTATAGATCACTGACATTCCCCGCCATTAGATAAACTACCCAACCCCAGACATTATAGGTCACTGACATTCCCCGCCATTAGATAAACTACCCAACCCCAGACATTATAGGTCACTGACATTTCCCGCCAGTAGATACACTACCCAACCCCAGACATTATAGTAGGTCACTGACATTCCCCGCCATTAGATAAACTACCCAACCCCAGACATTATAGATCACTGACATTCCCCGCCATTAGATAAACTACCCAACCCCAGACATTATAGATCACTGACATTCCCCGCCATTAGATAAACTACCCAACCCCAGACATTATAGGTCACTGATATTCCCCGCCATTAGATAAACTACCCAACCCCAGACATTATAGATCACTGACATTCCCCGCCATTAGATAAACTACCCAACCCCAGACATTATAGGTCACTGACATTCCCCGCCATTAGATAAACTACCCAACCCCAGACATTATAGGTCACTGACATTTCCCGCCAGTAGATACACTACCCAACCCCAGACATTATAGGTCACTGACATTCCCCGCCATTAGATAAACTACCCAACCCCAGACATTATAGTAGGTCACTGATAATTCCCGCCAGTAGATAAACCAAAAAGTTAAAATTGCCAGCTACAGAACTGAGTGCAATAGTTAATATCATAAGCTGCATTTTGAACAAACAAATTAGACAGCAGAAAAGAATGTACTTGACTAAGTTTCAGGGTTCAAGCATCAGCATACGAACGCGCATAGCCAGAAAAATATGCCCTATGCACGCTTTGTAAAAAATGCAGATAGGAGATGCAGGCTAACCAGGAAAAGGGGAACACAGAGTCCAGCGATCCTGGGAGATGCCTAATTGTGAGCAGAGAAAAATTTCTAATCAAAGAAGCAGGGGGATGGGGACTCGAATTTTTTAATTGAGCTGGGACCCTTTGCGGGAAGTCCGGTATGCAATGATGTGCAGCCTCTCTCTCTCTCTCGGGCCACTGCGTCAGAAGGAAATGAGCATGCTTGATTTCGAGGCCACTCGCATTTTGTTAAAATGATTCTTCGAACGTAACATAATTCATAATCATATGTATTTTATTGGAATATGTGTCTATAGACATCACAAAAAGAGAAAAAAAACTCGTAGAGATTCTCGGGTTAAACAAATGAGACACAGAATCTGCTCAGAGGTACTCAGACTAGAATAATATAATTAAATAACAAAGCAATGAAAACAAAAAGGAGAGCAAAGAGAGGTATTTCGAATGATAAAACTGAAATTGTTTTAAAAATAATAATAACAACAACAAATGCTCCTGAAGCCACAACAAAACTAGAGGATCTACATAAATAGTTCATAATCTATTATATATAATACATCATCGTGCTATGCAGCAGCTTGCAATAAAGACAGTCCAACAGTATTATAGATACTGAAAATCAATATCCGTCAATTTTCTGCAACAATACAACAACTATCAAGAAGTGTTACTAAAAGTACATAATGAACTTGGGCGAACCTGTTAGTTAGTTCTGCACGCGATCCAACAGGCCTTGAAAACTGAAAGAGGAATAACAAAATTTTATATTTAATTAAATTTCAGGGAGGGTTGCTACGGATAGATACCTGCTGATCTGAACAAAAAATCCTCAGGGAGGGTTGCTAAGGATAGATACTGACTGATCTGAACAAAAAATCCTCAGGGAGGGTTGCTAAGGATAGATACTGACTGATCTGAACAAAAAATCCTCAGGGAGGGTTGCTAAGAACAGATACTGGCTGATCTGAACAAAAAAATTCAGGGAGGGTTGCTAAGGATAGATACTGACTGATCTGAACAAAAAATCCTCAGGGAGGGTTGCTAAGAACAGATACTGGCTGATCTGAACAAAAAATTCAGGGAGGGTTGCTAAGGATAGATACTGGCTGATCTGAACAAAAAATCCTCAGGGAGGGTTGCTAAGGATAGATACTAGCTGATCTGAACAAAAAATCCTCAGGGAGGGTTGCTAAGGATAGATCCTGGCTGATCTGAACAAAAAAATCCTCAGGGAGGGTTGCTAAGGGATAAATACTGGCTGATCTGAACAAAAAAATTCAGGGAGGGTTGCTAAGGATAGATACTGACTGACCTGAACAAAAAATCCTCAGGGAGGGTTGCTAAGGATAGATACCTGCTGATCTGAACAAAAAATCCTCAGGGAGGGTTGCTAAGGAAAGATACTGGCTGATCTGAACAAAAAATCCTCAGGGAGGGTTGCTAAGGATAGATACTAGCTGATCTGAACAAAAAATCCTCAGGGAGGGTTGCTAAAAATAGATACTGACTGATCTGAACAAAAAATCCTCAGGGAGGGTTGCTAAGGATAGATACTGACTGATCTGAACAAAAAATCCTCAGGGAGGGTTGCTAAGGATAGATACTGGCTGATCTGAACAAAAAATCCTCAGGGAGGGTTGCTAAGGATAGATACTAGCTGATCTGAACAAAAAATCCTCAGGGAGGGTTGCTAAGGATAGATCCTGGCTGATCTGAACAAAAAAATCCTCAGGGAGGGTTGCTAAGGGATAAATACTGGCTGATCTGAACAAAAAAATTCTCTCTCAGGGAGGGTTGCTAATAAAAGATACTGACTGATCTAAACAAAAAATTTCAGGGAGGTTTGCTAAGGATAGATACTGACTGACCTGAACAAAAAATCCTCAGGGAGGGTTGCTAAGGGATAGATACTGACTGACCTGAACAAAAAAATCCTCAGGGAGGGTTGCTAAGGATAGATACTGACCGACCTGAACAAAAAATCCTCAGGGAGGGTTGCTAAGGGATAGATACTGACTGACCTGAACAAAACTCTTCAGAGAGGTCAAAAAGAAACAAACTGCAATAGAAATAACATCCATGCAGGGTTGAATGTGGCCCCCAAAACTCACAAGTGCTTAATTCCTATCCTGGAGCCGACATCCTGCGGAAACAGTTTCTCGTCCGGTTCCCGGTTGATGGGCCCCTGAACTGGAGCGTCCTCGGGAGCGACAGTCGCTGCCGAAGCTGCAGCAGCCGCCGCAGCCGCTTTTTCGCTGTTAGTCAAAGAAGAAGAAACGTTGAATCTCAGTCTTGTCAAAATATAACTAAGTAAAGAAATCCCTCAGCTTTCTAGACAGAATCTGTCAAAAGCTGTAAATATGTGTAAAAGCCTCATCTTCGATATTTATGAACTCTTTGATATCGTTTAGGAGTTTAAATCATTTGTAAAGAATCTGTCCTTAGATCCTCGGGGAAATCTCTTAGAATCTCTCCCTTAGATCCCCGTGGAAATCTCCTAGAATCTCTCCTTAGATCCCGGAGGTAATCTCTTAGAATCTCACCTTAGATCTTCGGGGAAATCTCTTAGAATCTCACCTTAGATCCTCGGGGAAATCTCTTAGAATCTCACCTTAGATCCTTGAGGAAATCTCTTAGAATCTCACCTTAGATCCCCGAGGAAATCTCTTATAATCTCACCTTAGATCCTCGGGGAAATCTCTTAGAATCTCACCTTAGATCCTCGGGGAAATCTCTTAGAATCTCACCTTAGATCCTCGAGGAAATCTCTTAGAATCTCACCTTAGATCCTCGAGGAAATCTCTTAGAATCTCACCTTAGATCCTCGGGTAAATCTCTTAGAATCTCTCCTTAGATCCTCGGGGAAATCTCTTAGAATCTCACCTTAGATCCTCGGGGAAATCTCTTAGAATCTCCCCTTAGATCCTCGAGGAAATCACTTAGAATCTCACCTTAGATCCTCGGGGAAATCTCTTAGAATCTCACCTTAGATCCTCGGGGAAATCTCTTAGAATCTCACCTTAGATCCTCGAGGAAATCTCTTAGAATCTCACCTTAGATTCTCGAGGAAATCTCTTAGAATCTTAGCTTAGATCCCCGGGAAATCTCTTAGAATCTCAGCTTAGATATCCTATGAAATCGATCAGTCTCAGTTCACGCTAGTCCCTGCAACACAAGACTCACCTAGCCTGCTTGTACGCAACCAGTTCCTCCTCAACTTCAATCAGGCGAACTTTCAATTCATTTCGCTCAGTTAGAACGTCGCGCAGTTCGCACAGGGTGAACCGGGGCCTGTTGGGATCTGACTTGTCAATCACCAGCTTGCCATCCTGGCGCAGCCGCTCCATCAGGTGCTCTTGGGTCATCAGGGCCGGCTCTGGGGACTGCGAGTGACAGGAACATTAATACACATTACTTCCGTATTCAATGCTTTTACTTGTAATGTGTGTCCTTCCTGCTGCACTATGGTATCTCTCTTCCCTTTTCTATCTTTATTCGCTCTTTCCCTACCCATCCCCTCTACTCCCTCCATCTCAGCCTCTTCTCCCTCTATCTCACCCCTCTTCTCCCTCCATCTCAGCCTCTTCTCCCTCCATCTTACCCCTCTTCTCCCTCTATTTCAGCCTCTTCTGTCTCCATCTCACCCCTCTTTTCCCTCCATCTCACCCTTCTTCTCCCTCCATCTCACCCCTCTTTTCCCTCCATCTCAGCATCTTCTCCCCCCATCTCACCCCTCTTCTCCCTCCATCTCACCCCTCTTCTCCCTCCATCTCAGCCTCTTCTCCCTCCATCTCAGCCCTCTTCTCCCTCTATCTCACCCCTCTTCTCCCCCATCTCACCCCTCTTCTCCCTCCATCTCACCCCTCTTCTCCCTCTATCTCACCCCTCTTCTCCCCCATCTCACCCCTCTTCTCCCTCCATCTTACCCCTCTTCTCCCTCCATCTCAGCCTCTTTTCCCTCCATCTCACCCCTCTTCTCCCTCCATCTCAGCCTCTTCTCCCTCCATCTCACCCCTCTTCTCCCTCTATCTCACCCCTCTTTTCCCTCCATCTCACCCCTCTTCTCCCTACATCTCACCCTCTTCTCCCTCCATATTAACCTTCTTCTCCCTCTATTTCAGCCTCTTCTGCCTCCATCTCACCCGTCTTCTCCCTCTATCTCACCCCTCTTCTCCCTCCATCTCAGCCTCTTCTCCCTACATCTCACCCCTCTTCTCCCTCCATCTTAACCTTCTTCTCCCTCTATTTCAGCCTCTTCTGCCTCCATCTCACCCGTCTTCTCCCTCTATCTGTCTCTTCTCACTCTATTTCAACCTCTTCTCCCTACATCTCACCCTTCTTCTCCCTCAATTTCACCCCTCTTCTCCCTACATCTCATTCCTCTTTTACCTCCATCTCACCCTTCCTCATCCCCCACAGCAGTCAAAGACCAAACCTGGTGAGTCTGCCCAGAGTCCTTGCTGGCAGCAGCAGTTTCAGGAGAAGAAGGCTTCAATTCTGTTTGAGAATCTGAGACGCCAGCAACGCCTGATGCATCCTGACCAGCTGTTTGAGTGGCCTTAAAAAGTGAAAAAAAGTATGTAAAATCGTAAGTATATAACTTACACGCATACTCGCTCATACAGAGTGTACAGCGGCCCAGCTGACTCTTTTATTGTCGGACATGTACACTCCTGAGCCTTGGAGTTTGGCCAACAAGCGTTAACCTCGGGCCGTTCCGTTCTACGAAGTACTCTTCTACTTGTCTTGGCTCGGCAGCATCATCAAGATCAAAATAACTTGCTCATAACAGCCTCAGAGGGAAGCCATTTTTATAAACATTCTTATAAACAGTCCCATACCGGTAAACAGCCTCATAAACAGTTCCTTAAACAGCCTCATAAAAGTCCCAGAAACGGCAACGTAAGCATTCCATAAACAGTCCTATAAACAGCCACATAAACAGTCAAATAAACAGCACCATAAACAGTCAAATAAACAGCCCCATAAACAGTCACATAAACAGCCCTATAAGCAACCCCATAAACAGCCCCATAAACAGCCCTATAAACTACCCCATAAACAGCTCCATAAACAGTCACTAAACAGCCCTATAAACAGCCGCATAAACAGTCACAAACAGCCCCATAAACAGTCACAAACAGCCCCATAAACAGTCACTAAACAGTCCCATCCATAAACATTCCAGAAAAAGCCTCACCGCATCGGCGCACCCATCCGCAGCGGTGCCGGCCTCCGCGGCCAGCCGCAGTGCCTGGTCGCTGGCCGCCAGGCGAGCTTCGAGATCTGCTTGGCTCTCCAACAGTCGCTGGGCCTGCCTGCTGCTGACGCTGTGCCGTCGCCTGTACTCGGCGTTTGCCCGGGCCAATCGGTCCGACTGCGACTGGAGAGCCTCAGAATCTGCCTGGCACTGAGCCAGATCGCGTTGCAAGCGACGGATTTCGTCTCGCTGCGCTTCTATGGTGGCTTTCAGTTTAGCCATGCCCTGCGCAGTGTGGGGTTTGTCTCGCTTTTTTCCTCACGGCGATTTCTCTAATGAGCGATTTTTCCTTCCAGCTTCTTCTGGGGGGCGATTTTTCCTTCCAGCTTTTTTGGGGGCCGATTTTTCCTTCTAGATTCTTTTGGGGGGCGATTTTTCCTTCCAGCTTCTTTTGGGGGGCGATTTTTGCTTCCAGCTTTTTTGGGGGCCGATTTTTCCTTCTAGATTCTTTTGGGAGGAAGGCGATTTTTCCTTCTAGCTTCTCTTTTAAGGCAATTTTTTCTTCTAATTTCTTCTGGGGGCGATTTTTTCTTCTGGCTTCTTCTGGGAGGAAGGCGATTTTTCCTTTTAGCTTCTTTTTTGGGGCGATTTTTTCTTCTAGTTTCTTCTGGGGGCGATTTTTTCTTCTGCCTTCTTTTTGCAGGCGATTTTTTCTTTTAGCTTCTTCTGGGGGGCGATTTTTCCTTCTAGCTTCTTTTTGGAGGCGATTTTTCCTTCTAGCTTCTTTGAGGGGGGGGCGATTTTTCATTCCAGCTTCTTTGAGAAGGGGGGCGATTTTTTCTTCTAGCTTTTTCTGGGAGGCAATTTTTCCTTTTATCTTTTTTAGGGGGGGGGGCGATTATTCCCACTAGCTATGGAGATGTTTTTCTCTTGCTAAGGCGATTTTTTCAAGGCACTTTAATGAAGGCGGTTCTTTAGTAGAACCAATTTGGCTAACCAGTCTCAACAACTCAGAAAAGGACACTACAGATGTACCTGCAGATCCGGCATCTGCTGCAGCCTGGCCGCGCCATCTCGCTCAGCCGCGATGGTAGCATCGCTCAGCTCCGACTCTGCCGCCGCTTTCCGAGATGCCGAGCTGGCGGCGGCAGCCAGCAGCCGCTTGTTCTCCTCCTGGCATCTGGCCAGAGCGTCGCTGAGGTCCTTGGCCTCGCCTCGCCAAAGATCCTCGGACTGTTCGAGCTCGCGTTCGTGCCTCGCTCGGTCCGACTGCCTGGCTCGTCGCTCCTGGTCAAGACGCTCCTGGCAGCGCTCCAACTCCGCCAGGCGTCTGGCATCGTCCTCGCGCTGGCTGGTGACGGACTCCAGCTCTTCAAGGACGCCGATGACCTTGGGCATGAGGCCGGATACGCAGTCGGGTCCGTAGCGATCGATTAATAGTTCGAAATCTTTGCCAATGGCCGATGCGGCGTCGTAGACATCCGCTACTGTTGAGACAACTGCCATCGTGAGCTGCAGTGAGCTGGTCGCTGCTCTGCTGAAACTGGCAACAACCACATGGCCTTCCTATTTATCAATGATTATGTAAACGACTTTATATTAATCACTGAGAAAACAGTAGTAAAAGGTGGTTGCTATGGCAACAATAAAACTGTATTATTGGTGACCCTGGCAACAAAAGCATATTTATCTATCAAATTCAAGGGCTAAGAAAACATAATTTAAAGGTGGTTGCTAAGGAGACAAAATTTAATAGGTTGCTATGGCAACAAGAATACTGTATTTAGTTTAGCAGATTTATGACCCTAGCAACAAACATAATGGCATTTGGAATAATTAAAAATAACCGCAATCACATCAGGGCGGTGACCATGGCCCTATGGGGTCATGGCTGTTTTGCCAGACATCACTACTTCCAGGGACAAATCCCAAGTGAGGAATTTTTTAACGACATAATCTATTCAGACTACTTGAGTGAGTAGAAAGTTAAGCGCACTAACACAACAACTCTTGGACTACTTTTTCGAGACTCTTAGGGGTTTTTAGCTTAGTGGCTAGAGCGTCGGACTCACGACTTGAACGTCGGGGGTTCGATTCCCGATCCCACTCGGAACAATTTGTGTTCTTGAGCAAGACACATAACTCTACATTGCTACAGTTCGCCCAGCTGTAAAATGGGTGCCAGCATTAGCTGGGGTAATTGAGGCTGTGTGTGGCGACCCCCCAGTCCTTGGACTGAACAGCCGTACGCAGCCTTCAGATGCGCCGCGCAATAGCTGCGGCTGAGCTGTCGGTTGCACATCTGGCCCAATTCAATGGGCATAGGAGAAACTAACTAAACACTAAAAATAGGCGCAAATGCTTAATGACGACTACATTAACTTGAGCTATAAAAGAGAAAAATGCTTTCTCTTATAGAGGCATGCAGCGTAACGCGGAAAGTCAGCTAGAAATGTGTATATCGATACATATCGTCGTTATAATTTTCTTCTCAAGCATGAATAAAGTTATAAGCCAAATATACCGTACTAACGAGTAAAAAAAGTAGGAAAATATTTCGAGAGAAAAAAATTGCATTGCTATGAGTAAAATGCTTGAACTATTAATCGAATCAGATTCGAACTCGCGACCACCGTTTTTTTCAAACTGTACCTAAGATCAAACTTTACGAAAATAACTGTCAAGAGTTGGTCCATTAGCGGACGAAGAGTTATTATTAGTACTGGTTGTACTTCGACGCTTGTTCTTGCCAGCGCTACTTGAACTGCTGGTTGCGGGTCTTTTGCGCGACTGCTGCTGCAGCTGTACATCTCGATCCCGTTCAGCTTTGAACTCCAATTGGATGCTTCGTTGCAAGTCAACAGCGGCGTGATAATCTTGATGCTCCAGCCAGTCGGTCATGAGTACCGCTCGGGGTGGCCGGCACTGGCTGCATTCCACTGTTAGAGGCTCATCACTGCTGCTGCTGGGCTGGTCTGTTTGCTGTTGTCGATCGTTTGGCACTGCTAGGGCACTGGCTACGGAATGTGTTGGTGCCGCCCCGGCTTCTGCAATTTTTATATAAGATTATTTATGCATATTATCAGTACTCAAGCAGAGAGAGCTAATGGAGACAGTGACAAAGTGACAGGGAGAGGGTGACAGGAAGAGAGGGTGACAGGAAGAGAGGGTGACAGGAAGAGAGGGTGACAGGGAGAGAGGGTGACAGGAAAAGAGGGTGACAGGAAGAGAGGGTGACAGGGAGAGAGGGTGACAGGAAGAGAGGGTGACAGGAAGAGAGGGTGACAGGAAGAGAGGGTGACAAGAAGAGAGGGTGACAGGAAGAGAGGGTGACAGGAAGAGAGGGTGACAGGAAGAGAGGGTGACAGGAAGAGAGGGTGACAAGAAGAGAGGGTGACAGGAAGAGGTGACAGGGAGAGAGGGTGACAGGGAGAGAGGGTGACAGGAAAAGAGGGTGACAGGAAGAGAGGGTGACAGAGAGAGAGGGTGACAGGAAAAGAGGGTGACAAGAAGAGAGGGTGACAGGAAGAGGTGACAGGGAGAGAGGGTGACAGGAGAGAGAGTGACAGGGAGAGAGGGTGACAGGAAGAGAGGGTGACAGGAAGAGAGGGTGACAAGAAGAGAGTGTGATAGTGTTGTGCCCGGGTGCACTTGCACCGATGAGCAATCTCTGGCTCTCGGTCAAGTGCGCCCGGCACTGCACTCCCACCCCTCCTGGCCGCGTACCTGCGCCACCCCCCCCCATTCTGTTTGTGTCAACCCCCCATTTCTGCCTGCGCTAACCCCCCCTCCCCAGTTGTGTATCAGCTCTTATGCCCTGCCCCTTTTCTTTATGCGTACCCAGCCGGATTGGCTGGTCTGGCCCCTCTCTCCCCCTTTTGTTAGCCCTTGTCAATTGGTGATTGGCCAATAAGTTGGGTTTTGATAATGCTGTCTGGCGTGAGACCCTAGGGCTGACGCCAGGCAGTCCAAATAAATAGAGAATTGCTGGCGGTGGGCAGGGCGAGCGCGCTTGTTGACGCCTGACACTAGACTACTCTTCAGAACCTACAAACTTCAACAGCAAGAATCTCAGTTCTACAAATTGACGAATTCGCTGCCTTGCCCATCGTCGAGCAGATTGGAAATCAAAGTAAGACCTGCGCCTGCATTCATTACTCATTTGGGCCTCGTGCGAAGTGGGTACTGTACACCTCAGGGACGGACTGACTACCTTACCTCGACGCGACCCCACGCTCAGTTACGGAGTCAGTCCGGTCAGTGGGCTGACGCCATCTCCAGGCTCGATCACTGCAGAGCGTTCTTAGGGGCTGTTTCGATCACGTGTAGTGACACAACAATAGGAAGAGAGGGTGACAAGAAGAGGTGACAGGGAGAGAGGGTGACAGGGAGAGAGGGTGACAGGGAGAGAGGGTGACAGGAAAAGAGGGTGACAAGAAGAGAGGGTGACAGGAAGAGGTGACAGGGAGAGAGGGTGACAGGGAGAGAGGGTGACAGGGAGAGAGGGTGACAGGGAGAGAAGGTGACAGGAAGAGAAGGTGACAGGAAGAGAGGGTGACAAGGAGAGAGGGTGACAGGGAGAGAGGGTGACAAGGAGAGAGGGTGACAGGGAGAGAGGGTGACAGGGAGAGAGGGTGACAGGGAGAGAAGGTGACAGGAAGAGAGGGTGACAGGGAGAGAGGGTGACAGGGAGAGAGGGTGACAGGGAGAGAAGGTGACAGGAAGAGAGGGTGACAGGGAGAGAGGGTGACAGGGAGACGGGGTGACAGGGAGAGAGGGTGACAGGGAGAGAAGGTGACAGGAAGAGAGGGTGACAGGGAGAGGGTGACAGGAAGAGAGGGTGACAGAGAGAGGTGACAGGGAGAGGGGGTGACAGGGAGAGAGGGTGACAGGGAAAGGGTAACAAGAATGGTGACAGGGTAAAATTAGCAACACAAATATCTGAAATATATGCAACAGCATAGCAAGCTCACCTAGTCCGATATCACAGTTAACTTTATTATTAGCAGCAGACGTGCTGGCAGTAAAAAAGCTTCGAATACCGGCAGTTTTGTTGATTGGCTTATCAGCAGATACATCAGCAGCAGCTGTAGAACTATTAGAACTGTCTTCATTATTATCAGCTACTGCACCATCGTCATAGTCAAGATTACAGCTTTCCGTAGCACCGGCAGAGGCGGCGGCGGCAGTGGACCGAGCTGCATTAGCAGCACCCTGTCGCATTAGCAGACTTTTAATATCTCTATTCTCGCCCAGGCTGCAGTCCAGGCTGCGGAACTTGCCAACAGACACGTGCAGATGGCCGAGAGGCGAGTCCGGACCAACTGAGACGCCGGAAGCATCAACCAGGGCTTCCAGCAGGCGAAGGAAATGCTCGCGGCCCTCCGGCCAGAAGTCTGTGGCTAATTGGCGACTTTTGCTGAGCCGGCGAGAGCCCCGATCCCAGCCGAATGCCACGCACAGTAGGCCGGGCCAGCGGCTGCAGTGGGCGGGCGGGTGGGTGGAGGTAGATAAGTACGTACGTTATTAAGCAGACGGATAAGTATAGGTAAATAATGTAGATACCCGCTAAAAAATTGGGATGTTTCTTTGGGTGATTCCAGTTGGAATCTGCGGTGTTTCCAGAAAAAGAAACAGCCGAACGCTGGAAACAGACCAATCGGATGATTCCTTGCTTGGAATCTACCTAACTGGGCGGTTTCTCGGTGCTTCTTGGTGGCGAAATGGAATCAACCGAAGAATCACCTGAACAGAGTGGAATCAACCCAGGAAGCAGCCAAATATTTAAGGCAGTTTTATATTACGTTCATATTACTTGACTGGACTAAGCTTATGTTTTTGTGTGCGACGAGTCTGTAAATTATTGCTTTTGCTTGCTTTTTTGCACGTAGATTATCGTGTGCAGTAAATAAACTTTAATATCAATTCGGAGTTTGCTTGCCGCCGCCAGGCATTCGGAGGATTTGTTTCTTTTCGTAAAAGTAACACAGTATAGTTAGTTAGCTATAGCGCACGAACATTGCTGTGCATAACATAGGCAGTTACAAAGTCGCCATATACATCAGTCTCAGCTGCCAATTTCTCCCCCTCCGCTTCTTATGCGTTGAGTCAATACTCTTAATTAAACGCGTGGTGTAAATATTCAGGTGCAGAATAGGATATCATATACAGGGGCCCATACCACGAGTTTGCCGGCAGTAGACCAACATATGGTTATGACGTTTCTGTCAGACGTTTATGACGTCAACGTAGGATACCATTTCATGTCCACCATTCCAGCCAGACGTTTCATGGAAAGGAAATCACGCACAGACTACTGGTTCACGCGAAGGCAAAAAGGCGTGGTTCAGCAGGCGCGTCCTGTTGGTCGGCCTAGCATCAGCCGAGAAAGAGCATGCGACAGCAAGGTTGCAAATTGCGACTGCCGAAGGTGCGTCCACGCTCGGAACGTGCGCTCCTGGCGACATCGGCTAAGAGCCCAATGTGAGACTGTAAAGCGACGAAGGGTTACCAATGAAGGTGAGCTGGCGACGACGCTGAAGATGATCCTTCTGCCGGCCAGGCATTGGGGGTGACGATAGCAGCGGCGGGGGGCGATTCTAAGGGCAGCGAAGGTGACGGCAGAGGGGGCAGCGACTCCGAGGTCAGCGACAGCGACGGCGGAGGCGACGGTGATAGCGAGGGCAGCGACGGTGACGGCGGAGGTGACAACGATTCTGACGGCAGCAAAGACGGCGGCTCGAGGACAGCGACAGCGACGGCGGAGGCGACGGTGATAGTGAGGGCAGCGACGGTGACGGCGGAGGTGACAACGATTCTGACGGCAGCAAAGACGGCGGGTCCGAGGACAGCGACAGCGACGGCGGAGGCGATGACGATTCTGAGGGTGACAGTCAGGACAGCGAGGACTCTCTGGGTGGCACAGGATATGAAGGAGACAACAGCGGACCAAGGGCTGGAAACTGTGGCGTTCATGGTAGCAATTGCGCTACAATAAATGACTCGTCCGCTGAGGAACCGGATGTCATGCTCTACCCCGGTTCAGAAGTCAGCATCAGGGATGCCGTGATCAGCTTGCTGGGTTTTATTATGGACGCTAGGCTGACTGTCAAAAGCACCGAAAGGCTTCTGCAAATTTTGCACTGCTTCATGCCAACTTGTAGGCTACCCAAAACGCCCTACAAATTGAACAAGCTGCTCAAGACGATGAGCGCCTTCTCAGGAACGTCAGTGTGCCACTGCGTCTGCAACGCTTGCGGTTCCAGTTCGCTAGGTCGATTTCAAGGACCAGGTGCTACGTGCTCGTCGTGTAATTCCGACGATGTCGGATGCCTCTGGGTATTCGATACCCAGGCGATCTTGCGTTGCAAGTTGGAGTCCGCCGATTTCTATTCAACGCGAAGCACGGCTGCGACAAATGTTACATTTTGACCGAACGACTCAGGTCGAGTGTATCCAGTGAAAGTAAAGAGGTCCACGTTAAATCTTGCACGCAGCTCTGGCTGCGAACAGGTGACCGTTCGATGTTCTGCTGACACTGCGATGCTTGCAGAGAGCCGCGTCACAAATTTTGGACCAGCCGTCGCGTTTCAGCGGACATCCGACACGTTGGGCGTTAAAGGCCCTTCGCCTCTATCCCATCTCCATGGGCTAGACATCATGAGGTGCACACCTCCCTGCTATCTCCATCAGCTTCTCAGCGGCCTGTTCCGCTAGGTTATGCTACAGTTGTTCAGCGTAAGGCGCGAGAAGCCGGACCCGGCAGGAAGCAATCCTGACCTGCATTCAAGGCGGCACCTCGTCGACGAAGCTTTAGCTACAATTTGCGTTCCGCATTGCGTCCAACGAAGGCCACTGAGGTCGCTGAAGGAGCTGAAGTAGAGGCCATGAGTTCAAAATGTGGTTACTCATTTACGGCCCAATGGCCTTGGAAAACTTCCTGCCTGCCGACTATTGGCACCATTTTATTCTCCTGTCCAGCGCCGCATTTTGGCTCACCTTCGAACGGACCCCACTGTCCGAATTGCCGGCAGTGAATCGTACTCTGCGCCATTTCCACTGCATGCTACAGGCACTATACTCCATCAAGGCCTTAACCTACAACGCCCACCAAGTCTGTAGCCACATGGTCGCGCATGCGTACATTGGTGGGCCTATTCATCGGCAGTCGGCGGCGCTTTTTGAGGGACTCCATCGACATGTCGGCGATCAACTTCGCGGATCTCGCAGCATAGACATTGAAGTGGTGCATGTCGTAGAAACGCGCATTTCTTTGATGCAGGCAAGACTGAACGGCGACCCGCATCCCTGTGTTGCGGAGAAAAAGCGACGCGTGCTGCTCCGCGTTGTCGGGAATGTCACTCTTCGAGGTCGACGCGAGCGTGACGTCGTCACTTGGTTTTCTGCCAGTCGCCAATGCGGGCTGCGATTTGACGTGTTTCGCCCCTGCAATGCCAGGAAGTCTGTGCAGTCCTGCTTCGTCGACTTGGTCGGAAACTCGCCTACGAATTTTCGATTTGCCAGAGTCGACGCTATTAGCTTAGTAGAAGGAGAAGAACGCGTAACTTTGACACTCCGAGACTTGGAAGTTCAGGAACCCGAGATCGACAGCTTGAGGGCAATTGCAGGCGTTTTGCCGGACTCCGATAATCGCGGATGCCGGCTCAGTCATGTACGGCGCCTAACGTGCTCCCCGTTTGGGAACTTGGCTACAACAAGCGAGACGCCTATTGAGCAGATTGTGGCGTGCTGCGCTGTAACTGAGCAGTCCGTAGCTATGCTTCCCCACGCGCAGACTGTTTCGTCTTGACTTCGATCAGTTAACTGGTCTCGGACTTACTTCACTTTAGGGAAATCGATGTGTGCAGAATGCGTCCTGTGCTAGCTTACGTTGCATTACTTTTTTTCGTAATAGTAATAATTCCCCTCATTGTTTTACCGTACTACTGCATAACAATGCATCTGTAAATTATGCAACAAATTCGAAACATCAAACCAGTGAATCTTTGTCGGTTACTCTTAGGTGTTTTTTATATGCAGTGCAGTAGCTTCAGTCGTTTGTCGTAATTTAATCGTCCTACATAGTCAGAAAATGGAGTAGCGCATGGCAGTAGTAGTCCTATAGGAGTCCTATGTATACATACATTATCCTGACATGCTCCTTTCACTTACACGTCTGTTACAATTACACAAACCATTTCAGCGCGCACTACGCAACTACGCCGCAAATGGATGAAGCTCCCGATTGGTCCCGCATATTCGACGAACTCGTCCCGACGTCCCTGTTCGTAGGCCTGGCCTGGGACGAGGACGAGGACGATGACGAACCTGACCCCGATGTCGGTTCAGAAACACAGGGACCCGAGGAGCTGCTGGCCAGCCGCGGCAAACAGGTCCACCCAGAGTCGCCATCCCTGTTCGCGGGCCTGGCCTGGGACGAGGACGAGCACGATGACGAACCTGACCCCGATGTCGGTTCAGAAACACAGGGACCCGAGGAGCTGCTGGCCGACAGCCAAAGATGGTCGCCATCGCCACCTTCCGCCTGCTCTAAAGCAGGCTTTTCTGGGGCTGCTCAGTCGACCCAGCTGGAAAGTTCCCGTTCAGCCGCCATGAAGGCCGACTTCAACCGTCTCCCCGAGAAAAAAGGGCCATCGTACGCTTACATCTCGACAGTCTGTCGACGTGCTGACCGCCAGGAGCTTGCTCCGCAGTGCTGCCCGGACTGCGAAGCCTGGTTTGCGGACTTGTCTTCGGAGTCAAGGCGACGGAGGCTGCAGCAGCATGGTCGGCACAGGTGCAACCAGCCAAGGATGAAGCATGACCCCAACTTCTGGCGGATTGACATGCCTGACACTCCACCAGAAGCGCCGTTGTCGGATATGAAAGTTGGAAAGCGACGAATGCGGCCTCTAAAAGGAGCCTCGGCCGGTCCGTCGAAGGACCGTCAGCCTAATGCTGACCCGAAAGCTGACAAATGACACCTGCATTATGAAATTTCAGCTCGGCCACTTACTGTTGTCAATTGGGTAGAAAAAAAAGCAATATATACATAGACATTAAGCCCTACTACTGTGCTCTTTGATCTAGCACCTGTTAAGACGTTTGTTAATGTCAGTATTGAGTTTTTCACTTCTTTAGACACCACTTACTTTCATCGCCTCAGTTCCATGTTTTTTCCTCCGACTGAATCAATTCATATTTCATATTCATCGGAGTCATAAATCATCACAAGAAGATAATTCACAGACAAGAATTCACAGACAGAATTATGCCAGCCCATGTTGTCTATACCAATCCATTTCAGCCATTTGACGCCATGGGCAAAAAAAATGAAAAGCGGCCAGCTGCTTTAAGTGCCAGTGCGTCCTCGCCGCCCAAACGCAACCTTCGCGAGCCGAAGAAGAAAGTCACTACGGACCTAAAAAAGAAAACTACTTCGAATTTGAAGTCTGCCGCCGCCACACAAAATAAACCTGCTTCGCTGAAGAGCGATTCGTCTGGCGGCGGGGATGGCTTAGATTTTACTGACGCTTGCATCCCCAGAAGCTCGGCGTTTAGTGGCAAGCTGCGTCTCGCCGCTGCTGGCACTGCGGCGGCTGCTACCGGTGTTTCCACTTCCGGTGCTTCTACTGCCCGTGCTTGCACTTCCGGTGCTTCCGCTACCGGTGCTGCTGTTGCTGGCGGCGGTGCTGCAGCCGTCTCCGCAGGATACGACGCATCTACCAGGCCCAAGTCAGGTGCTGCTAGGTCGCCGCTCGATGGGTACGATGAAGTCTGGCAGCCCTTCGTGCCGCAACCAGGCGGCAATCCGTACTGGTGGGGGGTACAGTACCCCTAATCTAAAACAGGAGTGGCTGCTGAGAGCCAGATCAAGTTCGCGTACGGGTTGAGGTCCGGGGGCCATCTTGTCAAGGGCACAATGGTCGAGGTGCGCGCTTCGGGCTCCGGAAGCACCCTGTACTCCAGAATCCTACTGAAAGGGCCGTTTGTCAGCGAAAAGGCTGCTTACTCGTATGACTCGGTGCGGCTTTGTGCCACCGTTGACTACGGTGACATCGAAGTGCAGTCGGCATGCGACGGATGCACCGGCATGAGGCGAAGTCTGCTTGAAAACCAATGTGTTGTTGTCAACGTCCGTAAGTGAACTTCCTGTTGTTAAAAATCCCTTTATGCGTGATCACAAAGTCATTATCTTTAGTCGCATTTGTCTGCTAGGTGTCGAGCTCCTTCAAGAGGTGCGACTCCGCATGGAATGCGAGGCGTCCGTTGCTGCACACGAAGACCGTGCAATGGCCTGCGATTTGCAGGTCCAGGAGCTGCAGGCCGAAAATGAAAGCCTCCGCGCGCAGCTTCAGAGCTCCGAAAAGCGGCTTAATGAAGCTCGCTCCGCTCTGTGCTCTGTGGCGCAGCCGCTTTCGGAGTTCACTGACGCATTAAATGCCGCCAATGCTGTCCTGAGCGGCAGTGAACCGATGACGGTGACGATAAGAAACGGAATTTCTGGCACAGGCGACGGTGCTGTATCAGAAGGGAGGATGCCGACTTCTGCCTCCGAAAGCGTCGAGGCTGCTGTAGATGGTGCCGTCGAAGTCCCACTGTCCACCAATCGGCCGGAACTACTGCGACTCCTAATCAGGAAGGACCCCCAGACGGATATCCGCAGGCGCGTAGAGCAATTGCGGATAGTCAAGCTGTCGCACCCCAACACCGTCGACTTGGATGCTGTAGCCAAGTCAGTGAAGAGGGCGGAAAGCCGGGTTTTAAGGTCCGTGTTGCGAGCTGTTTTCAGCAGCGACGAGCTGCTAACAGCCAATTTCTCGGGACGATGCGTCGGTGAGCAGGAAATGCACGCGCCTTGTCCAGAAAAAATTAGGGCCATGAAGCTCTTCTGTGCCGACATCGGCATCCCAGCTGGTAAAGAGGACGTCCATCTAGGATTCAAGCAATGCCGGGCTACGGCGAAGATGAAAGCGAAGCCTGCCGCTGTCATCGCGGCTCGCCGAGCTGCCACAAAACAGTGGAAGGCGAAAAAAAGAATGCCATTGGCCTCAAGTCCCAACGTTCTGCGCAAGGCTCTTCCTGTTCGGATGGAGGGTCAAGAAGACGCAGAACAGGCGGCAATCATTTACACCGCCGGTGACAGTAACGACGGCCCTCCAGTGGAGGTACAAGGCGAGTTGCTGGACTTGCAGCTATTGTGAACATTTAAGCGAAGCGCATTGTTAATATTTTAACTTTCAAAGTATAAGACATTCTTGGGCAACTCTGGTAGACCTATCAGCAGAGAAGGAGATTCTTGTGTAATTATAAGATCCGGTGGGTAACCATTGCAAAATCCTGTGGGTAATACTTGCGAGATTCTGGGGGTCAGAATCGGGACATTCATTTTATAACGTCATGAGCAGCCAAACTGAAACATCTTTTTGTCGGCATTTCACAGTCCTGCTTTTCTGAGAAACCGCCGAGGAATCGACCGTAAATAATTCTCTGGTTGTCCCATGGGCCACTGGTTCGGGTGATTTTTCGGTGGTTTCCGCACAATTTACGATCACATCGGCTGCTTCCTGGGTGGTTTCTTTAACTCTTGTGAGATAGGGGGGATTTCGGTAGATTCCACTCCTATTTTGCACAAAAAAATCCGCCGAAGAAGCAGCCGAATTTTTTACAGGGTAAAGTAGGCGGATAGGTAGATAAGGTCAGCATAATTTCAGGTAATGCAGGTAGACGAGTACATAAGGTAGGTAGATAAGGTAGAGAAGGTAGGCAGATAGGAAGATAAGTAGGCAGGAAGGTAGAAAAGTAGACAGGAAGGCAGATAAGTAAGCAGGAAGGTAGATAAATAGGCAGGAAGGTAGATAAGTAGGCAGGAAGGTAGATAAGTAGGCAGGAAGGTAGATAAGTAGACAGGTAGATAGATAAGTAGGCAGGACGGTAGATAAGTAGGCAGCAAGGTAGATAAGTAGGCAGGATGGTAGAAAAGTAGGCAGGTAGGTAGACAAGTACGCAAGTAGGTAGATAAGTAGGCAGGTATGTAGATAAGCAGACAGGTAGATAGATAAGTAGGCAGGTAGGTAGATAAGTAGGCAGGATGGTAGATAAGTAGGCAGGTAGGTAGAAAAGTACGCAAGTAGGTAGATAAGTAGGCAGGTATGTAGATAAGCAGACAGGTAGATAGATAAGCAGACAGGTATACAGATGAGTAACTAGCTAATAAGACAAGGCACACAAAAGCACCCAGCGCACTAACCGATGCTCCACCCGGTCCTGCGTCAGCCGTTCAAACAGCTCGTCGCCCAGTTCGCCCAGCCATCGCCGTAGCGTAGCCGAATCGCGAATCGGTTCGTAGAAATTTTTCGAACAGCCCAGCGAAGTCTGCGCCAATCGAGGCACAACAGCCTCGCCGCCGTCAATACCGCGGCACAGCTCCCTGGCGTACCGGACACTGGCCGAGTCGAGTTCGGCGGACAGGACGGAGGCCTCGGACGCGGCAAGCACGTCGGCCACGGTGGCATTGCCGCCGAGCAGGGCGCTGATTGCTCGGCCCAATTTGCCGCCAAGCCGGGGCACCCGGTCTAGCGGCATCGGCGCCATCAATTCCGGCGCCATCGACCAGGGCGCCAACGTTTGCCGCGCGGGTTTGTTAGCGCCGGCGCTAATTTTAGCTAAAGTTTTTGTGCCAGCCAAGCCGGCGCTGCAGTTGTAGCCTAGGCGGGCTCGAACTTCGGACCTACAAGGTGTGATGAATATTAACATGTTAGTAAGTAGCGAACATACACATCATACACACGCTCACATACACATCAACTCACCTAACATCCTCAACCAGACAGGCTCCCACTACTAGTCTCAAATCGTGATACCGAAGTCGCTGTTCCCGCGTCATACCGGCAGCGGTTTCTAGGCCACTATTGAGCCAATCAGAGAGCGCCTCCTGACCTCCGACTGCCATGCAGGTAGATTTTAATCGCTCCGGCTTCAGCATGTCCAAGCAGGAGTCGCTGGACTCAGCAAGCATGCCGTCCACACGTTCGGTCAAGTCAACGTAGGCCTCATCAATTGAAGCCTTCTGAAACTGCGTACTCAACTGGCTCAGCGCGGACATGACGGCGTCCGAAGCCTGACGGTAGCGCGAGATGTCGGCTTTGCCGCGCTTCTCCGGCACTTGGAACACCTTCAGGCTGGGACAGATGCGCTGCGCGTCTGCCAGCCTCATGTGGCGCCGAACGCCCAGTGCACGCGCCTCGTAGGACACGGCTAAGAGGCCGGCGCCAGTGTATTGAACAACTACAGCCGGCTTGCCAATGCTTTCGGGACAATGCTGCAGCTCAACTTGAACGTAGAAACAGTCCATGTCGATTAGGGCGATGACTCTGTCTCCGCCAGATGGGGGAGCGGCAGGGGTTGCGGAGGAGGTGGGTGCTGGGGCAGGGGTTGCGGAGGGGGTGGGTGCTGGGGCAGGGGTTGCGGAGGGGTGGGTGCTGGGGCAGGGGTTCCGGAGGGGGTGGGTGCTGGGCAGGGGTTGCGGAGGGGGTGGGTGCTGGGGCAGGGGTTGCGGAGGGGGTGGGGGCTGGGGCAGGGGTTGCGGAGGGGGTGGGTGCTGGGGCAGGGGTTCCGGAGGGGGTGGGTGCTGGGGCAGGGGTTGCACTAAGATCGGACCCCCTATCAGCTACTATGCGACCACCCACTGGGCGGCGACTGCTCACAGATTTCTGTTGAGAGCGAGGCTGCAACGGTTCAAAAGCGTAACAATGTCAAATTCCGCTAACGCCAGATGCGAACTTTACTTAATTATAATGAACTTTAAAAACTGCAAGGATCCATATAATAAGAACTGCAAAAAGTGGAAAAAATTGAGTAATGAAACAAAATCTAAAATTCAGCGACAAAGTTCGAGGATGATATGAACATTTTTATTTTCTCAAGATGCATTATTAATTTACCGAACAGAGCACACTATCAAATACAAGTGTGGCACGATGGCACCGATAGCCAAATTTGCAGACGGACTGCATACAGAGCAAAGCGGAGGTTAAAAGATCATTATTTTGTATTAGCCAATCGAATGGCTTACATGTAATAAGGAATTGAATCATTCCTTAAACGCTAAACGTTTAAGTAAAACATGAATTCTTAAATTCAACAGATTGATGGAAATTCAAGCTTCTTTTATAAACCGCTAAATCCTGCTGTAAATAAACAGTGCACACAAATTCCTATAATAGCAGCAAAAAAAGTCAATGACTAACAATAAATTTATTAGCTATTAAATGCACAACTAAGTACACCCAATTTGTAAAAAGTAATAAGAAGGGTTGGAGTGGGTGCTGGGGCAGAAGTTATAGGGGGGTGGGTTGGGAGTGGGGCAGAAGTTATAGGGGGTGGGGTTGGGAGTGGGGCAGAAGTTATAGGGGGGTGGGGTGGGTGCTGGGGCAGAAGTTATATCGGGGTTGGGGTGGGTACTGGGGCAGAAGTTATATCGAGGGTTGGGGTGGGTGCTGGGGCAGAAGTTATATCAGGGGTTGGGTGGGTACTGGGGCAGAAGTTATATCGGGGTTGGGGGTGGGGGTGGGTGCTAGGGCAGAAGTTTTAAGGGGGTGGGGCGGGTGGGTGCTGGGGCAGAAGCTATAAAAGGGTGGGGTGGGTGCTGGGGCAGAAGTTATAGGGGGTGGGGTGGGTGCTGGGGTAGAAGTTATAAGGGGGTGGGGTGGGTGCTGGGGCAGAAGTTATAAGGGGGTGGGGTGGGAGCTGGGGCAGAAGTTATAAGGGGGTGGGGGTGGGTGCTGGGGCAGAAGTTATAGGGGGGTGGGGTTGGGAGTGGGGCAGAAGTTATAGGGGGTGGGGTTGGGAGTGGGGCAGAAGTTATAGGGGGTGGGGTGGGTGCTGGGGCAGAAGTTATATCGGGGGTTGGGGTGGGTACTGGGGCAGAAGTTATATCGAGGGTTGGGGTGGGTGCTGGGGCAGAAGTTATATCAGGGGTTGGGTGGGTACTGGGGCAGAAGTTATATCGGGGTTGGGGGTGGGGGTGGGTGCTAGGGCAGAAGTTTTAAGGGGGTGGGGCGGGGTGGGTGCTGGGGCAGAAGTTATAAAAGGGTGGGGTGGGTGCTGGGGCAGAAGTTATAGGGGGGTGGGGTGGGTGCTGGGGTAGAAGTTATAAGGGGTGGGGTGGGTGCTGGGGCAGAAGTTATAAGGGGGTGGGGTGGGAGCTGGGGCAGAAGTTATAAGGGGGTGGGGTGGGTGCTGGGGCAGAAGTTATAAGGGGTGGGGGTGGGTGCTGGGGCAGAAGTTACATCGGGGTTGGGGTGGGTACTGGGGCAGAAGTTATATCGGGGGTTGGGATGGGTGCTGGGGCAGAAGTTATATCGGGGGTTGGGGTGGGTGCTGGGGCAGAAGTTATAGGGGGGTGGGGTGGGTACTGGGGCAGAAGTTATAGGGGGTGGGGTGGGTGCTGGGGTAGAAGTTATATCGGGGTTGGGGTGGATACTGGGGCAGAAGTTATATCGGGGGTTCGGGTGGGTGCTGGGGCAGAAGTTATATCGGGGGTTCGGGTGGGTGCTGGGGCAGAAGTTATATCGGGGGTTGGGGTGGGTGCTGGGGCAGAGGTTTTATCGAGGGTTGGGGTGGGTGCTGGGGCAGAAGTTATATCAGGGGTTGGGTGGGTACTGGGGCAGAAGTTATATCGGGGTTGGGGGTGGGGGTGGGTGCTAGGGCAGAAGTTATAAGGGGGTGGGGGCAGGGTGGGTGCTGGGGCAGAAGTTATAAGAGGGTGGGGTGGGTGCTGGGGCAGAAGTTATATCGGGGGTGGGGATGAGGGTGGGTGCTGGGGCAGAAGTTATAAGGGGGGTTTGGGTGGATGCTGGGGCAGAATTTATAAGGGGGGTTGGGGTGGGTGCTGGGGCAGAAGTTATAAGGGAGGTGAAGGCTGTAGAGGACGTGAAATCTGACAGTCCAGTAACATCAGCCAGCAATCAGCAGCCAAATATTTTCCACTGAGTCGGCCCAGGTGCTTCCGGCTGCAACAGCAGCGAGAACAGCGCCGCCAGCTGGTATCAGCAGGCAGTGCAGCAGCAGGGAGAAATTGACGCCAACGCAGCACCCAATTAGCACCTGGGAGAGGCGGCTTCGGCTGCCACTGCTGCGGCCCTTGGCCTCAGATGCCGTTGGCTGTCGCGACGCTGAGGCGCCGAAGGTCAACGGCATGTCGGCGATCGAAGCGCGCTGGCTGGCGTAAGCGGAGTCTGCAGTTAAATGCGAAATTTATATGACTTAAGATGCGTTTGATGAAGTTGAATGCTCTATTGAGTTGAATGCAAGTGGGTGAGATAAGCAGACAGATAGAAAGACAGACAGACAGACACTGAGACACGATGACAGGTACCCTAAACAGACAGACAGACACTGAGACACGATGACAGGTACCCTAAACAGACAGACAGACATTGAGACACGATGACAGGTACCCTAAACAGACAGATAGACACTGAGACACGATGACAGGTACCCTAAACAGACAGACAGACACTGAGACACGATGACAGGTACCCTAAACAGACAGACAGACACTGAGACACGATGACAGGTACACTAAACAGACAGACAGACACTGAGACACGATGACAGGTACCCTAAACAGACAGATAGACAGACAGACACTGAGACACGATGACAGGTACCCTAAACAGACAGACAGACATTGAGACACGATGACAGGTACCCTAAACAGACAGATAGACACTGAGACACGATGACAGGTACCCTAAACAGACAGACAGACATTGAGACACGATGACAGGTACCCTAAACAGACAGATAGACACTGAGACACGATGACAGGTACCCAAAACAGACAGACAGACACTGAGACACGATGACAGGTACCCTAAACAGACAGATAGACAGACAGACACTGAGACACGATGACAGGTACCCTAAACAGACAGACAGACATTGAGACACGATGACAGGTACCCTAAACAGACAGATAGACACTGAGACACGATGACAGGTACCCTAAACAGACAGACAGACATTGAGACACGATGACAGGTACCCTAAACAGACAGATAGACACTGAGACACGATGACAGGTACCCAAAACAGACAGACAGACACTGAGACACGATGACAGGTACCCTAAACAGACAGACAGACACTGAGACACGATGACAGGTACACTAAACAGACAGACAGACACTGAGACACGATGACAGGTACCCTAAACAGACAGACAGACACTGAGACACGATGACAGGTACCCTAAACAGACAGACAGACACTGAGACACGATGACAGGTACCCTAAACAGAGAGACAGACACTGAGACACGATGACAGGTACACTAAATAGACAGGCATCCAGACAGCAGGCTCACCGCCTCCCCCGCCAAGGTCGCATTCAGCCTGCCGCAGTCCCCCAGTATCCTCGTCAACGTCCATAGGCGACGGCAGGCCAATCGCCGTGGATGGCGACCGTCGACCAATACAGGCAGCCGATGGCGCAGCAGTCGGCGTCAACATCAGCGGAGTGGACGGAGGCGCCGGTGGCGACCTCGAAGCCGGTCGTCGCTGCGCAGGCGACGGCGGCATCGGGGACAGCAGGGACTGAGTGGGATTGGCAAAACCGACCGGCCTGTTATTGGGCTGCAAGTAGCTGAACGAGCGAACCGGTCGATATGCAGCAGCGCCGCCAGAGGCCCAGTCAGGCGGAAGCGAAGCAGGACGTTTGACCTGAGCCTGCTGCTGAAGCAGATACGCGCGCTGATTAATAAATGACGGCGCCGTCTTCTGCTGTTGCTGCTGCTGATTCCAAGCCAGAACCGACGCAGAATCGACATTAGTATCGACATCATCAGCGACGCTACTATTATCGCTATTAGAACTGGCATCGCCAAAATTACTGACAGTAGCTTTATTATTGTTATAATTGCCGTTTAAACTGCGAAGCTTGGCTTTGTTGTTGCTATGGTTACTGTTGACATTGACAATTGTTACTAAGCTGGATGAGGCTCTAAACTGACGCCATCTGAACCAGAATGCGATGAGGTGTAGAACAGTGAGAGTAGCGGACATTAGCCAAGAAGCCATTGTGGACGAACTGAGCTGGAAGCGTGTAGCTGAGCTGAAATTTGAAATTGCGGATTCTTAGAAAGGAGCACTAGTCAAAGACACACTGGTTGTCACACTAGATGTCAAATTAGGTTTCATACTGGTTGTCACACTGGTTGTCACACTGGATGTCACACTGGTTGTCACACTGGTTGTCACACTGGATGTCACACTGGATGCCACACTGGATGTCACACTAGATGTCACACTGGACTTCACACTGGATGTTGTCACACTAGATGTCACACTAGATGTCACACTAGATGTCACACTGGAAGTCACACTAGATGTCACACTGGATGTCACACTAGATGTCACACTAGATGTCACACTGGAAGTCACACTAGATGTCACACTGGATGTCACACTGGATGTCACACTAGATGTCACACTGGATGTCACACTGGATGTCACACTAGATGTCACACTGAGCTCACCCAGGCAAGCTCATGCTGAGGGCATCATCATTAAGCACCAACTCCAGCGCCTCAGCAATCCAACCAGTCAGCTGAGTTCTCAAGGGTTCCACGGCCGCAAAGAACACGGGCCCCTGCCACAAATCGCCTCCGCATCCGTTAATTAGAAATCTGAAGCCGAAGCAGAGCGGCCGGCGGATCAGGCAAGCCAGAAGCAGACAGAAGACAGCCGGCAGGCAGACCAGTCGAGCTGCGCAAGCAGACAAAGCGGAAGCCAAGCCCATAGTTGCTAGGCAAGCAGAAAACATTCGAAGCCAATTAGTCTGCTTCGAGCACGCGCCGGAGGTTTTAACGGCTTTGTTCCGGGCTCGAACTCGCGACCTCTGCCATTCCAGTAAGCCCGGCAACAGTCGGATATCCTGAGCCTGCAGAGCGGCCCGCCGCTTGGCCCGGCAGCGCTGGCAGAGGGCGTAGGCTCGCTCCAGACGGGCGCGCAGAGCCGCCAGTTCGGCGTCCTCCGCAGACGGACTGGTCGGCTCGAACTGGGCCAGCTGGGCCACCTTCAATGCCTGATTGCGATTGCAAGCGTCGCAGAGTTGTTGCTGCTGCTGCTGCACGCCGTTGCTAGGAGACGGTAGTCGGCCAGTGCTAGAGGATCTACAGGCCAAAGGCGTCTGACGTAGGTTCATTGCTGAGTGCCGCATTGCCGGTATGTCCTTGTTGTAGTTGCCTTCGCTGAAGTTTTTCATTAAATCAGACACTCATAAGTACTCAGAGTTACTTTTAATAGTGTGCTCAGAATGATTCCTATAGTGTGCTCAGAATGATTCCTATAGTGTGCTCAGAATGATTCCTATAGTGTGCTCAGAATGATTCCTATAGTGTGCTCAGAATGATTCCTATAGTGTGCTCAGAATGATTCCTATAGTGTGCTCAGAATGATTCCTATAGTGTGCTCAGAATGATTCCTATAGTGCGCTCAGGATGATTCCTATAGTGTGCTCAGGATGATTCCTATAGTGTGCTCAGAATGATTCCTATAGTGTGCTCAGGATGATTCCTATAGTGTGCTCAGGACGATTCCTATAGTGTGCTCAGAATGATTCCTATAGTGTGCTCAGAATGATTCCTATAGTGTGCTCAGAATGATTCCTATAGTGTGCTCAGAATGATTCCTATAGTGTGCTCAGTATGATTCCTATAGTGTGCTCAGAATGATTCCTATAGTGTGCTCAGAATGATTCCTATAGTGTGCTCAGGATTATTCCTATAGTGTGCTCAGAATGATTCCTATAGTGTGCTCAGAATGATTTCTATAGTGTGCTCAGGATGATTCCTATAGTGTGCTCAGGATGATTCCTATAGTGTGCTCAGAATGATTCCTATAGTGTGCTCAGAATGATTCCTATAGTGCGCTCAGGATGATTCCTATAGTGTGCTCAGGATGATTCCTATAGTGTGCTCAGAATGATTCCTATAGTGTGCTCAGGATGATTCCTATAGTGTGCTCAGAATGATTCCTATAGTGTGCTCAGGATGTTTCCTATAGTGTGCTCAGGATGATTCCTATAGTGTGCTCAGAATGATTCCTATAGTGTGCTCAGAATGATTTCTATAGTGTGCTCAGAATGATTCCTATAGTGTGCTCAGAATGATTCCTATAGTGTGCTCAGGATGATTCCTATAGTGTGCTCAGAATGATTCCTATAGTGTGCTCAGAATGATTTCTATAGTGTGCTCAGGATGATTCCTATAGTGTGCTCAGAATGATTCCTATAGTGTGCTCAGGATGATTCCTATAGTGTGCTCAGAATGATTCCTATAGTGTGCTCAGGATGATTCCTATAGTGTGCTCAGGATGATTCCTATAGTGTGCTCAGGATGATTCCTATAGTGTGCTCAGAATGACTAATAAAGTGTGCTCAGAATGACTAATATGTGCACAGATTAACGAATACCGGTATAGAGTGCTCAGAATGACTCATATACGTCATAGTGTGCTCAGAATGACTCTTCTGGATAAATAAAGACAACAATAGCCTCTCAAAATGAATTTCCAGACAGCCCCCCTCACTCACGAATCGAAGCCATTGTACTGGTCGCAGTGGGGGCAATCAAAGCAGTTCCGATTGCCAAACGGCACCCGAGTTGAGCCGCCGCAGAACCAGCAGTTCACGGGGAAGCCGCAACGAGCCAACCGCCACAGGTAGAAGCAGACAAGCAGCAGAGCGCACAAGGTTGCCAAAGACGCAATGCCGTATATAGTTTTGGTAGCCGCTAGCGACAACCATTGCGTCACAATATTAAATAATAGTGTTGCCGTTGTTGCCATGACAACCAAAGTTTACAAGTACTCAGGTTAAGTAATGCTGAAATGAACAAGTTTCACACAAGCTCGACTCTTCACAAGTTCGAAGCTTCACACAAGCCCGAAGCTTCACCCAAGCTCGAAGCTTCACAAGCTCGAAGCTAATTCACACAAGCACGAAGCTTTACACAGGCTCGAAGCTTCACACAAGATCGAAGCTTCACACAAGCTTGAAGCTTCACACAAGCCCGAAGCTTCACCCAAGCTCGAAGCTTCACAAGCTCGAAGCTAATTCACACAAGCACGAAGCTTTACACAGGCTCGAAGCTTCACACAAGATCGAAGCTTCACACAAGCTTGAAGCTTCATACAAGCTCGAAGCTTCACACAAGCTCGAAGCTTCATACAAGCTCGAAGCTTCATACAAGCTCGAAGCTTCATACAAGCTCGAAGCTTCACACAAGCTCGAAGCTTCACACACAAGCTCGAAGCTTCACACAAGCTCGAAGCTTCATACAAGCTCGAAGCTTCATGCAAGCTCGAAGCTTCACACACAATCTCGAAGCTTCACACACAATCTCGAAGCTTCACACACAAGCTCGAAGCTTCACACACAATCTCGAAGCTTCACACAAGCTCGAAGCTTCACACACAAGCTCGAAGCTTTACACAAGTATCACACAAGCTTCACACAAGCTTCACGCAATAAATAGTCCTAAATTTAGAGAAAATGTTCCGAATAAAAACAGCATTACTTCCTACTAACAGTAACACAGACCGCACGCGAAAATGACGGACACAAAAAGCAATTTGGCCGATAAATGGAAATATTTTATTTCTAATTATGCGAATAAACAAAACCCGAGAAATAACGCATTGACATTTGGTTTCTTTTTCAATTCAAAGAGTAAAATTTCACGCACACGCAAACTGACAGATCAGAGCCGGAAATCGTTGAGACAAAACTTTCTGAAGTGTATTGCAGAATTTGTAGAATGTGTTTTCTATTGAAATGTAAATCAATGACAAGCAAAGTGAGGTAACAAAGAAATGGACTGTCATTGCAAATGTTTTTGCATATAACTACTGTTAATTTCATTGTGAAACAGCGGTGTCACAACAAAAGGTTTTATTTACAATAATTTTTCTCTCCGGGCGGGGTATATAAATAAGAAGTTTGAAGAAATTATATCACCAAATACAACAATGCCCAGATAACTGACAGTTACGGTTACTGGAGTAAGATATATAGTCTATAAGCAGAAGCAGACTAAACTGCATCACAGAAAATGACTAAGGTACACTGATGCATACTGGGGCCTTTAAAGCACAGGAGTTACATGTACTAATTAACAGCTTTTAGAAACAGTTCGGACACAACACACGCAGGGATAAAGGTGGACACACAGGGATAGAGGTGGACACAGACAGGGGTAGAGGTGGACACAGACAAGGATAGAGGTGGACACACAGGGATAGAGGTGGACACAGACAGGGATAGAGGTGGACACAGACAGGGGTAGAGGTGGACACAGACAAGGATAGAGGTGGACACAGACAGTACAAAGTACACGCTATAATATATGATTAAAAAAGAGAATTGTCGAGTAAAAAATTCAATAGAAATAGAAACAAATACTTCGCTGAAGTCCACGTGGCGCAGAACAGCAGTACATTAGGGACAGGGACACAAAATACCAGACATGCTCGAATGGCTTCCCGGGGCTAAGAGGGATCAAGAGTGGCAGGTGAAGAAGCCGACGCAGTCGAATGACGAGCATCTGCAAGCGTCGGTGAGGACGGTGGAGCAGCAGCGGCACTGGCTGCGGCGGCATTGCTAGATTTGCTACTAGAAGAAGCGGACAAGCCAGAGACAGACTGTAATAGCGGATGCTCGGTCACGTGACCCAGCCGGCTGACGATGCGGCCGCGAGCAGGCGAAGGCGGCACCGAGGCGGAGCTGGGAGCAGCTGGCGGCAGAGTCAGCTGCCGGCTTTCCTCGGAGCAGTCGCTGCGCATTGACTCGGCGTCCGCAGTGAGCGAGATGGACACGTGATCTGCTGGAGAGACCTGCCGCTGCAGCCGGCGCCTAAGTGTAAGATGTGATTATTTATTAGCATCGATCAATCATTTTTAAATAACAGGAATCAATTCAGTCCTATTATTCTCATACAAGCTCAAACTTTCACACAAGCTCAAAGCTTCACACAAGCTCGAAGCTTCACAGAAGCTCGAAACCAGCTACGAGTAATGAAACAGCAGTTCTCAATGCAATAAGCACACCTGTGCAACTGTGCCAGCCGCCTGGACATGTGCATATCGGAGCTGATCGCTTCCAGACTCGACATGGCCTCCTTGTGAGCGCGCTTCTGTCCGCCCAGGCGTTCAGTCAGCTGCTGACGCCGGTCCTCCAGCTCCGTGAGGGTGCGCTCGCGAGCCATTTTCAGTTCGTAGAATGGCCGGCACGATTCTATTAGCCGTTCCTGTTTGGCTTTTAGAGAAGCCAACTGCTCCGACGCTTTGGAGTATTGCCTGCACGTTGGCGTAATTGGTTGACAGTTTTATAACTTTTAAGTCAATTCATTTTCAACTGCTTAGTTTTGGCATACGATCAACTTCATGTAGTTTCCTTTATATCCACACTGCATAACCCTATGTTCGTGCATATTAACAATAGAACTGCCAAGGGCTACCCAGCTCTTCGGACTGTCGAGATATTCGACGATTCTGCCAAAAGGTCGGATTTTTTCCATAAGCGTCAGTGTATTCAGCACACCCTGTGCGCTAATCAGCACTGCACCTCAGTGCAGCCTTGTCAAGCCTCCAAATTTCATCAGCACATCGACCACATCCGCTCCGACTTCGGTGGTCACTGGCTTTCACCCAAGCGGAGCTTCTGGACCTTCAGCAGGTGGCACTAGGTGACTATGGACACCCCCCTGTAGCGAATTTCTCTAGTTTCGCTGCTCAATCCTTGACAGTGGGGCAAACCTCAACTGCTAGGTAATATATCCTCAGGTATTTCAATGCACCCCCTGGCTTGAAATTCAATCTTCCGCTCACTTAGAGTGCAACTGGTGCTCGTATCGGCACCGCTCCAACTCCTGCTCAGCGTACACAACCCGCTGTCTAGCCAGACTCAAATGCTCCTCCCAGGATGCTGCAGCTTCATCTAAACAAGCAGCGGCAGCTCCCGCAGCGTCAGTTTGAACAGAAGGCTTCTGAGCATTCTCGGCCACTTCCAGAGTCTCCCTGGCCGCTTGCAGCTCGGACAGGCTTCTCTGATATTGTCTGGCAGCATCGGCGGCAAGGTCCTGAGCTCGAGCCCGCTCGGCCAGTTGGCGATAATATGGCGCCGCTTTTTCAATGCGCTTAGCGCCGATTCGCTTGCGTAAAGCGACCAGTTCGACTTTGGCTGCCGACATCTGGGCGTTGAACTCCGCTGTACAGGCCTGGTAATGCAGTGGGATTGGCTTCAGGATTATTGATTTGCGTTGGTCACTTATTCAGATTACGTTGGTCACTCATTAAGATTGTGTTGGCCACTTATTGAGATTAGGTTGGTCACTTATTGAGATTAGGTTGGTCACTTATTGAGTTTCGGTTGGTCACTTATTGAGATTAGGTTGGTCACTTATTGAGTTTCGGTTGGTCACTTATTGAGATTGGGTTGATCATTTATTAAGATCAAATTAAATGTGTTTTTATCGAGGTCAATTCACAATGTTGACTTACCTCCAATTCTGTTTGAAGACAGTTAACATAGGAATAAGCATCATTTATTTTTTCCAGTTGCTCCTGCACAAATTTTTAAATTGCTATTTAATTTGCATTGCAAATTTTGTTATAAAAATGAAGATAATAGATATGGAATAGTTTCTACAAAAAATCCACATATAAGAGTTCCATTCTGGGTTTCTAAGCATTAGAATTAGTCATATTTAGCATCCAAAAAGGTAAAAATTAAAGATATAAAACTTAAAACTAGGAGGCTACCTAGCATTTGTCAAAAAATTTAAATCTAATAAAATAACATCATGTGTATAGCTTTTGAATTCAAAACCTTAGTCTTGAAATACATAAGTTAAATAGAAGAAGTCTATAGATTACTCAACTTTAATCCCAACAGATGACTAAGGATAGTTCTAGTTAAGAATGGTCATACCATTAAAAACCATTACTGTTAATTAAAGATAGAAGGCTTGCACTAGAAAAAACACTATAAATCCATTAATTCAAAGTTTATTTATAAAAAATGGAACTCTTACTACTTTGTAAATAGACTAGCTTGAATAATCAAATGTTGGTTGCAACCATAGAAAAGTAGTAGATAATTTTTTTAAGTTTTTCTTTTATAATATGAAATAGCATATTAGTAAAAAGGCTAGTAGATTTATAGTAAACAATCAATTAAATTGCTTGAGAGACACATGACCAATTTTAAGTCTGTCACTACTGTGATTTTGTTTCTTTGTTAAAGTTTCAATGCAAATGGAAACATGATGAGTAGTGATAATTAGGTTCAGAGTTAGGCCTATATATAATTTTACATTCAATTTGAGTAAATTTTAATTATTGTAAATAAAAATTCTAATAAAACCCTTTTTTGGCAATTAAAAATCTTTCTAGCATTATAAATAGGCTTTTCATAGATTAATATATATATATGTTAATAGCAATTTTTATCAGCTTTAGTTTAGATAAAATCTAGAGACTTTTATTTTTTTTCTATCTTTTATGGAGCTATCTTAAAAACTATAAAATTCAGAAATTCAAAAAATGTTTAATTAATTAAATCATGCTATGGGTTAATACTGATAAAAGTTGGGATACTCATTAATATTGTCCTAAATTCTATATTACAAGTTTAAAAACTGGAAAGCTTAAAATTTACACTTAAAATGCCATTTTTGATTTTTTTTCTATTTACGAGTAACACTAGGCTTAAAATGCTTTTATACATGATTCTATGAAGTACAGACTAGGTATATACGTATAATATTTTCTTAAGAGTCTTGAGTGCCAACTTTTGGCATGCAAGGCCAATGCATGCCCAAATTTTTGGGCATAAACTATTGATACTTGGGTGCAGCCCATTTTGGTAAAGGAATTTTTGGAGAAAGATGCTTCACTGAAAGTGAATTTTTAGTTTCAATAGATGTATATTTTGGCAAAAGAAAGTGACTAGTTTGGCAAAAAGATTGGCAACATATATAATTGCAAATATACCACTTTGGTGATTAAAGCTTTTAATAAATTATTCATTGCTGCAAATTATTTGCAGTTAGAAAATTAAAAAATTCAAGATTTTGCAAGTAACTATGTTATATACATATATCTATCAAATGGCACCTAATAATAAAACAACTGAATTAAACTGCAACAGAAAAAAAACATGTCACAATAAAATTAGTCTCTATAAATTTTGTTGTTTTTCTTTTTAACTTTTTTCTAAAATAACAAAACTTTTCATCGAAGCTTGGAACAAATTTTTTGCCAGAATGGTCAGCTTTAAATTAAATGGTCATTGTGAAGGTATTTTTTGCCATTATTGACTTTTGCCAAAGTGGGTTAAAACCAAAGAGACTAATAATATATTCTAACTTCTGCTAAAATGCCTTTTGCCAAAGGGCCCTTTTTGCCTAAAATGACTATAACCCACCTATATAGGCCTATTATAGGCCATAGTCTAGAAGGTGGCCTTTATACCGGAATTTTCTGGCATATTTTTGCTCTCACTGACAATCTTGGCATACACTTGGCATATAGAATTTTCAGGTTCAACATGAAATGTACAGTCGGCATACAAAAAATAGCCAAGTTCAAGCCTAATGTAACTGTATAATTAAATATCAACCAATATCAAAAGCTCTTTAAAAAAACAGAAACTAAAATATAAAATATTAATGCAATCACAAAAGTCAAAATCAAAACAAAGAAGGTTAGTTCTTATCAAAAAACAGCCATTTTAAAGCTTAGTAAAAGTTTTGAATTTTTGAAAATATTTATTCTTTAAAAATGGTATATAAACAATTTTAGTCTTAGCAAAAAAAATTTATTTCACCTCCCCCGTAAAATTAAAAAAAACATGAATTTTCATTCCAGCGTAGGCCTGCCATGATCTAGACTATGGAATCTATATACTAATAATAGGCTAAGGTTATAAGAAACATAAGCCTTATTTAAAATGCCACACTTAGAGACATAGCAACCATGTCTATAATGCAGAAATTCAGACATGGCTACCATATCTATAAGTATTTCCACATTATAGACACGGCTACCATGTCTGTAAGTATAGACCTAATCACTATTAGAGACATGGCCACTATGTCAATAAAACTTGCATGGCAGCCGCGTCATTAATATTGAATGGGTTTATACTTAGAGACACGGTGGGTGGCTGTCTCTAATATTGGAGCTTATAGGCATGGCTGCCATGCCATGTATATAATCATTGATTGGATGAAAAGATTGATCAATTGAAAAGTCAGTTTTTTTATTTAAAATTTTTGAAATTAAATTAAATTTAATTTTTAAGAGTAACATGAAATAATTTTAAAGTACAGCCTAGTGGCTGCAATTATATATATGTAGCTACTGAAAAGGAAATATTTTTTTGCCACACTTTGCCACGGCGCATGACCAAGATGGCCACACACCAAGATGGCCACAGCTCTGAATGGCTGCTTGGATAGGAGTAGGTCTATATATTTCCTCATTTCCTATTGGCTGTGATTGGGGTGGGGTATGATGTAGCTTCAAGTCTCGGAGAAGACAGATTTTGTTAGTGAAATTAGACTAAGTAAAACAAAAAACACTTCCCTTTACAGCAGGTATTATACTACCTACTAAAGCTAGTAGCACTACTAGCACAAGACATTTGATTTTTGTATCATGGATAATAGTTTCAAACGTATCTCAATATACTAAAACTGACGTGTTGTTTGTATATGTTAAAAGTTAAAGGTAGAGGGTAAAGGTATTAGTTATGATAGAAGTAAGCAAAAATTGGAGTGCCTCTTGTCTCTCATCTTTTCTCTCATCTCTGCACTCTCGTCTCTTTTCTTTTCTCTGTCATTTCTGCCCTCTCGTCTCTAATCTTTTCTCTCTCTCTCTCATCTCTGCCCTCTCCTCTCTCATCTCTTGCCCTCTCCTCTCTTATCTATTCTCTCTCATGTCTGCCCTGTTCTCTCTTTTCTCTCTCATCTCTGCCCTCTCCTGTATCATCTTTCTCTCTCTCATCTCTGCCCTCTCCTCTCATCTCTTGCCCTCTCTCTCATCTATTCTCTCTCTCATGTCTGCCCTCTTCTCTCATCTTTTCTCTCTCATGTCTGCCCTCTCCTCTCATCTTTTCTCTCTCTCATCTCTGCCCTCTCCTCTCTCATCTCTGCCCTCACCTCTCTCCTCTCCTTTCTCCTCATGTCTATCCTCTCCTCTCTTCTTACCTCTGCTATCATCTCCCTTTTCCTCTTCATTCTCTTCTCCCTTCCCTCCTTTCTCCTCTCCATTAATCTCCCTTCTCCTCTCTCTCCGCTCGTATATAATCTCTCCTCTCATCAACTCTCTTCTCCTTTATTCCTTCGCCTCTCCTTTATCCTATGCTTGTATTTCTCTTCTCTATTCCTTACCCTCTCTCCTCACCTCTGGCCCGCTCTGTCATCAGGACTCCTCGCTTCGCTTTGGGGGCCAACGAAGCGGACTAGAAGGGCAGTCATGAGCTGGGTTCTCAATCGAGGTAAAAAGTTTGCCAACCCCTGCACTAAAAGCACCTGGCTTAGTCACATTAGATAAAAACTACATGTATAGTGGAATGGGATTGAGAACAACGTGAACTAGCCTCTCTACTCTCAACCTCTCTATTCTCAGCCTCTCCACTGTCAGCCTCTATCTACTCTCAGCCTCTATCCACTCTCAACCTCTATCCCCAGCCCCTCTCTACTCTCAGCCCCTCTCTGCTCTCAGCCCCTCTCTGCTCTCAGCCCCTCTCTGCTCTCAGCCCCTCTCTGCTCTCAGCCCCTCTCTGCTCTCAGCCTCTACTTTCATCTTCTCTCTCAGCTCAGCTTATATCTAGTTCTAAAATCTGAAGTCATACTCAAACAAAAACTTGTCTTTCGAAAACATGTATCGGCAAAATCTCTGGCCTCCTGTCTCTCTCTATGTCCCTCGGATCCTTTGAAACTCTATCTTCTCTTTTGTTTCCTCTCTCTTCTCTCTCTCTCTTCTCTTCTCTTCTTTCCTATCTCCTCTTTTCCATCTTCTCTCGTCGATCTTCCCTCACCTTTCTTCTCTTTCATCTTTGCTCTCTCTTTGCTCTTTGCTAAGAGCCAAAGACTATTCTAAAAAAATCACTGGAAGGAGCATGGAGGCCTTGGAGCCCCATGTGTGAAGGCCGTGTCATGTCATTAAAGATTATAGGACTGAGAAAATTTATTTATTAGGAGTTAGTCTCCCGTTCGACCCCCGCTGAGTGGCAGAATGGAAGTCAGCCCGTGATTGCTTAATCCCCTCCCAATTAGCGTATTGAAAGATTGCTCGTGTTACCCCGTTGGATACCGCTTTTCGCTTATTTACGTGCGCTTTCCATCATATTCAAACTATGTTGTGACTCCGTTCTCATGTGGCGATGTTTAAATATCTAGGATTTGAGCTCGAACTTTGAGCTCAAATTTGAGCTCGTACGGTATGTGTTTATTCCCTATAAGTCAATATTATCTTGGAAACCGGAAAAATTTCTATGGGTCTGCCCCGCAGGAGGTCCTGCCCCGCTGTTTAAAATTTTGTAGGAACAATGGAAGTCTGGGACTGTTAAAATTAGCACATTTCAGTTTGATTTCTCGTGTTTGTTCGCACCTCGTAGGTCAGTGCGAAATTCTCAATTCTCTCTCCTCTATCATCTCGACCCTCTCTCCTATTATTTATTTCCTGTCTTATCTCCTCTCTCTCATCTCTCATCTGTACTCTCCTTTAACATCTCTCCTCTTTTTTCCCAACTCTCCCAACTCTTCTCTCAACTTTCTCCCCTTTACTCTTTCACCTCCCCTCTCTACTCTCCTCCCTCTCATCTCTCCTGCTCTCCCATCTCTCTTCTCCTTTCTACTCTCTCCCTTCTCCATTCTTCTATTTCCTCTCATCTCTCTTCTCTCCCTTCCACTCTCTTCCTGTCCTCTCGATTCTCCCCCTTTATTCTCCTTTCTCCTTCACTCCACTTCTCTCCCATTGTCTCTCATGTCTGCTCTCACATATTTCTCTTCTCTCTCCACTCGTCTCTATAATCTCTTCCCTCTCCTCTCTCCTCTGTTCTAGCTCTACTGTCTCATTTCTCGTCTCTGCTTTCTCATCTCTCCTTTCTCCTCTTTAATCTCTCCTATCTGATCTCTTCTCTCTTCTGTTTGTATCAGACTTGTGTCTGTACATGTATTTAGAGATCTTTTTTGCGACTGTAATTAGCATTGCGACTCAATGACTCAATACTAAGCACCTCCTGCACTTCAGGTGAAAATTCTCTTACCTTCTCCTCCGCGATAATTCTAGCAGAGGTAAACAACATGCGCTTTGCTCCCTCCTTTACCTCCTTTGCTGCCTTTCTCTTCTGAGCTGGCCGATCAACTGGATCGCACGTGTGCGGAGCAAGGGCTTCTATGGTTCCATCAGTACGGCGGACTGCAGAGCCATGACAGTGCAGTGATAAACGCTTAGTGCAGCGATAGTACGTGTTGCCATTTCGCCGCGTTTTTTCATCCATCAGATGGCCAAGGTCTCGTTGGGCATACTGCACTAGAAGGTCTTTTCCGTGACTGCATCCTGCACCTGTAAGAATCTCAAAGGGCTGGGGAGGTGGGCTGCGGGGCGGTGCAAGCTCTGCTGGAGGAATTTGAATGGATTCTTCCAGAGCTGGATCAGGGTCATTGAAATCTGGATACTGGTAAAGAAAATTTTCTGCTTGTGCCGGAATCAAATGCACTGGTTCTGGATTTTCAGCAGGCAGAGGAACAGCCGCTGGTCCAGAATTCGGGGCTTGTACATGTACCACTGCAGCATCTGCAGCTTGAGACACTGCTAAGTTACCTGCAGGAGCCCGTCTATTGCATTGATTGCAAAGCCAGAAAAACTCACCGACATTTCTCATTGCAGAATACCGATCGATTGTGACGCGACTATCACATGCACGGTGCTGCCAATTCAAGCATTGAGAACACTCAATTGCTTCTTGTCCATCGCAAACTGGCTGCAGACAGACTACACATGGATATGCGCCTGCCATTTTGTATCTAAGTGCTTAGACTGCTGTCAGTGAATGAGACAGATGAATTTTGAACAGGGCATGAAATTTACCCAGTTTTTATCCCTTTAAACAAGTAAATTAGTCTCGACCAATAAGAGAAATGGAAAAAGCTACACCAGATTTTATATGAAGAAGAGATTTGTTTAATACGAAATATGTTTACACCTCTTAGGGGCCTACTATAAGTAGGAAATTAAGACTCGTAACCATTTTTGTCTTTAGCCCTGCAATAAACTAATAAAATTTTGACTGCCTGTCTAAACCCCCCCATTGCAACCCCACATCTCCCCACCCGAAGCTATCCAATAGTAAACCAGCTGTCATTTTCCGTGACCCCCACCCCAGCTGTGGCCATCTTGGTGTGTGGCCATCTTGGTCTTACACCTTTGCCACATTGGCTGCACTTTAAGATTCAATGTTAGGCTACTCTTATTAAAAATTTAATTTAATTAACTATTTTAATTTATTTAAAAAACTAAAAAATTCAAAACAAAAATTTATGTGTGCTAAAAAAATTCAAATAAAAAACTCCAACCACTTGGGATTCCACTTGGGATTCAAACCTTGCTACACACAATCTTAAGGCAATCCTTTAATCCACTAAGCCACCATTTGATTGAGAGTACCCTACAGAACACGCATTTTATATTAATGATTATAGCTATGCCTATAAGCTCAAATATTATAGACACAGCCGCGGTGCCTATAAGTAGGCCTACTCCATATTTAAAAATGGGCCTACCTATAAAACTCAAGTCAAACCAAGAGTCTAAGTGATAAATATCAAATTTGGCTTAGGCCTATCAATATTTTTATTTAATATAATTAAGTAACCTTGTTTAGACTCAATATAAAAAGGCATATTAATTCTATATTACAGTTATAATGCTAAAGTAAAAAATAGAAATTACCTGAATTTGGTCTTTATTTTCTTCATAAATTTCTTCTGTATCAGATTCATGGATAATGGGCTTGTTTAAGGACATTATGAAAAAAATAACAGGCTTATAGGCCTACTTCAAATTTTTTAACAAGCTATGCGATTTTACAAGACTCAGAGTTTAAATCTAGCAAATCAAAGCTATACTAGGCCCCCTAGGTAGGCATAGAAAGCACAAAACTTTGACTCTTTCAGTTTTAGGACTGTCTATAATCTAGGCTTTGGTCTATGAATTAAAATGATTTTTAAATGGGGTTGTAAATGCAACACAATGGGCAATAGCAGCTGATAGCAGATTCTTCCATCTAATCATTGAAAAGGCCTATGCCTGACCAAGGTTTTTAAAAAAATAAATGAATAAACCCGATTCAAACGCGATCGATCTAAGCTTATTAATTAGATCTATAAAACCAATGTTTTATAGAATCTAACAGCCTCACTACACTTTCATAAATCCTTTTACTATCTTATTAATAATAACTAACCTAATAACTGGTGTTGACCTATTGCATACTAGAAACTATATAGGCAGGCAGGCAGGCCTATGGCCCTGTTTAAGTTAAATATGACGCATTATGTTAAATTGGTGCCATTCTGCGAAAGCTTTCTTTCTTCGAAATTTTGCTCAGTGAAGTAAATTTATAATTTGGTATGATAGAAAATATAAATACAGTGTCGCAAATAGCCAGTTCCCAAAATGCTAAATCGCAATTAATAATATACAATTAGTTTATCACATCACTGTTTTCAATACATTTGTATGGTGGTACTTCCTTCACGGAGTGGTGGTGGTACTTTAAAAGGCTGCTGCATTGACATTGTGATGGGTTTAGACCTTTCGGCCCCCTTGTGGGGAAGCCTTCGGGCATCAGGTCTCAGAAAAAATCAATTAGAGTCCTGGTACCCACTCCTGTCAGATGGTCAGCCCCATGGTAGCTTGATCGTGTGGCGAGGCGCCTAGGTCCTATGGCTAAGAGAGGGACAGCGATCAGAGACAAGCAGGGAGAATTTTGAAGGTAGAAATTAGTTAACCCGCAGGTTAGCTAACTCGCTGCCACCAGCCCGTGTGTCCTGGCTCACCACACCGGGACTCTCGAAATCGGGCTTCCGACTAGAGGGGGCTTAGCTAGCATGCCAACTAGTGTCTTTTTGCTGTCAATCTCGAAGTCATAGCCGATGTTAAGGGACACTGCTGGGACTTGATCGCATTGGCCATGCAGGTACAGAGGGGACTTGTGCAGGGGATTCTTGCAGTGGCGAGTCTATGGGTAGCTACATGTACTATTACATTGCTACATATGTAAATTAATACGAGGAATTGTACTTTTGGCCTTCAACGCGCCAACTAGCCTCTCATAGCGCTGATGATAGACTAACTCGAACTTCAGAGACCGCATGATTCATCACCCGAGCCGCTTGGCTAACCTTAGAGTGCACAGAGCACATCTCTGGAGCCGATTCTGCACTTTTGGCAAACTCGCTAACTGATTTGATAGATTGATCGACTGAGAACTGCCAATTGCCATTGGTCCACTGCGACCGGCGCCTACTAGCTTAGCTACTCATCTGAGCCATCGGCGAACAAAGAAATAAAACCGATAAAAATAACTGTCAGACTTAACCTTCTCCTTAGATCACTTCACACTTCAGATTGAATTGGAGTTTTAGACTACTAGCAGTATTATTGAATGACTTCTGCCTCGATTACAGCACTACTGAACAAAATGAGCAGTGTGCGCCTAATCCAGCTACTGAAACAGGGGACAGATAAGGAATCACCCAATCAAGCAAGTCCAGGCAGCCTCTCTCACCCAACCAATCAGGTAATCCACAGTGACCGAATCGGCTTAGTGCTTCGCAGCTGTAGACCCGGGATGATGCTGATGTCACAATCTTCGCAGATAGCTAGCAGCAGGTGATTTTCTTAATCTTGATGTTCGCTGCTGATGACCGGGGGGACTCGTCCTTGATGATGATGGGAGAAGTCGCAATCCGGGGATCAAGAAACGACAGTCGCGCTCCGGGATGTCGCTAGGCTAAGGTCCCAGGAGGAATCGGTCCGAGCGAGCCAAAAACACCGGTTTAAATAGCCGCCAACTGGACCACAGTTTGTTATAATGGAACACGTCAATTCTGATTGGCTGATCATGAGCCGTTTTGTTAAAATGAGCGCCGAATTTTCTGATCGGCTGAGCTAGTTGCCACCCAAAATCACGTGACCGGGAGATCCTATCAGTTCCCACAGGGTCGTAAAAAGATGACAGGTGCGGCCATAAATCAATCAAAATCGCAACAAAATGATTTATGACTTTTCGCGTAGGATTGACAAAAATTAATGAAAAAATATACATTAGAAAGCTTTTATTAAATAGAAAGTGAAGATAATGAAGAGAAATCACTAATCGCTAATCCCAAGGTACTTTTAGGGGTAAAACGCATAGCTGTCAAAGCTGTCACACGCTTGAGTGAACACGAACAATAGACTCTGACCTCATAAATCTTGATGGCCTGTCAAAATGATGAGAAAAAAGCTACCACCCGCATCCTCTCAGACCATCTGGCGCCCGCTTCAACACTGAGTGAGGCGCAGGTGGCTGTCAGACCAGCTTCGAAAGCGATGATTTACGAGCTATGACCAAAAAAGCTGCGCCTACGTTATTATGACTACTAGTACGACCAGACATTATATCTAGTATAGGTTCTATGACTATTCGCAGGAAAAGGATAAAAATGCCCTTAGCCTGCTGTCAGTAGGCTAGTAAGTTTAGAGCCCATGTGCTAGCGCGGGGTTTGGAAAAAACTGCGCGTCCTCATCAATTGATGTAATTTTTTATCTTAATAGAAGAAAGTTTTTCCTCCGAAACAGTTTTATAAGGCAGAGTGGGGCCTGTTAAGAATGATGTAAACTCTAAATTTCGGCCCCTGCCAGTTCCATGTAGTGGACACGCGAGAGCCCTCGACCATAATTCGTGTATAAATCGGTCGGTCTCAGCTAGGGCGAAATAGAGGAGAAATAAAAGCTGCCTGAGCTGTTGTTATGAAAATGACCAGTTACAGCGCAATTTTGTTATCAACAGCTTATATTTAACAATAGCTGTACGTGCACATGCTGCACCTTCTCGAAAAAAAAACTATTTTGGTGTCATGCATGGATGGGGCCGTCGCCAAGAGAAATTCTCGCTATACGAGCTACATGTATAGTACAGATTGCCAAAATTTCGAGGCAAGTCATTATCGATGTCCCTCTAAATCAGGGGCCGGCAAAACTTTTTTACCTCGCGCCTGATCGAAAACCTATAGCGCCTGCAGAATGCGGGCCAGATCGAGGAGGTGATCGAGAGAGGAGATCGAGGGAATTAATAGAGAAGAGAGGAGATACATGTAGAAGAAAGAATCGAGAGGAGGCGAAGGAATTAAAGTATAAGAGACGAGACGAGATTTTGAATTGAAGACAAAAAATAGGAGAGGAGACAGGATCGAGATCGACAGGAGAGAAGAGAGAAGAATCCTGAATAACTTTAAGAGCATGATGATGGTGTACAGCACGTATCGATACATGAATGAGTGTACATCTAAGGAGCGATCAGTGCTGTAGCTACGTATGTTTCAGAAGATAATTTTAACAAGTAGGGTAGGTAAACTATTTCTGGCAAATATATATAACGTTTTATTTGAATAGCTAATTAATTTGGTTACTGCATGTGTGAAAAAAATTGTTTAGAAATGAAAATGCGACAAAACAGTCTATACACTAATAAACACGTAATTAAGTACTTGTCGAGTGCAGAATTGTAGAATGCATGCAATATAGTGTGTTGCCTTGCTGTTCGAATATGCTTTAGTCTATGGTTTGGGAGCACAAGCCAGTGCCAAAGCATTGAAATAGAAGCTGCGGATCGGTTCAAAAAAGTAATATTTATTAGAATCGGATGCTGCCAGCCAGGCAAAGTTTAAAAAGAAAGGACCGGAGAATAAGTTAGTCGACTCGACGGACGGCTCACATCGACACAATATATCTCTCCGTATGATGACAAGATAAGTCTCGCCAAAAGCAGCACAAGAAGTCCATATTTAACTCTGCTCCACACGCACTACTAATCGAGTAATCGAGTATCGAGTAATACATTTTATCGAAAACAACGCGACGAGACATGACCTTGCAACGCTCCTCATCGGAATCCTCGTCGATGTCGTCCGCTTCTAGCTCGTCGTCAGCAAACTCGGCTGCGCTGTCGAGTATCGCCGAAGCCACAAACAACAGTTCAACAGTCGCGGCCATGGCTGCTGCAGCCGCCTGCTGGGAGGGAAACGGCAACAGCGGCAGTCTGATGTTGCCAACGCAGCATCCGCCTAATCAGATGCCGATCCAGCATCATCTGGCGCCTGACGCTGACGGAAACGAGCCCGGCAAGCTGTTCATTGGCGGGCTCAGCCAGGCAACCACCGAGGCCAGCCTGCGGACGCATTTTTCTCGATTCGGTCAGCTAGACAGCGCTGTAGTCATGATGGACAGCGTCAGCGGCAGATCGCGCGGCTTCGGCTTCGTGAAGTTTAAAGACCCAGCGTGCGCGGCGGCCGCTTTGCAGCAGCACCAGGGACCGGACGAACAGCAGTGTCTCGACGGCAAGACCATCGACGTAAAGCAGAGCAACGTTCGAGTGCGGGGTAGTCGGGCAGCTCTGACTCGTCATTTGAAGGTATTCGTCGGCGGGGTGCCACCAGAGGCTGACGCGCAGCTGGTGCGAGCTCAGTTCTCACAGTACGGCCGCGTGTTGGACGTCAACCTGATGCCGGACCCGGCTCGTCAGCGGCATCGCGGCTTTGCCTTTGTAACTTTCGAAGACGAGAGAGTTGTGCAGCGACTGGTGCAAGTGCACTTTGTAGAACTAGCTGGCAGGCTTGTAGAGGTGAAGGCCATGAAGCCACCATCGGCTGCTGTATTGTCGAACGCGCAGCCTCCAACATTGGGGCAGCAGCATCCGCAGCAGTTCTTGCTGCCACCACTGCAGCAGCAGCAACATCAACAACAGTCGCTGCTACTCATGCAGCAGGCGGCGCCACTTTCTTGTCAGCTGCACCAGCAGCAGCTCAATCCACAACAGCGTCAACAGTTGGCTCTGCTTCAGCATCAGCAGCTGCAGCTTCAGCAGCAGCAGCAGCAACAGCAAGCTTTTATCACAGCCGGCAGCGGAGGAGCCGGCGGTGCAGGCGGCGCGCTGCCGTTGCTGGCAAACACCTGCAGCTGGCAACCAGCGGTGGCCTTTGATCCCGGCTTGGCCTGGGCTGCCGCAGCTGCCTGGGCTGATCCTCATCAGCAGCAGCAGCAGCCGCAGCAACAGCAACAGCAAACGCAGCAACAACTTCCGCAGCAGACTCAGCAGCCGCAGCAGTCATACAATCAGCATCATCATCTTAGCTTCGTTGAGCCGACGGCCGCCTGCTGGCTGTCGCAGCCGCTGCTTGCTGCAACAACAGCACCCTGGCCGCCAACAACTGCGGGACTTCTGCCGCTGCAGTCGTTTGCTCGACAGCAGCAGCAAGCGCAGACGCAATCGCAGCAGCAGCAGCAGCAGCAGACTCAGCAGCAAAACACGCAGCAGCAGCCTCAACCGCTATCCGTCGTGACGGGACACGACGCTAACAGCACGGCGCCATGGCACTTTATTCCAGTTGGCAGCGGCATCGTCGGTGACAAAGAACTTCCGCTTCCCATCGGCAGTGGTATACCGGGCCAGCATGCTCAGTCGTCGCAGTCGGCGATTTTGACTAGCCAACATTCAGTTCCGCAGCAGCAGCCTCCGCCGCCACCAATTCAGCAGCAGCAGCAGCGGTCCCAGCAGCAGCAGCAGCAGCAGCAACAGCAACAGCCGGATCCCCAGTTGATACTTCAGAGCCGCGCGGCAGGTGACTTTGGTCGGAATAACTGAGTCCTCGCCCAGTCCCCCAAACAGGTAGCTACGGCAAAATTGGAGCACACAGAACTTTACCACTCTAACTTTGTATAGCATGCAGATTTAAAGCAGGAATGTTTTCTGACGTATTTTCCTCTGTACACAAAGCATGGAGTCTGCGACTAAACAAAATTTGTTTACATTTGCTCAACCAAAAAACAATTTGCTTATTGGCAGCGGCAGTTGTCCCAATTTCGGTTGCACTGAGAGATCTCTTACATTATGCGCGCTTGTCAAATGCGTACAGACTTATCTCATGAACTGTGTACGCACAATATAGAACATGTACTGTATAGCAAACTCCTCAATAACCTGCAAGTTCGTGGAGTTCATAGATCAAAGCAACCGCACAAACTCTCTGTTTTAATATCAATTCTATCAGTGCTGCACCAGCAGCTCTCGATAAAAAACATTCATGGCATTTATTTTCCAGTAAATATACGCAGTCATCCCTAACCGCTTGAAGAAAAAGTGTCGCTTCCTTGGATTCTTGGCTTGAGAATGCTTACTTGTCGTGCTTTGCACTCACTTCCGCAGTGCAAGGGCACCCGTTAGCTCCGATGAGTCAGATCTAAATGAGTCAGATTCATTCCAGATCTAGAGAGTCATTCTTCAGGCCAGATTTAATGGTCATCCCCAGGTTAGATTTGATGGTCATCCCCAGGCCAGATTTGATGGTCATCCCCCAGGCCAGTTTTGATGGTCATCCCCAGGCCAGATTTGATGGTCATCCCCCAGGCCAGTTTTGATGGTCATCCCCAGGCCAGATTTGATGGTCATCCCCAGGCCAGATTTGATGGTCATCCCCCAGGCCAGTTTTGATGGTCATCCCCAGGCCAGATTTGATGGTCATCCCCAGGCCAGATTTAATGGTCATCCCCAGGCCAGATTTGATGGTCATCCCCAGGCCAGATTTAATGGTCATCCCCAGGCCAGATTTGATGGTCATCCCCCAGGCCAGTTTTGATGGTCATCCCCAGGCCAGATTTGATGGTCATCCCCAGGCCAGTTTTGATGGTCATCCCCAGGCCAGATTTAATGGTCATCCCCAGGCCAGATTTAATGGTCATCCCCAGGCCAGTTTTGATGGTCATCCCCCAGGCCAGTTTTGATGGTCATCCCCAGGCCAGATTTGATGGTCATCCCCAGGCCAGTTTTGATGGTCATCCCCAGGCCAGATTTGATGGTCATCCCTCAGGCCAGATTTGATGAGTCATCCGCCCCGCCAGATTAGATGAGTCATTTCTTCAGGCCAGATATGATGAATCATTTCTCCAGGCCAGATTTGATGAGTCATTTCTTCAGGCCAGATTTCATGAGTCATTTCTTCAGGCCAGATTTCATGAGTCATTTCTTCAGGCCAGATTTGATAAGTCATTCCCCCAGGCCAGGAGAGGGGAAGGCAGAGTAGAGAGGTGAAGACAGAGTAGAGAGGGAAAGGCAGAGTAGAGAGAGGTGAAGGCTAGAGTAGAGTAGAGTAGAGTAGAGTAGAGTAGAGTAGAGTAGAGTAGAGTAGAGTAGAGTAGAGTAGAGTAGAGCAGAGTAGAGTAGAGAAGGCAGAGTAGAGAGGAGAAGGCAGAGTAGAGAGGGGAAGGCAGAGTAGAGAGGGAAGGCAGAGTAGAGAGAGGTGAAGGCTAGAGTAGAGTAGAGTAGAGTAGAGTAGAGTAGAGTAGAGTAGAGTAGAGTAGAGTAGAGTAGAGTAGAGCAGAGTAGAGTAGAGAAGGCAGAGTAGAGAGGAGAAGGCAGAGTAGAGAGGGGAAGGCAGAGTAGAGAGGGGAAGGCAGAGTAGAGAGGGAAAGGCAGAGTAGAGAGGGAAAGGCAGAGTAGAGAGGGAAAGGCAGAGTAGAGAGGTGAAGACAGAGTAGAGAGGGAAAGGCAGAGTAGAGAGGGAAGGCAGAGTAGAGAGAGGTGAAGGCTAGAGTAGAGTAGAGTAGAGTAGAGTAGAGTAGAGTAGAGTAGAGTAGAGCAGAGTAGAGTAGAGAAGGCAGAGTAGAGAGGAGAAGGCAGAGTAGAGAGGGGAAGGCAGAGTAGAGAGGGGAAGGCAGAGTAGAGAGGGGAAGGCAGAGTAGAGAGAGGGAAAGGCAGAGTAGAGAGGTGAAGGCAGAGTAAAGAGAAGATGGCAGAGTAGAGAGGGAAGGCTGAGTAGAGAGAGGTGAAGGCTAGAGTAGAGTAGAGTAGAGTAGAGTAGAGTAGAGTAGAGCAGAGTAGAGTAGAGAGGTGAAGGCAGAGTAGAGAGGGAAAGGCAGAGTAGAGAGGTGAAGGCAGAGTAGAGAGGAGAAGGCAGAGTGGAGAGAGGTGAAAGCTAGAGTAGAGTAGAGTAGAGTAGAGCAGAGTAGAGTAGAGAAGGCAGAGTAGAGAGGAGAAGGCAGAGTAGAGAGGGGAAGGCAGAGTAGAGAGGGAAGGCAGAGTAGAGAGAGGTGAAGGCTAGAGTAGAGTAGAGTAGAGTAGAGTAGAGTAGAGTAGAGTAGAGTAGAGTAGAGTAGAGTAGAGTAGAGTAGAGTAGAGTAGAGTAGAGTAGAGCAGAGTAGAGTAGAGAAGGCAGAGTAGAGAGGAGAAGGCAGAGTAGAGAGGGGAAGGCAGAGTAGAGAGGGAAGGCAGAGTAGAGAGAGGTGAAGGCTAGAGTAGAGTAGAGTAGAGTAGAGTAGAGTAGAGTAGAGTAGAGTAGAGTAGAGTAGAGTAGAGTAGAGTAGAGCAGAGTAGAGTAGAGAAGGCAGAGTAGAGAGGAGAAGGCAGAGTAGAGAGGGGAAGGCAGAGTAGAGAGGGGAAGGCAGAGTAGAGAGGGAAAGGCAGAGTAGAGAGGGAAAGGCAGAGTAGAGAGGGAAAGGCAGAGTAGAGAGGTGAAGACAGAGTAGAGAGGGAAAGGCAGAGTAGAGAGGGAAGGCAGAGTAGAGAGAGGTGAAGGCTAGAGTAGAGTAGAGTAGAGTAGAGTAGAGTAGAGTAGAGTAGAGTAGAGCAGAGTAGAGTAGAGAAGGCAGAGTAGAGAGGAGAAGGCAGAGTAGAGAGGGGAAGGCAGAGTAGAGAGGGGAAGGCAGAGTAGAGAGGGGAAGGCAGAGTAGAGAGAGGGAAAGGCAGAGTAGAGAGGTGAAGGCAGAGTAAAGAGAAGATGGCAGAGTAGAGAGGGAAGGCTGAGTAGAGAGAGGTGAAGGCTAGAGTAGAGTAGAGTAGAGTAGAGTAGAGTAGAGTAGAGCAGAGTAGAGTAGAGAGGTGAAGGCAGAGTAGAGAGGGAAAGGCAGAGTAGAGAGGTGAAGGCAGAGTAGAGAGGAGAAGGCAGAGTGGAGAGAGGTGAAAGCTAGAGTAGAGTAGAGTAGAGTAGAGCAGAGTAGAGTAGAGAAGGCAGAGTAGAGAGGAGAAGGCAGAGTAGAGAGGGGAAGGCAGAGTAGAGAGGGAAGGCAGAGTAGAGAGAGGTGAAGGCTAGAGTAGAGTAGAGTAGAGTAGAGTAGAGTAGAGTAGAGTAGAGTAGAGTAGAGTAGAGTAGAGTAGAGTAGAGTAGAGCAGAGTAGAGTAGAGAAGGCAGAGTAGAGAGGAGAAGGCAGAGTAGAGAGGGGAAGGCAGAGTAGAGAGGGGAAGGCAGAGTAGAGAGAAGGAAAGGCAGAGTAGAGAGGTGAAGGCAGAGTAGAGAGGGGAAGGCAGAGTAGAGAGGGGAAGGCAGAGTAGAGAGGGGAAGGCAGAGTAGAGAGGTGAAGGCAGAGTAGAGTAGAGAAGGCAGAGTAGAGAGAGGGAAAGGCAGAGTAGAGAGGGAAAGGCAGAGTAGAGAGGTGAAGGCAGAGTAGAGAATGGAAGGCAGCAGTTTGTAATTTCTATTTATTGAAAGTACAAGAAGTAAGAGGAATCTGGAATAAAAATATTAAGCTAACTGCAGCCTTTTGAGTAAGTAAGTAAGATAGCTGTGGCAGCTTAGACGTTTGATAGGTATATTTTTAAAAGATAGATAAAAATGGTCGTAACCTAGATCTGTTAAAATTTAGAGAAATTGTTACTTCTCCAAAAAGGATTTTAATTAATATAAAAATATACGACAAATAAAAATAAAAATCTATGAAATTTTTTATCGATACAAATATATATTATCGATCATGGATTGAGTAGATAAGTAAAAAGTTACTCAAACAAACAGAATCGCGTTATACAAGATTTAGGAACTTTGATGCAAAGTAGTCAACCAACAATGCTTGCCGTGACTCATTCTAACAAAAATATTTCTATCTTTAAAAGGGACTACCGGCCATATATATGTTGAAAATCACCGTTTCTGGACTCAAAAAAGAGACTAAGCAGAATTCCACAGGTGCTGTACGGAACCGTCTGCTTCCTTATTAATCACTCGAATCGGAACTTGACCCAGTCGGCGCTCGTCTCGATCTCCGCCTCCACCTGAGCGTCGGTGAACAGCAGCAGGCGGCAGGCTCTCAGCTTGCTGTTGTACAGCACGTGTCTGCAGCTGGCCTCAATCATAGCGGCGGCAACGCACTCAAAAACGCTGCTCACATTCGGAACATCGGTGAAGCAGCACTCGGTGTTGAAGCTGGCTCTCTTGAACGACACCTTCTTCCAAATGGCGAGCTTCCGGTAAGCAGAGGGATCCTTGTACTCGCAAGCGAATCCATAGTTACGGCTGCAGTAAGCGTCTCTAAGCAGCCCCAGATGGTCCATTCGAATGCAGTTTTCGTAATATCCTGACGGCTCGTATTCGGAAAACAGATCAAAGGGAGGGTCAGCGAAGCCGTTTCCATTGACCCTCTGCCAGCCGTCTCTCTTGTTGCCTCTCTCATCGGCCAGGTCGCTCAGTCCGAGCCACAGGTGGCAGCTGCAGGATGAGCTGATGCCGCTGCGATTCAGCGCCAGGATGGAGCTGTGCGAGTTGACGAGCTCACCTCCGATCGATGCGCACTGCCGATTGGCTGAGCACCAGCTGTGGCTGTGAGCTGTGCTCACGAACAGGCACAGACCGGCCTGCAGGGTGAACGGTGCGGGACACGGCAGGCCCTGCGACCGCAGCAGCTGGCAGCTCAGCAGCAGCAGCAGCAGCAGCATGGCTGACTCACAGATCCGGTAAACGTATTCCGTAGCTAAATTCACTGAGGCTAAGCTTACCCTTACGGCAAAGGCAAAACAGTATACGGTTTTTGGAGCTAGAGTTTTAGTTATTTAGATATAGTTATAATATAGATATAGATTGAAGCAGAATCCTTGGAAAGCGATGAGGGCTGCTCATGATTGGCTGTGTATTAACTGTTATACTGCACGAAGATATATTCTCCATGCAGTTAACTCGTGCAGTTTCCTAGGATACGCAATTGTCATTGTCAGTCTGTCTTTTTTCAAGTTTAATAGGCCATAACCTATCCACCCAGTCTTAGTATTCAAGACCGACAGACACTGCAGTAACGTTGAGTAGACTCCCGAAAATGCAACGCAGTCGGATGGGATCGCCTGCCGACCTCACGGAAGGTGCGAATCCTGTGAGGACAAAATCCATATATTGCAACAACAATATTGTTCTTCGCACAAGTATGTTTGACGAGCAGCGCTATGCTGGGGAGGGGAATCTGCTGAAGAGGTGGAGAGCTTCAAACTTGTGGGAGGGGGGGGCAGAGCAGTTCTCTCGACTCTCGACCTTGCACCTGGTTCGATTCCACGCTACGAACACGTCACTCATTTGCGACCTGTGCAGGAAAACTGGCCCAGGGTGTTGTTCATGCGATTCACACCTAGGAGATCGCCAACGAGGGGCGGCGCCACCGGTGGGGACAGAGGGGACATGTCCCCCTCCAGTAAAAGCTATGGAGGGGCATGCCAATGCTTTGTCCCCACCATGCCCATCTTGCTGATCCCTTATATTCGTAAAAATCAATAATTTTTGCTTCAGGGTGACAAAATATATCGCGCCTGCGGCACCAAAATGAGTGCCTGCGGCGCTAAAATGAGTGCCTGTAGCGCTAAAATGAGTGCCTGCGGCGTCAAAATGAGTGCCTGTGGCGCCAAAGTTCATGCTCACTTTTATATTTACCAAATAGTTTTTCAATTTCAGCGCAATTTGGATTCGTATTAATTTCTGCATTCTTAAGCTTGTTTAACTTTGAGCACCCCAGAAACTACTTATAGTAAGTAAGCAGCGATTTTTTAATTTTATGAATTCGACAGAAAAATAACAAATACGTAAACAACTAATTAATCTATATTATTTACGATCGATCGATAAAGTTAGAAAATTTCAAGCATTTTAGTTGATGCGTTTTATCAGAGTTTATTTTAAAATGCATTTAATTGATAAAAAATAAACTAAGCATATATATGCATGCATACAAGTTAAATACGCTAATGACATAAAACTACAGTAAGACCACAATTTTATTTGTACATTAAGTACTAAGAAAGCTTGCAAAAATAGATGAAAAATCTTAAATTAGGCTACAGCTCAGTCACCCTGGCCAGATGGTGCTTGGCACACAATTCCCCCATTAGGCTACAGCTCAGTCACCCTGGCCAGCTGGTGCTTGGCAAAGAACTCGCAGTTCAGCAGCTGCCTCCGCAGCCGACTCCGCTGCTGCTGCTCAGTAGGAGTCCCCCGCTGAGCAAAGTGCTTCATCATCTGAACGGAGGCAGCGGCCTCAGCCGGGGCCAGACTCCGCCGCTTCCTAGACGATCCGCCGCTGCCCTTTCCAGTCTCATCTTCATCGTCGTCAGGCCAGCGCAGCGGGACGCAGTGCTTCTCCATGAGCACAGCGGCTGTTGACCAGGACATGCGCACCAGCTGGGGGAAGCCGAACACCGGGTCGATGACCGATCGCAGATAGGCCTTTGTCGCTGGCTCGGCCGGGTAGCCGCTGCCGCACTGGTCATGTGGCGGCGCCGGGATCAGCTTCTCACGGTAGCGCCAGCCGCGCAGCAGCCGATCGCGAGTCACCTGGGCGGAGTTTTAGTTTTAGATTAGATCTAGAAGTTCGCTTAAAGTTGAAAGTAGAAAGGTTTAAGTTTCTTAGAGACGTGGATATTATATAATTTTTGCACTAACCTTAGCGCAGACACTGGCGGCCGATACAATTGGGTGGTTCAAATCGGCCTTGCTCTCAACTATTACATCCAGGTGAGGAAAAATCTGCAGCAACTTTTGTCTGAAATTTAGTTAAAAGAAGAAAACATTAACTTAAGTAATCAATTATCATTATAGATTATCTGGAACAGATACCGGAGATACTATTGAATGTATAATTCGTTTAGCTCGAACTAACACTTTGGGATCTAAAGTTACAGGATCTGAGAATAAGATCCAAGGGTGAGATTAAAGATCCGAGGGTGAGATTTGTATCTGAGGGTGAGATTTGGATTTAAGGGTGAGATTTGGGATCAGAGGGCGAGATTTGGATCTGAGGGTGAGATTTGGGATCAGAGGGTGAGATTTGGGATCAGAGGGCGAAATTTAGATCTAAGGGTGAGATTTGGGATCAGATGGTGAGATTTGGGATCAGATGGTGAGATTTGTGATCAGAGGGTGAGATTGGAGATCTGAGGGTGACATTTGGATCTGAGAGTGAGATTTGGATAGGAGTGCGAGATTTGGGATCTGAGAGTGAAATAGCAAATCCAAGGGTGAGATTTGGATCAGAGGGCGAGATTTGGATCTGAGGGTGAGATTTGGGATCAGAGGGTGAGATTTGGGATCAGAGGGCGAGATTTGGATCTAAGGGTGAGATTTGGGATCAGAGGGTAAGATTTGGGATCAGAGGGTGAGATTGGAGATCTGAGGGTGAAATTTGGATTTGAGAGTGAGATTTGGATAGGAGTGCGAGATTTGGAATCTGAGAGTGAAATAGGAAATCCAAGAGTGAGATGTGGATCCGAGGGTGAGATTTGGATCTGAGGGTGAGATTTGGGATCTAAGGGTGAATCTAAGGCGAAATTGAGGATGTTAGGAATATTTATAGGGAAGATGAAGCTTAAAATACACATTCATATAGGGATGCAATACAACTAAACATCCAAAAAGCATTGACATCAACTGACCTATAGGCCTCTGGTTTGCCAACAGTATCAACTTTGATTTGCTGCAGTCGAACTCCTCTATCAATAGCCCGTTGCACCAATCCAACAGCAGCGTCCATAGACATTGTATTGAGATTAGTTTTGGGCAAATCCAGCATATTGCTAGTTAGATAGTGCGGACTCAGCGCACTGACAAAATAGCCAAACTGATCGCACAGAGGCGGCGTGTTTACAGCCTCAAACAGTGACTCTCTCTGCTCCTCAGTCAGGGTCTTGGAATCGGCAAAGCCAACAGTCTTTAGGCCGGGTTCGCCAGATTCCAGTGGACCAATAGCGCAAGCATAGACCATGGGACCAAGGACTGGCCCTCTGCCAGCTTCGTCAATGCCTAGGACGCACGGTTCAGTTAGTAGGCAATTTGGTAGAGCAAAATCTATTAGCAAATTTTGGTCTGTGTTTGACCAGAACTGCTCTAGAGAGGCCAGGTACTGGTCCATTTTCACTGATGATGATTAAGCATCAAAATGGTAAGCAATAGGACAACAATGAGTTTGAGCAGATTTCATGTTATTCTGATATACGATTTCTGAAAGCTATTATTCCACTATAGCTATGGATATGGCTATTGGGAAGTTACACTTACAGATAGAGGTTTTTAGATATAAAGAAGACAAACATCGCGTCAGTTTTAGTATTAGGAAGCATATGAATAATATGATTATAAAAATGAATATTTTACAAATTTAGTAATATTGACAACTCAATAACAGAGACTTGAAAGACTTTAGCCAGAAAGAAAGTATAGCCAGTTATAAATCTTTAATGAACCTGAAACTCTTAAGTCTCTAAGGTTGGGGACTCAAACAAGACAATTTTTGATGCCATATGCACATTGAATAGTTACAATGAGTTAAATTAAAATGAATATTATTTTTCATTTTCAATGCAAATGTAGCTCTTTAGTTTCTGAGGTCAGGGACTAGGTTTCTTTTTTATGCAATAGAGATACTATAGTATATTGACTATCAAAATTGCATCTTAAAATAAATTAGACCTTTTATATCCCAGCACCCAGGCTAGGTTTCTTAATGCAATATTTATATTATATAATATCTTGACTATCCAATTTGCATCTTTAACATGTACCTTGGATATGATTTTGCATCCTGGCACTAGCAAAAAAACCTAACCTTAACCCTAACCAGCCTAAACCAGGTTAGGTTATAAAGCAATAGATTTTTTATGCAAATCCATGTTATATAGTTAGCATGATATTAATAAAGACTTAAGTTAAGATAAATACAATATTAACCTTCTTTAATATAATAAATAAATAAGATACTATTAATAATAGATCCTAATAGGTTAAAACTATTGTTACTTTTTTTCATATATTATAGTAAATCATGGAAAAACTATTTTCATATATAGGCCTAGGATTTTAAATTATGCCTACTAAAAGTTATAATAGGGGCCTATACAAAATTAATTATATATTATATTTATAAGATAGGCCTATGGCTATGCAATAAATTGGTCATTTGAAAAATAGATTAAATAGATAAAATTGTAAAAACTATTGCATGTATTTTAAATATAGATTATAAGAAAATTTTGGTTATGCATAGCATATAGCATAAGTAGTATATCAACATCAAGTATGGCCTATGGCTATAGTGTTAGCCTAGGCCCTAACCTAATGCTAATGTATATAAAGGTTTAGGCAATCATAGACATTTACAGCTTGTCCAAGGCTTTTGTCCAGACTGAACATGGCTCTACATCTGAATTTGCCACCACCTCCAAGGTCCTGCAAGGTGACACCCTATCATTGTTTCTATTCAATTTCCTGATTGACTATGTCATACAAATGCAGCTAGCTTTACGCAACAAAGATGGCTAGGCCTATGAAGTGGTGCCTCGCTGCAGCTTTTGCTTTCCCTGTGTTAAGCTGACCTGCCTTGCCTATGCCAACAACTTGGCGCTGACCTGCTGCAGCCCCAAAGCTGCATAGAGGGCGGTAAGTTGGCTGGCTTACAAAGGGAAGTGCATGGGGCTCCACATCAAATATAGCAAGACAGAGGTACTACATGTTGGCATTGCCAACTATTCACCACTGCTTCTACCAGATGGCAACACCATTGCCCCATGCAACCAGTTCAAATATCTAGGCATCTTGGTCATTGACCCAGATGCCATTGTCAACAATCGCAAGCAGCTGGCATGGCAGGCCTCCCACCTTCTCCACTCTATCTTTAACTGCCAACTTGCCTCCAACAGCCTGAAGGTTGCCTTCTTCTGCTTGGCAATTGAGATGGTGCTGAACTATGGGCTAGAAGCAGTAAGTAAGTAAGAGAGAGAATTTGGCTCAGGCAATTAGCCTGTTTGGCCAATATATTATAGAGCTATGTATTTGGAAAAATTTTCGAAATAGAAGTTTATAAAGACGATTTGACGACGATTTGCCGAGATTATTGTAAAAGATAGAGTATTTGAAAGCGCGCCAGAATTTTTACGGTATTTTTGGACGAAAAGTGACGACTAACAACTAACAACGAGTATAAATATTAATACAAAAATGAGTACAATTTACGAGATATAGCTTTAATTGCGAGATTACTTAGAAGCAGTGTAAGTAACTTCCGGTTCCAAAAAAGTAACTTCCGGCACTTGTTCCGGTACCGGTACTTTTAAAGAAAAGTAACGGCCGGTACTTGCCGTTACCGTTACCGGTCCTTTCTAACTTTAAAGAACTGCCAATTAAAAAGTACTTAAACATGTCTTCGTGAAAAAAACAAAAACATGTGTTGGTATAGAGTTAAACATGATGTTATTTCTCAAATAAAGATGCTACATAATGTTTTTTGCTATTATCGCGTCCAAAATTTGAGTGAATAAATAACACCTTTAAAAACAAAAATTACTGTACACCAGGACGATTCGCACAAAAAAATTTGGAGGCTGATTTTCAAATATTGATTCTGACTCTTCAGAAATATAAATGGAGATAATTTTTTTCCAATATAAATGCGTCACAATGATCAGTGTAGAATACTTCAGGCAACTCAGTTTGCGTGGGCCATTAATCTCTTGTCGCCCTACTTATATATAGTATTGTGCTTGTATAGTATTGTACTTTTACAGTAGTGTAATTATACTTTTGTACTGCTGACTCATTTAGAATCAATAATAATATTCTGGGAGCCTTAGAAATGCCAGTTAACAGTTAACAAAAAAGATACCGGACAACAAATTATGGCTGGAATTCGATAGATGGACAAATGCGCAAGACTTTAAAATATCTTGATTATAGTGTCTTTGCGCTGCAATTAGAAAATAAAAATTAGCCTCAAGGAGTTAAAACTCAAAACCTTCTTAGAATTTATCACTCGTGTCGTCCTGCACGAACATCAAAATGAAGAAATCGGCCTTCAAAAGATGTTCTACGAATCACGAGTGTAGCATCCTGGTGTACTTCTAGTTATGCTTGTTAGAAAACTTGCAAAGGAGTTGTTATTTAGTGCTAAATTGACTGTTTGGCACCTAAAATTTCATGTTTAAGTACTGGAGGACCGGACTTATAAAAAAGTAACTTCCGTTAAGGAAGTCCGGCATTCTAAAAAAAGAACCGGAAAAAAGTGCCGCTTTAAAAAAAGTAACTTCTGGTACTAAAAGTGCCGGAAGTGCCGGAACTTTGCCCAACACTGGCTAGAAGCCATCTCCATGACTGCCATTCCACTCATGAGGCGAGCTTAAAGACCTGTCATCGTCACTTCCTGCACATGCCCTGGGCATCCAGTTCCCCAAGCATGTGAGCAACACTAAGCTGATAGCCTAGACTTATGTGCTACCCCTGGGTTGCACTTTGCAAAGGCGGCACCAGATGTTGATTGGCCACTGCTTGCGGGCCTACACATGGGACACTGGACCCTAGCTTGCTAACCTGCTGCTCAGCCTACCTTGTAGAAGACTCCACTGGGGCCAGGCATGCTATACCACTCTGACTGATACCTTTCTCACTGACTTGCAGGCTCAGGCTCTAGGCCTTACCCCTCAATCTGTAGCTAGGCTGGACTCAGCTGTCTTCTACCAATTGGTGCTTTGCTGACCCCTGAGCTAGCTGTTTAATAATAATAATAATAATATATACAATTATTTTTATATATTTGCAAATTGCAACAAGCAAGTAGGCCCTTATTTAATAAACTAGGCCTCTTTATTAGGCCAAACAGGGAAATAGTAAAATAAACCAAACACAAAAAAACTAGATGTATTTTATAATTAGAGTTTTAAATTAAATTAAAAGATAACTATAGGCTATAGATAGGGTGCCGACCTGGGACTCTGGGAGGAGCCACTTCATGTCCTCAATAATGCTTTGGGCCTTTGGATAGCTTGATGCGCTAGTGACCATGCTTCCAAAGTCAAGAGAATGGCCGACTCATGATTTGCTTCGGAAGGGTCGGTTTAGCTGTACCCAGTGAAAAATGATTCATGGATTCCACGTGGGTTCCACGTGGCCATGTGGAATTTAAATGTTTCTTTAATTTTTGCAAATTAATGACTTAAAGATGACATAATGGTATGCAAAGTATTTTTTATGCATTATTTTTTTATTTTTACTGTCCTAATGTTGATGTGGATTTTACAAGGAATTCATGAGAAATAAGCGTATATTGATTCAACATGGAATCCACTTCGATAAAAAACTGTGATACACCTTATTCAGACGTTTTTATGAAATTACTAAAATTAATTATTATATTTATATGCTTTTAAGTAAAAATTATTATCTAAAAGCTAAATTATAATCGGAAAATAAGATACTGTTTGTTAAAATAGACAAAATAGAAGTTAACAATAAAAAACGTTTCGTACGTTTTAAAATTAAATTAATTTTATTTTATATTCGTCAATGTCTTGGTCCAAGGCCTTGAAAGATAAAGTGCCTTGTTTATGGCTATTTAAGCACCTTAAAAAATTTAGTAGACCTAGCCTATAGGCAATAACTTACGAGTATAAGGCCATGGCCTCCATGGGATTAGAAATTAGATAAATCAGTATTTTATCATAGATAGGCCTAATACTTTTGGTAAAATCCATGATAAATTTATTTAGGCCTAGGCCCTATCCAATTTCTAGGAATCCCATGGCCATGTCCATAGATTGGCTACTCATTTTTTAACTTAAATAGGCCTTTAGAAGTTCATAATTTCCTCTTAGTCCTATCTATCTATTTATATGTATGCTTATTAGGCCTATTTTAAGCTAGGCCTATAACTATCAATTTAGGTCCTATTTTAATTAAGGTTGGGAGTTGGGACTAGCTTGACTTTGTGAATTGTGACTAGTCAATCTAGTTAATCTGTTAAAAATCTATTAATTTATGATTTTCTTCAAAAAAGCTTATTAGCATCTTTTGGACTTGTTGCATTTTTAAAAACAGTATTATTAATTATAATAAATAATTCTGCATTTACACTTGCAACTTGCTTTTGGCATAGCTAGCCTAGCAGATCCCTAAGGTTGCTATTATAAATAAATAATGATTATTGTAAATTTGATCTGATTTAGGCCAAGTCCAGAATTTAATAGCCATAGGCATAGGGCATAGGCCCCCTAGCTATTTAAGCTTAGGCCTAATGTTAAATCATACTAGGCCAGCAAATATAAAAAAACATGCATTGCTTTGCCTAAATACTTTATAGTTTAAAATCAATTTTAATATAAAAAATTAAATTTATAGAAACATATATTAATTATTTTTGTACTTATTATTTCATTGGTTCATTGATTGACTTAGGTAGGGTTTTCTTTTTTGCTAGAGACAAAGTGCAAAATTATATCCTATGCTCACTTTCAGGGTTTTATGATTTTAAGGCTTAGAATGCAATTTCTCTTTTTTCTTATATAAAGGCAGTGCAAATAAGGCTTCAACAGAAAAATAGGTAATGAAATCGCACCTAAACTGTATCCACTTTTTAATTTCAATTTTCAAGGTGCAATTTTAAAATTTAAGGCGCACATGCACACTTTGCGCATAAAAAAATAAACCTAGAACTTAGGCCTAGTTAATTTTAAAATAAACTTTATTAAGTATTCATCCTTAAATTAGTTTTATGAATTATATCAATATTATCTATCAATCTTAATTGGCAACAATTATTTTTCTATTTCATTTCAGCCTAACATTACATGGCCCATCCTCAAACTTGGATGTCACCTTGGTCTTGCCTTTGAAGAAGCATGCAAAGCTACTTGGAATTTGAATATAATATCTAGAATGCTACCTTTTGTGAAGCAATGGTAAGTTTTAGTTATAAACTGATTTTTTTCTGTCATCAAAATCTGTTATAAGATCAAAATCTATCAAAATCTATTACAAAATCTATCATCAATCTGTTATAAAATTCTGTAATTTAACCCCTTTCTTTTCTAAGGTTTCTCACCTAACCTGAAGAAGCAGCATTCTGGCAATTGGCAGCAGCATGTTTCTGACTGTTCTAATTCTGGTGCATTATATTATTGTTAATTAAATAATGCTATTGACAATGTCAATTTCAAATTATATATTATATCATATGCGCAGCGCAACTTTAAAGATATCAATATCTATATCAGTGTGTTTATTCTTTGTGTGCCAGTGACTCACTACTGTATATTATAAATACACCTTACTTATTGAGACATCCTTTTTGAATATATTTTTGTGCAGAAATATTTTTTCGCTATAGCTAGTGTTTTTATCTGTGTTTCAGTTTCTTTTATATGGTATTGAGATCTGGGGTTCATATGAAATTTTGAGATCTGATATTATTTTGAGATTTAGGATGCAACAATTTATTATGGCAACCAGTATAATGGCTGTTTACTCAATGACAATGTGGATTCTATGTGAAATACATAATTACTTCCATGTGGATCTTCCATGTGGAATCAATATCTCAATTCCACATGGATGGACGGAGACAAATGCACATATGGATTTCATATGAAAAATCCACATGGAATCCATATACTTTTTTTCACTGGGTATTAAAAGCTGGACACACTGGACACATTGGACATTGGACACTCCTTATTTTAAGGACTTGTGGATAACTATCAATTCAAGGACTGCCAAAAGCGTATGTAAAATTGTAATAAAAAACTCTTTTATAAAGACAAAGTATAAAATTAGTAAGTAGTCGTAGTAAATTTGGCTCAGGCAAGGAGCCTGTTTTGTCAGTATTATACGATGTACCTTAGGTATTTAGTATTTGTTCACAAGGTTTAAAATTTTTATTACCGCAAAGAAAAAACATTTAAATTTTGACTTTTGTTAAAATAAGGGGGGTGTCCAATGTCTCCAGTGTCCAATACTCTAGCTTTTATACAGACCCTGCTTCGGAATATCGAACATAGCGAAGATCTGTTTCAGCTGCTTGATTGTGCCTTCAGCTGTAATCGACTTCATTGCTATGACGATGGGGTAGCGCGAGTTCTGATCCACGCGATCACGAGGAAACGCCGACCGTTGACGGGCCCGACCATGCTGCCTTCGTAGCGTGGATTAGCGACAGTTTGGTTGTTAAAAGTTCAGTCTGTTGGCTGAATGCGTGACCGAGTTAGTCAGTTGGGAGATTCGTGGAGTAACTCCGGACACTCCGGACACTCGATGACATTGCAGCTGGAGCCACTGCATGTCGACCGTGAGCTGGCGTCGAGCCACTCATGGCAACAGCTTCCAGTCGCTTGCCGTTGATTGATACTGTCAGTAGCAGCAGTTCGTCTGTAGTCAGACAGAACACCTCATCGTCGCTCGGTAGTAGACTGCTGAAGCTCTCCGCGCCGGGTCCTACGCCGCCTTTGATCATCGAGGATGTGTGCATGCGGTCTCTTGAGTTTTTCTTGGAGATGCCGGCCTTGGCAAGGTGTCTTGGTTTGTTGTAGAAGCTGCAGATTTTCCCTACAGCCGCATCGCATCTTCGGTGTCCGAAATCGCCGCATTGGCAGCACGTTTGCCGATTGTTGGGTCTGAATAAAGCTGGCCTTGTCGATTTGCTCATCACCCAAGGAAGCCTCCATATGTTTCGCTGCAGCTCCCCACCTGCCCCACGCCCACGATCCGTTATATGAGTTTAGGGACGTTTTTTTCAAGCGCAGTGCATATGGGAAGCTTTAAAATTTCATTGTCATTGGACTGAGTGCAATGATCAGAGGGCCAAACTTTGCACAAATGTACGTATTTATTAATCCCCACTTGCTTTTCCTTGCCAGTTCATGCATATATGATAGTGTGGGGAGACAAGATGAAGTTCCGCTTACTTCATAGCTTGCTAACTGGGAAAATGATATATTGTCAGTAATACAGGATACTTGCTAAAATCTGTGTCACGATGTTGGCGTAGCGGCTAGCTATGGCTAAGACCCTTAAAAGGGCCGTTTTAGTCCCAAAATAAGTTGAAGTCAACTCTTGTAAAGCGGATTTTGTAGCGGAGCACTTGGCGATAAAGGCAGGAACTGCCGTAGTTGGTTTTATTGGTAGTATCAATATTAGGCTTGGTTATTACTGTCAATAGACAAACTATAGCTTTCTGGGCACTGGCGGCTGCAACAATGGTTTTTTGAAGATAAATTGAATGTGAAGTCAAGTGGCAGACGAATGATGCAACGGCGACGTAACGTGAGGAGCAATGGCAATGAGCACAGTGAAGGCAGTGAGACGCAGTAGGCAGGCAGATGAGCAGTGGCGAGGTTGGCGTCAGCCGTGGCGTGAGATAAGGAGGCTCGAGGCAGCCAGACAGAGAGAAGGAAAGCAAGGCCGCGAAGGGACGGCAGAACGAAAGGGGTGAAAAACCAGCCCGCCGCCAGACGGGGGGTTAATAAAGAGCGCAAAAGGGGGTAGCGTAAACACGGAGAGTTTTCATTGGCTGGCGAGAGAACTTGAAATTATCGATCGTGCCAAAATTTACAGACGAGCGCAAGGCCTACCAAATACACAGTGAATTAGCAGTTGATACAGATTATTTGCACGCTACTATAAGTAAACGTTAAAATAAACTATTGGAGAAATTAATATGAGAAATTGCAAGGGAAACTATAGTCCAACGGCCCTTTTGCGGGACCACTTAAACTAGCAACGTCACAATCTGCTTTAAAATCTTTGCAAGCAAATCATTGTATTCAATCGCTGTGCCCGACTTTGTGTCGCCTATCTGCCTCGATCGATATGAGAAGCATCCAGCAGTCTCCATGCAAAAATTTTCCCCACCTGCGCAGCTGGAGCTTCCATGGAAAAGTGGATCTCTGCGATTCCCCGAAAGTTGCGCAGCGATCCAAAGTACAACTACCGGCTCTGCTCACTGCAATTTTCAGAAGGGCATTTGCAACCAACTCTAGATCGTCTCTCGGGACTCCTAAATCGAGTCGTAAATACTCCGCGTTTAATTGCAAATGCAGATGGACAATAAAAGCGACAGAAAAACTTCTGATGCCGTACCCAGCATTTTCCAAACTACTTGAGTTCCTATTTGAGCATACAAACGCGCCATCCTACTTGAGCAAAACTATTCCTGAGGAGCGACCTACCCCCATGACGCGACACCTGCTCAGACTCGACGAGAGAGGGCTATGCGTTGCTGTGAGGATCATTGCTCGAAAGCGATGTCATTAACTGGGGGCTTCCACGATCTACTGGCTTTCCAGTTGCCCGCCACAAAAGGCTGTAAATCTTTTTCTGCACTAAAGAAAGGACAGTTTCGTGAATAATACTACTCAAAATTGGGTATCATAAAGTTCTGAATGTTTTGCATTGAATGGTGCAAAGCGTTCTTTGACTTTTACTTATAAAGTTTTCAATCATAGAAATGAAAAACCCTGCTTTCCAATTCGGCTTTTATACAAGTACGCACGTGCTGATTATTAAGTTAACATATAGAAATCTATTTTCTGAAAGAACAGCTCTATGAATATCAATAGAGCTATAAATAATTAGGCTAATGCATAAAAAGAAGAACATTACGTCTGCCACCAACTAAAAGCAATTGGGATCTGGATGTTACGCCTGGGTGACCGCCCTTTTTGCGGCCACATCCGCCCGGGCAGCACACTGCTATGGGTCATTGTCCGGGACAAACTGCTGTAGTGTGAGCATCTTTTGCAATAGCCTTGTATTCTATTAATTAGGTTTTGCATTATTGTTATTGAATTGTTATTTTGCTTTAGTTTAGTCATGCGTTTTTGGTGTACTTTTTTCTTGTTAGTTAGAGTTTATTTTGCGTAAACAGGCTAGAAGTCAGACGCCAATTGTGACGCAGCGGAGGGTTGAGTTTTCTGCGAACCCCAGCTTTGCGCGGCCAGCCAATCAGAACCGGCCTGGACCCTGGCACGCGGCAAGTTCCAGTTCTACCCGGCGCCGCGGGCACAGTGCAAGTCGGCTTAGCGGGCGGCCGGCCAGACGACCACCACCCGGCTTGAGGGGGGGTTTTGAGGGTTTGACTCTGACTGTATATGAAAGTGTGTTTGGCAATCGGATCTCACTTTTTTTTCCCTTTCTCGCTTTCTTTCCCCGGTTTTGATTTTGTCCCGGTTCCCCGGCTGCTCGCCCGATCTTTTCGGTTGCGCTTTGAGGCGCTTGAGTTCGTGACCCCGGTCCATATTTTTGTTCCCCGCCCGACCGCCTCAGTCTTGTAGCGTAACGATTCGGCATCCTTGTCTGACGTCGTCGCTATCAAGCGCGGTTAGATAGAGACCGTCGGATCTGATCAAGTACGCGGCCTCGACCCCGAGGGCCTCAGTGTCACACTGAAGGGCAGCGCTGATAGAATTTAGTCAGTGCTCCGTTGAACGTTCGATTCGGCAGGGCTCTCGTTTGAGTGTAGGTCCTGGTTTAGGCCAGGGGTTAGAAGTCTTCTCCGTGGTCGTGTTCGGTTCCTCTCTTCTTCAGCTGAGATCCGTTTGCCAGTGCGTAATTAAATCATTATTACTAATCGTTGTCTCGTTATCATTTTCCGCTATTATCAGTTCGAAATTATCTGCGCCGCAAATTGCATTGAACCTTGTAACTTATTATAGCTTGTCAAATTAAACCGTAAATAAAGTTTAGCTATTCTCAATAGGATTATCACTCTCTAAATCTTTCGGTTCGTGTTCCCTCGTGTTCTTTCTTTTCTTGTACTGTACCTGCGGCTATTGGAGAAAGACTGGTAGGACTCGCCGACCGGCGATAGGCAATTAGGGTCAATAGCTTTAAAATCTCCGAACGCTCCAAGTAGGTTTGTCTAGGGCCTAAATAATTGCTCACCGTGCATGCTATTTATCTAATTGCCTTATTTATCACACTGCTATGAGTCATTGCCCGGGACACACTGCTATGAGTTATTGCCCGGGCACACTGCTATGAGTCATTGCCCGGGCACACTGCTATGAGTCATTGCCCGGGCACACTGCTATGAGTCATTGCCCGGGCACACTGCTATGAGTCATTGCCCGGGACACACTGCTGTGGGTCATTGTCCGGGACACACTGCTATGAGTTATTGCCCGGGCACACTGCTGTGGGTCATTGTCCGGGACACACTGCTATGAGTTATTGCCCGGGCACACTGCTGTGGGTCATTGTCCGGGACACACTGCTATGAGTTATTGCCCGGGCACACTGGTATGAGTTATTGCCGTCCGAGCGGGCCAAAAACACCGGTTTAAATAGCCGCCAACTGGACCGCAGTTTGTTATAATGGGACACGTCGATTCTGATTGGCTAGCCGATTTGTTAAAATGAGCGTCGAATTTTCTGATTGGCTAAGCTTGTTGCTACCCAGAATCACGTGACCGGGAGATCCTATCAGTTCCCTCGGGGTCGTAAAAACATGACAGGTGCGGCCATAAATCACTCAAAATCGCAACAAAATGATTTATGACTTTTCGCGTAGAATTGACAAAAATTAATGAAAAAATATACATTAGGAAGGTCTTATTAAATAAAAAGTGAAAATAATGAAGAGAAATCGCTAATTGCTAATCCCAAAGTACTTTTAGGGGTAAAACCCATAGCTGTCAAAGCTGTCACACGCTTGAGTGAACACGAACAATAGGCCCTGACCTCATAAATCTTAATGGCCTGTCAAAATGATAAGAAAAAAGCTATTATTCGCATCCCCTCAGACCATCTGGCGCCCGCCTCAACACTGAGTGAGGCGCAGGTGGCTGTCAGACCAGTTTCGAAAGCGATGATTTATGACCCAAAAAGCTGCGCCTATGTTATTATGACTACTAGTATGACCAAACATTATATCTAGTATAGATTCTATGACAATTCGCAGAAAAAGGACAAAAAATGCCCATTGCCCACTGTTAGTAGGCTAGTAAGTTTATAGCCCATGTACTAGCGTGGGATTTGGAAAATAGTGCGTCCTCATCACTATGATTGTTTGTTACTTTTGTTTTTTAGCTTAAATCACATATACATGGCAATGAGGTTATAACAGTTGTTACTACTTGCTCATGACTTTGCGCACGCACCGTTTTGAACAAATTAATTACAAGGATAGCGCAGCATTCATCTGCAGCGTCAAAACGACGACTCAAAAGCTTTCAAAGGCTGTCTTGAGCTCGAATTTTACATTCAACTTTGCGTCAAAAAATCGCAGCTACTTATCAGCTTTACAATGTTAGTAGTGCAAGCGCATTTATTTTTGCTTTCATAGAGAACTGCTGATTCGCCATTCTGCGTATATTCTGTGATCTATATGGCAAATTGCTAATAATAGTTCTATATAAAATCAAAAGTATAGTTTAAAACAAGTATTATTTGCATTATTTACGCATTAATTAGGCATTATAATAAATTGTGATTACATTACATCAGATTTAATGGCATTATAATGCGCATTTAAAATGCATTATTTTTGCATGAATCCCTACAAGGGTATAGACTGAGCTATATACGAGTCCCACCACGTGTAAGTGGCTACAAGTTGAAGAGTCGTCTTCTTTTGCTCAAGCTTGTAAATTTGCTTTGAAAGCTTATAAAAAGCTTGATAGAAAGTCCTTGATAGAAAGACGTATCGACTATTTTTTTGCTTCGAGATGCTTTCTCTGCCTCCTCAGGGACGTAGACACTTGTACCATAGACGATAAAGCATCATAACGAGTGTACATGAGTTAACTGAAGGCATCTGCATACTCAGACGACAACGAAGGTCCGCCAAATTACTGATCCAAGACACTTGTAACATAGACCATAAAGTGAATAGATACAAGCCTGTTATACTTGTACATTTTTGGCTAAAATCTACAAGCAGACTTGTAAAACACTCTTGCTTGTAACTTGTACCTTGTAGCTATTCTCATCATATGAAACGCACCCCTGGACTAAGCTTTATATATACGGCCCAATGAATAAGTAAACTGACGCATACTGCCTTAACTGCTTTTGCTTCTAATGTTGTGTTTATTGCTTTTGTTCTAAGCAGTGCTAAATACGAGTGTATAGCTTTTGAATATCGTTTGTTTCGGCCATAGACTTATTCCGTGCAACAATCTGGCTTGATTGGTATACCTCTAAACCCCCCCCCCCCCCAAAGTGATAAAGTTTGTATTCGTCCTCCTTACGAGTATCTATAAATTTCTATAAATTTCTTGCTGTTCTGATAAAAGCTATCATAAATTATCTTTCTGTTTTGTTTAACAGTTTAGGATAAGTGTTGAACTTTCGATATGCCGAAAGAATTTCGTTTCCTATCAGGACTGAAGCTAGCGACAGCTGCGTTGATAATATGCATCACAGCGACTGTGTTGATCACAAGGATGCATCACAAGAAGCTAAAACTGCTGTATTGGTATGCAGACTCGACCGTTGCAAGCATCAACAGCAGCACAGCTGAAAGGACTTTGTTAAACTGGGCATTGCATCGCAATGCCTCTCAGTCGAGAGAAATTTTGCGTCACCTCTTCGAAACGGGCGTCTTCTTGGAGCTCGCAAAGGCGGTAAAACCGATGTACACAGGCAAGTAACTCTAATTTAGATTCCCGTAACTATTTATAAATTATCCAATTGGTGTTGGTGCCACCTTCAGGGCGATGAGGTCAGAGCGGGCTTGCAGAGCAGCATGCAATTTCACTGCAGCATTGCCAAGCTCTACTGCACCAGATTTTTATGGCAAAGCACTGTAATCAACACGCTTAGTGAGCAGAAACCTATACTATATGTTATGCCTCAAAAAGCGATCTTAATTCTTTAACTGAACGCAAATCTAGCGGTTTGGGGCCTTGGACCACAGGGACGCGGATCTGTCTCTAGTCGCTGGAATAACTTGTAGACAGCGATTCTAAAACTGGGCGGAAATATTCTTTCAAATGAGGGAAAAAGCTACTAAATTCATAAACACGTGTAAGTAAATGTGTTAATAGCTAACAGCTAAATGCTCAAATATTTTCTATTTTCCTATTCTTTCGATTGAAGTGGCTCCTCTGCTGTCGGAGTACTATCCGGACGGGTTGAGCCTAGCCGGTCACCAGTTTCGAACCATGGACGATCGTGAACTCAGCGCTTACCGGATCGTCTCAGCTATTCGGGCGAGTAGCAGCAAACTGCAACCAATTCCAAATGCTGTACACTTTTTCTTGTTCTATCCGAGGCAGCGCTACGTCGAATTAGAGTTTCACCACTACGTGGCTCTCCTCAGCGCAGCCTGGTTATCCGGAACTGACTTCGTCATCCTGTGGTGCAGCGCTATGCCCGATGGGCACTACTGGCACCAGTTGAAAAGTAATCTGACTGCGCACGGCAAGCAGAACCAGCTGCTGCTAGCAACGAGACCGCTGCCCAAACGAGTGTTCAATCGAAACGTGAGAGTCATCGAGCATCAGGTGGACGTGATGAAGCTGGAAACTGGCATCACCATCGGTGGTATTATTTTGGACACGGACGTATTAACTTTACGCTCTCTGCAACCACCGAGACGGTGAGTAAATTTGAACTCAAATTGAGCGGCAACAGTCTGCAGCTAGTCGGAGGGGCCAATGAGTGGAGCCAAAAGTTAAAGTGGACAGTAGTATTGGACAGTAGTATAAATGCTTCTGACTGCGGGGCACAGACACGTAAGTTCGCACACACAAACCCACACAGAGAGCTGTACAGCCGTTGACTTTCTCGCTGTCACCATAAGTACAAATTACCAGCATGTGCTCCGTGCTAGGGGTGTTCGGGGTTCGGGGTCGGGTATCGGGTTCGGGGCTAGGTGTTCGGGTTCGGGTTTTCTGGTCGGGTTTAGGGTCAGGTTTTCGGGGTTTTCGGATTCGGAGGAAAAATAAACTTTAGCTATTTTAAAAATAAATTTCTTTTAATGTCGTTATAGAACGCTTTTTAAGTATAAAAAGGTGAATATTTAAACTTCGAAAACCGAAATAATGCTTGAATTTAAGTTTTCAATTACAAATATAGGGTTCTACTTATGAAATCTATGAATCTATGGATTCTCGCTGGCCGCTGGACTATGCTTGTGGATTTAAAAAATCCCTTTATTTTTCTAATTGCATACATTTTTATTAAACACATGAATTGCTGATGCCAATGGCAATGGCACATCGTCCCGTAACATTTCTGATTTCACACATCGACGATTCGACAGGATTATTCGACAAATCGGCATTCCCTATCGTTACATTCACCCACAAATTTAAGGGTATTCAACCCTTTATTTTCAACTCTTCATTAAGCTACACTCAAATTTTGTACTAACAATGACAACTTAAACCCAAGTTGGTAAACATTTGGATCAGTGGATGTTACAAAGTCAATACTAAGGTCTTAAGAATGAGGAGTCAAATTATAGGGAGGAGAGGAGTGAAGACTTGAGATTGCTAGCTGATGACTAGAAACAGGAGAATAGGAGTCAGGACGGCAAATGAGAACGAGAAGTAGACTACTAGAGGTGCCTCAGGACGAGTAACTCCCTTCAGTCGTTACTCTTGTAAAAATGATCATCAGAGAAAGCCTGAGATGAAGCGTTCTCCTTTTAGGTAAAGTTCGGGGTCGGGTCAGGTCGGGTTTCGGTCCGGGTCGGGTTTCAGGTTCGGGGTAAATGGAACCCGAACACCCCTACTCCGTGCCAAGTGGGCAATTCGTACTCACGACCGTGAATCGTACGAAAAGTCCCCGATTAACCTGACTCTCCAAAATGGCCTTGCACCTAGCCTGACCTAAAAACTCGAATTGAGGCTCGTTCACACGGCCATGAGGCCATTTTTTGTAGACATGTACATAAAGTTGCTTTGTAGCTCAAATATGATCAGTTGTTTGATTTAATTGCTTATGTGATGGCTGTGGGAACGAGCTTGAATTACTTTCTGCTTTCCAAAAGTTAAAAACTGCAAGCAAAATAATAATTGAGTATAAAAATAGATTACAGTATGCAGTAGACAACTATTCGATGTATTAATGGTATATTCTTCTGCAATCGGGATGCATGATATCGGTATAACACGCGAGCGCCGGTAGGCGCGAGTCGTGTTATTCCAATATCATGCATCCCGACTGCAGAAAAGTGCATTCCCCTAGTGCCATCTTTAGTTGCTGCAACATTGACGTTGTTGACAGCGCGCGCTTGGCATCAACGTTGACATAAAAATGTTGCTGAATTGTTGCAGGAACATTGATATAGAAAAAGATTTCAAATGTGTGAATTTCTGGCAATTGAATTATTGCAACTCGTTTAGATTCGGGAGCTCCTTAAATTAAAATTGTACGGAGTTATTCATTTATGTAATTCTAATTCAGAAGAATCTGTTTCTTTAATGTATACGTAAAGATTTGTTAAATGTAGCTGCTACAGTTTTTACTAACCAACTTGATTTAATTTCTACCGTCAGGCACATCGACACGGATTTCTAGCTGCAAAAAAAATCGTTGCTATTTAGGCCTACTGTTTACCTAACTTTCTATTTGACTTTTTGTTTAGCTTTTTATTTGGTTTATTGCATGTTTGCTTAGCTTTAAAGTTGGCATAAGTCGAAGGCCTAGAATACAAAAACGTAACTAAAATTAATTAGATAAAAATCTGTTGTTGCAAAGCTCTTCCTACTACACTAGCCCTTGAATTTAAACTTAAAGAACATAAAAATATTATTGCCTAGGCCTTAGCCTGGCTACTATATTAAGTTGGGAATGCCAGTTTTTTTGTTTGCTCCTGGGATTACAACCATAGCTTTTTTTGTTTACTTGATTGTAACTTGCAAAACTACCCAAGAGATAGACAAAGATCAAGTTGAACCTGAAGTTGCAAATAATCAGGACCAGGCCCTTAGTGGTCTAGCATCTAATATTGTATTTTTGTCTGGGCCATCTGCTTCTGCACCTACTCTAAGTGAAGACACAGTTGTTGTAGGTAAATAATAATGCAATGAAACTCTGTTTCTAATATATATTTTTTATGCTTATCTAATATATAAAGTATTTTGATTATGTTATGCTTAGCCTTATTTAGGCCAAACATTTGTTAGTATAGGCCTAATACTTAAGGTTAGTTAGTATAATATGTTGCTAGGCCCTATAATATAAATATAATACAAACTCATGTTGTTGGTATAAATATGATTATATATATATATACTAACTATTTTTAGTTCAAGTTTGCCTCAATTATATACCATTTGGTATAGTCTATTTATATATCTATATTAGGCCTATTGCTCTATATCATAAAATGTTTGTCTAAACATTCCTTTATTATAAGAAGTAAGACTAAGACTGCCAAAATAAAGATTAAAGTGTAGATTGCAAATATCAATAAGTTTTTTTGCATTTTGGATGTAAAATAGACTTAGAAATGATTAAAGAGCAAATTTCAACTATAAATAAAAAGTGTTGCAAATCATAGATTTTTTGTATAAGATCTATAGTTCAGAACACTATATGTGCCCCACAAAAAAACTGTCAACATTCTTTTAATGCCAATATATACCATTTATAATACTTTACACAAAACATCTAAATTGCTAGGAATAAGTGATGGAACATGATGGGTGATTTAGATATTTAATTTAAATGAGATGAGCTAAAAACTAAAAATAACAGTTATAGTTATATTTATATAATGTTATATATATTAAAAAAACAAAAGTAAACTTTGTGCATTTTTGTTAAAAATCATGACTTTTAACTTATAAAAAACAGAATTCAGTTTTGCATTAATTTTATATCAAATTTTATAGTAATGTATGCATGGACAACTATTGTAACAATTATTAATAACATAACTTTTCATTCTTTGTGTGTCACAAAAATATTAAACATATATGCCAAAAGCCTTAGAAAATCACTTTTTGTGTATGCCAATGTATGCTAAATTTCTTGAGTGTACCCTAGAAATTTCTGGGGTACAAGATGCCTTCTTCTGGACTATGGTATAAGATTGTTTCATAAGAAATGTTATATTTAATAACTAGCTAATGATAGCTAAATTAATTTAAATAAAACAAAATTTATTGAAAAGTTATTTGTTGGATATGAAGTGCTAGTCAAAATTCAAGAGACTTGAGTATCAAGCTTAAAAGTATATAATGCTGGCTATTTGTATTCAACCTAATTTGTTAATTTTTATATATGCTCCTAAAGACCCTATATTAGTTTTATTATTTATTATATTTATTAGTTTTAGTTCTACTATATTAGACCCTAAATCAAACCTTGCCTATAAAAATGTTTGCTATGCTAAATGATGAATTTGGTGTATTTGGGATTTGTTCATAATGATAATTGTCAACTTGATTTATTTTTGCTTTTGGCAAAACTTTGAGTAAATTTTTTTATCTATAATGCTTCTGTTTGGAGAAAATAAAGCTTGCAATGTTGTTAAACAATTATTATTTTCTTTAAAGCACAAGATGCAAGTTTTAGGAAATTTGTGGATTGTATATTAGATTTGTAATATAAACATATTTTTTGCTATAATTTATATTATATATATGTTGCAATAAGCATATACTTATGTTGAGTACTCATTATCAAGGGTATGATCTTGATACTCTGACAGTTTCTTGCTAGGTCTTGCTCAAGGTATTGAAGGCATAGAAGGCTTCATTATGCTGGCGTAATTATGAGGCTTTCATTTCATCCATTTCTCTATAATTTGTCTAGGTTTTTCCTCAACATCTGTTCATGGAGCCAGTAAGCGAACAGTCCAACGACATATTAAGAGAAGCTACGAGGAAGCTGCAGTTATGCTGCATTGCCCATGTCACACTGAAGATCCAAGTCAACAGCCAACTGAGCCTATGGCAGAGCTTGGAATTCATGCTGCTCCTGAGCCCACAGAAGAGTCTCAAATGGAACTTGAATACCAGGAGATGACTAGTGATGATGTTGGTAAGATTGAATGTATCTATTTTTTATAATAACCCCTAATTGCTTTCAACACTTTTTATTGACATCTTAGTGTGCTTGATCCTCTAAACTGAATATGAACCTTACACCATCCATTATTCATTTCTGCTTTACAAATAAATTAACTTAAATTTTTTCTGTAACTTTGAAAGTTAAACAAAAATTTAGAGTAAAAATGTGATTTTATCAACAAGTATGTGCATAATCTTTTTAATAGTTTTTGATAATACTCTAGCTATTTATTTCTTACATTTAGGAAACCTGACTTCTTCAACGATTGAATCAGCCCTTCATTCTGATGACAACCAATGTGCGAGACTCGAGGCCATGCTTCGAGACTGGGTTAAAGCAACAGGCCCAGAAGTGCCGTGCGTGAACTACTTGCTTCAGAATCTACAAGACGAGTTTCCTGGTCTAGCTGCTGACTATCGTGGACTAATGACTACACCAAGGGAGCTTACTTTTCGCTATGTCAACCCAGGGCGATATTATCATTTTGGCGTTAAAGCTGGTCTTGACTTTCTCCTGAGCAATATTGGATCACGCTCTCGTCTGGATTCCTTGAACCTCCACCTTTTTGTTGATGGTGCAAAAGTGCACAATAGCACTACCTATACATTGTGGCCTGTGTTGGGTAGAGTTTCGAATTTGTCTCATTCTGTTTTTATAATCGGGCTTTACTATGGAACTGGCAAACCCCTCTCTGCTTCGGACTTTCTTGCCGACTGTATTACTGAATTGCGTGATTTGATGGCTGATGGATTTGTCTCTACTGTCACTTCAGAGTCAGATCTCATATTACCTTTTAAACTTTCAATGATTACCTGCGATTCACCAGCACGCAGCTTTGTAAAAGGAACAAAAGCATGTTGGGGATACTTTGGTTGCGACAAGTGCACTGTTGAAGGGGACTTTTGTAATGGAAGAGTGACATTTTCTGACCTAAGTGCTGCACTACGAACTGACTTTGGCTTCAGAGGTGATGTATACCCAAATCATGTTCTTCTACCAAGCCCTTTTTTAAGTTTGCCCATCGACATGGTTCATGATTTTCCTCTGGATCCAATGCACTTAATATACGAGGGTATTGTTCCTAAATGTTTAAAATTCCTCGGTAAGGGACGCTTGCCCCATCGAGCATCTGGACCTAATATTCGTCAGATAAGTGCTGATCTGTGTTCTATTTCGTCTTGCATTCCGCATGATTTTGCACGAAAGCCACGGTCGATTGAGTGCGTGGGTCTTTGGAAGGCAACTGAGTTTAGATTGTTTATTTTGTACTTGGCGCCAATTGTTTTAGCTGGAAACGTCCCTGAATCTGTGTATCAATTATTTCTTTCTCTGCATTCGTTTGTTTTCCTATTGTCGCATCCTTTGGTTTGTCAAACGTACTGCTCTTATGCCGAAGATTTGGCAAAGCACATTGTTAATGAATGTGCAATTATTTGGGGTGACGAGTTTATCGTGTACACTGTGCATTCAATAATTCATATTCCTTCAGAAGTTCGTCGACGTGGTCCGTTGGATAGTTTTAGTTGCTTTTGGGGCGAAAATTTTATCCGCTTTATTACCCAGTTTGTTCGCAGTCCACGTTTTGCTCTCGAGCAGACTGTGAAGCGAATTCTGGAGAGAGATGTGACTCTCGGTTTTTTTCCTAAGCACATGTGTTCTATTCAGTCGCCTTTTGAATATTCCGGTCCAATTGCATCTTCGAATGTAGACTTCTCATTGCAAGGAGTTCAGACATTTGGTATTTACCGTAAAGTTAGTCTTGTATTGCGTGGAACGTATATATCTGTTGCTAATCCAGACTGCTATATTTTAACTCGAGATGGATTTGCAGTTGTAGTCACTCATATAATTTCTACTGATGTCGGTTGTATTTTCGTTGGCAAGAAATTTATTCAGCAAACCGCCCTCTACGACGAAACTTTCGACTCAATGTCTCTGCACATTTCCGTTGTCAATACTTTAAGCAACTCACTCGTAACTGTACGATGGACTGATTTCTATGGTAAAGCGATGCTTGTAAGTCTCAAAAATCGTTCCTGCATTCTCCCTATTTTACATACATTGGTCGACTGTGCGTAGCTTCTACGCACATCAAGCATTTCTCTGCAAATGTTTGGAAGCAACTGAATGAACTCTCTGTCTGACTTCTTCTAGCTAGCTGCTTTCTCATTCAGCAAATGTTGGTTTCATTTTTAGCCACTCCCACTGAGTAAGCAGGTAATATTAGAAAATATAAATGTTTGTGGGAAGAACATACTATCATTTCACGCTGTCACTAATTTCATGCTTTCATATTAAATTCTTTCCAACAATCGCATATAGACCTAGACATGATTAGGCATAGACATGCGAAATATATGACAGTCCCTTTTTAGATGGTTTTCTTTGCTTCGCAAAATGGTTTTGCTGTTTGTTAACAGATTTTTAGTGAAGGTAGGCTTCTGAAATATATGCGTTGCGTTTTCACCCATAGTACTATAAAATAATAAAGGAAAATGTGTTCCGATCCGATAGCTTTTCTAACTTTGCTTTGTTTCCCTCCAACTTTTATTTCAGCATATTCGGGCCAAGTCTATGAATGAGTCTAAACGACCTGAATGCATTTGTTGTTGTTCGCTTCAATGAAACTGAAGAAATTGAAATCGTTCGTCGTTCCTGGCTTCAGGGCAGCGACAGCGTCTTGTGCCCTCCCCTGAAAAAGTTCAAGGCTTGCTTGACAAACCAGTCGAAGTCAGTCCCAGACGATAGTTGGTTGCCTTACAAAGTCGACATCATTGGATCGAGAGGTGAGTTTATGTGCTAATGCAGAATTATTTTCAAATAGGTAGATTATATATGATATGCCTATGATTACATATGAAGCCAGTCTTAAGTGCAATTATTGTACTATTTTCTTGTATACATTAGAAAAAAGTACTTCAATGTGGCTCCTATTATCTACATCGGGGGGTTGATATTTTTTCTTGTTTAATTAGATGTGGGATGACTAAGTCCCACGTGAAAGCGAATTTTCATAGCTAATAATAAAGGATGTAATTTTATATAGTGTACATGTACATGTGTCTATTCCCCTTCATGCAGATCAATTTCCCGCTGCTGTCAACCTGCGGAAGCGGTACGAGAGTCGGGGAGAAGTTGATTCTACTGATATAGATGCTCCACGAAGAATTCAAGTTGTCGACCACTATTACAATGAGAATTTCGACATTGAGACTCGAAAAACCGGCCGAAAGAGAACGACAAAGAGCAAATCCTCTACACTGGGTAACAGCCGGAGTGCTGGACAGTCGTCAGCGCCACCAAAGTTTCAACCTGATGGCACGAGGCCACCTTTGACAATAAGCAGCAGTTCGAATTTGGCTTCCATCCAACATGAAGCCATCTTGGCAAGCGCAGTTCATGCTACTACATCGAGTCTGAGCCCGTTTTCACAGTCTTCTTGTGGCAGCTTCAGCACCAGCACCAATTTAGCTGCAGCTGCCGCGGCCTCTCCGATGGGGCATGGAATCCAGCACCATCCTGCTTCTGCTGCAGCTGCCGCGGCCTCTCCGATGGGGCATGGAATCCAGCACCATCCTGCTTCTGCTGCATCTGCCGCGGCCTCTCCGATGGGGCATGGAATCCAGCACCATCCTGCTTCTGCTGCATCTGCCGCGGCCTCTCCGATGGGGCATGGAATCCAGCACCATCCTGCTTCTGCTGCATCTGCCGCGGCCTCTCCGATGGGGCATGGAATCCAGCACCATCCTGCTTCTGCTGCATCTGCCGCGGCCTCTCCGATGGGGCATGGAATCCAGCACCATCCTGCTTCTGCTGCAGCTGCCGCGGCCTCTGCGATTGGCGTTTACGACGCGAGCCGTGCAGACATATTGGACTTTCTAGTGACAGCCGTGCGGCGGATTGAAAGTAAGCCAGCTAAAAAAATTTCTTTCGCTACTGAGGCGCTGATATAAGAAAATTTAGAAGTTCTAATCCGAGCTCTTCATTTCCAGAATTAAGTAAAGTTACGATTTAAATTAAAATGGCGTAATGCACTATTAAACATTCAGCTCCGCATGATTCTGAGTTTTGCTGCGATTTACACTTTTTAATTTGTACTTAACGTTTCGGAGGTTCATCTGGTTTGTATAGAGAATAATCTATTTGAGTCACTAACTGACTATTATCCCTGACTGGCTGATACATCTTCTCGATAATTTTCTTCATTTTAGCAACCCAGCGCGCGATGCATGGTGCGATTTGTGGCCTGGCTACAGAGGTGAAAGACTTTCACCTGCAGTTTCTTGCTCTGCAGAACTCTTCGTCTCGTAGTACAGGTGCAAACTCCAGCAATGCCCAGCACGGCCAACAGCCAACCGACAGGCCTATACTTCAAGATCTGCCATTTACCGAAGTCGATAAACTGACTGAGTGGGCCACACGACTAACAAGTGATCGAGGCTGCTTAAATGATGCAGTGAGTGCTAGTATTTTGTATGATTTTTATCATTGCACGATTTACAAAAGCGACTGGATGCCGCTTAACTGCCGCATGTATTTTATGAGAGAATATAACACATTACAAGACATGACTATTAATGTGTAATGTCTTGTAGTTTATTAATTCAATTTCTAGTCTACCATTCGAATTCATTCCACACATTTCAGTTTCTGTTCTTCAAGCGGCTTACCAGCAAAACTCTAATGAAGTCCGTCGCTAATATCTTATACCACATCATGGATGACAAGCTTGCTCATCAGTTCAGTCTCCGTGGTGCCAAGCGTTCTGGCGTTTCCAAGTATTGCTTTGAGTCAACTGGCCTGCTGCCTTTTATCAAAAGTAAGCAACATAATGGTGCTTAGGATTTTGTCTCTTCTATGATAAAATGTGTATTTAAGCTGCTTAGTTAAATATATATCAATTCTGTACGTCCATATCTAGATACTAATCTACTTTGGGTAAGCAAAACTAATGGGCAGTATTTACCTACTTTTAGACGTCGTGTGGAGTGTTCACAAAGACGCCAAAGGCGAGGCCATTGAATCCGCGGTGGGCGAACATCTGCGCCACTCAGGCACTCGGTTCCGCCGAAAAAGGTGCTCACAGCAGTCCGCACAGCGTCCGACTGGAGAACTTCGGAACTCGGCTGCAGGCCCAAGGAGCACTCGGCAAAGCGGAGGTGACGGCGCAGACATGAACACTGACGGCGATGCAAGTGGCGAGAGCGACAGCAGTTCTGACGACGAGGGCGCTCACGACAGCAGCGAAGATAATGACAATGGCGGCCAACGATTTGAAGTCATCAACGTTGACGGTTGTACACTTACTCAACTTTGAGTAAATAGGAGTTCAGACTTCACGGGATTGGTGGCTTAATAAAACTAGTTGTTCTAAGTTCTAAGAACAAAGATCAGTATAGACTCGCTCTAGGTTAGGTGAATCTCTTTGGAGGCTATAGCTGTTTTTAATCATCGCCATCAGATCTCTAGTTATCTTTGCATCTTTTCTGAACGACATGTCTGTTTTGCCAGCATGCAAATAGCAGTTGCCATTAATAATAGTTTTGCGAATCTCTTATTTTCCTGCTAACTTTTTTATTCATTAAAAGAAACACTGCAGGTTGCAGCTTGCAGTCACACACAAAGATACACATCATGCGCATCTAATGTAGTAAATATTTTTATTGCTTTCTTGACCTACTATAATGGTAACCGTCTGATCTGATGTGTTTACGATAAAACAAAAAAAATTAATGGTGCTCATTAGCTAATCTTCGCAGACCTTTAAATCGAAACGTTTTTTGCTATTTTACTTATTCTTTTTAGCAAATGCTAAGTCATGGCCGTATTTTCGTATTATTTCAAGATGTAGGAGTCTCGATTTTTGAACCTGTGTGCAAGCTACAGATTTTTTACTATGTAGTCAGTGTTACTACCGGTAGAAGTTCCTTAACAACAATCCAAAATTAATGCATGGCATGCGAAAGAAAGACATAAGCAAGTGTAATAGTAGAGTCGTCGTATATTATAGAATGAAAGTGATACGAAATATATGTAGTATATAGAATAATACACATACATTAGATACTACTAATAGTAGACACGACGACTACATGTTGCACAGATGTTGATGTATGTTGATTTTGCAATGTTGATGCGTCAACCATTCTGCAACGTTGTTTTGCGCGACAAACGGTCGCTTCTAGCAACGTTTACCACTTGTTGCGCGTCAACATTTGTACAACATTCCCGCAACATAAATGGCACTAGGGGATTGACTAGTGTTTCCAAATAGGCTAGTTGTTTATGATCGAGAAAGACAACGCAGTCTCAGTAGAATCTGTCTAGTTCAATTTTGTTATGTCATTTATCTCTCTCCCTCGCTGCCTTCTGATTGGCTCTCAGTTCTCGCCTCTTTCCTCGGTTGCGGACTCCACCCCACCCCCTGTCTTATCTTACACCCCCTCCAGTATATTTGAATAAATATACCCGTTTAGGCCCTGCGCTTCGCTATCGTTTTTTTCCGAAGCCTCTCCAAGGCCAATCTTTAAAACCGTACCGTTTCTCCGAGAAGACCGCTCGAGGATATCGATTCCTTCAAGAATTTATGAAGAAACTTAGTGCGAGGGCCGGTCTAAGCAAGGTCTACACTAATCACTGTATTAGGTAAGTAAATTTCGTTTTCCGATATGGTATATAAATAGTATATAAATAGTATATTTATAAATAATAGTTTTAACTAGTTCATGTAAAATTACTTTCCTTTGATTCTCCCACAGAGTCACTAGAGTGTGGGGAAATCCAAAAATCGGGGGCAAGTTTTATGAAAATTCGTTTTTTGGCAATTTGAAAGCAATAAAGCTATAAAATAAATTTATTCAAGTTTTTAAAAAGTAAAAAAGTCTATTAAAGCACAAATTATTTTCGTATAGCTTTATTTTTAATAAAATGATTTGTTAAAACGGTAAGTTTAATTACGACCTAAAATGAGTCTAATGAAAATGATTGAAAAGCTATAATAATGTATTTTATTAACTTTAACTATATTATAATGTTACACTCTATAATTCTACAACATATTTAACATTATTTTAAGGTTTTATTTGTTTATCACTTTCGTTACTCTTGACAACGTGTATTTTGTAGAGTTCGTTTGCAATAAATTGTATTCAACGTAAGTTTATTATTTAAACATACAAATTCCCGTAAGGATCGGAAAATTGCATTTTACTCAGCTTCTACTGAAGCGATTTGGAAAATTCTTTTTTTCCTGCATACACGCCGCGATGATACATGTTTTAGTGTAATTTCATTGTTCTTCGTCGCTTAATAAGCATACAGTAAGCATCTGATTTGGAAGCCGGGTAACACATTGGAATTCCCATAAGAATTGGAAAATTGCATTTTACTCAGCTTCTACTGAAGCGATTTGAAAAATTCTTTTTTTCCTGCATACACGCCGCGATGATACATGTTTTAGTGTAATTTCATTGTTCTTCGTCGCTTAATAAGCATACAGTAAGCATCTGATTTGGAAGCCGGGTAACACATTGGAATTCCCATAAGAATTGGAAAATTGCATTTTACTCAGCTTCTACTGAAGCGATTTGAAAAATTCTTTTTTTCCTGCATACACGCCGCGATGATACATGTTTTAGTGTAATTTCATTGTTCTTCGTCGCTTAATAAGCATACAGTAAGCATCTGATTTGGAAGCCGGGTAACACATTGGAATTCCCATAAGGATTGGAAAATTGCATTTTACTCAGCTTCTACTGAAGTGATTTGGAAAATTCTTTTTTTCCTGCATACACGCCGCGATGATACATGTTTTAGTGTAATTTCATTGTTCTTCGTCGCTTAATAAGCATACAGTAAGCATCTGATTTGGAAGCCGGGTAACACATTGGAATTCCCATAAGAATTGGAAAATTGCATTTTACTCAGCTTCTACTGAAGCGATTTGGAAAATTCTTTTTTCCTGCATACACGCCGCGATGATACATGTTTTAGTGTAATTTCATTGTTCTTCGTCGCTTAATGAGCATACAGTAAGCATCTGATTTGGATGCCGGGTTCACATTTTGTGGTACCATTTTTTACCCAAAATTTTTAAGTCTAAATATAGGCATATTACAAATACTAATGCTATGCAAGTTGATATTTAAATGAAAGAAAACAACTTAAAGATTATTTTGCAACAAGGAATTAGCGATATATTTACTTTTAGAAAAAGATGTTTGCTGGCAAACTTTGCACTTTATATTAGTATGAATTTTTGCGAGTTTATATGGTTTTAGAAAAACTTTAAAATCCTTAGAAATACTTCATCTTTTTGAATTGAATAAAAAGTAAAACACAGATTACTTTCTGTTTTGTAAGTAGTAAAAAAATTAGCCTTCTCTAAGGCCTACAAGTCTTAAAATTAATTGTTTAATAATGAAAAAAAGTGAAACAAAAAATTGCAAATTGGTCAACTCGGACTTTCAAAATGCTTTTTTGTGGTTTTTCTTGTTTATTCAACAATATAAAGCATGAAAACAATAGTTTTTATCCAGAACTATTTTCTAAAGACCTATCTATCTTTCAAAAACCTTTTTTAGATACATTACTTTCCATCGAATGTCCGCAGATTTGTTTTACCGTTTTATCCCACGTTTTTGGATTTCGCCGTGTGCGATCTAGACGCCGCTGGCCATTCGCTGCAAGACATAATGCTTATTACCGGTCAGAAATGTGAGAAGACGGTCAAAAGGTATTTAACCAGGTGCCGGGACCGCAGTCTGTTCAGGAGTTCCAAGGCAGTGAACTGTGCACTAAGCCGGCATATTCCAAGCACAAGCACAATGCCGTCCAATGAGGCGTCTTTCTCTGCTAATGCGAGCGGCTCTATCAGTTCTACTGTCTGCACGCAAGTGATGACGGATCACCAGTTGCAATGCCACCCCACAATCAATTGACGAGCCGGTTCCTCGGCCAGTTCATATCGAGGCCTGTACGTCCGACCAAGAATATGCGTGTTTGCATTGACGGCAACAACAATTTTATTAACACTGTGTTTGAGTAGGGCGTATCTATCAAAAATACTAATTCTTCGAGAGAAACTATGGCTTTAGACATTTCCCCCTCATTTTCATGCTATAAGTAGTTGTTGTTTATAATTTACAATTATAAACCGTATAAATAAAAAATTAATCATCTAATAATTAATATTTGGGTCATCTAAAAACTCGTTAAACTAATGTTTTTTTCTATGGACAATAGCACGCATCCCGCGTGCGTGTTAATGGGTAGCGAAATGCTTGTCAATGCCTACAAACTCTCAAAAAAGTTGAAACCTTAGAATTGAAGGAAAAACTTTGCAGTTTTGACTGCGTGATCGGCCGCGAGTCATCCATCGGTCTGACCATCGGTGCCTTCATGACCAAACCAAGAGACATTTTCCTAATGCTGTGGTACATGCTCTACCAGACTTTTGATGACGGGCAGTGGGCTCAGCATTCGGTGCTGCTGCCCCAGCAGATTTGGCAACGATATCCGCAACTACGTAATGTGCAGATAAGTGTCGATTTTGGAGGTGAGGTGGGTGTCAGAGCCAATGCAAATTCAACGCCTATCTAAATACATTAGACCGATTCTAATTGGTCCAGAGTCATTATGTGAGACATTTATACTCTCATGTAAAATCTATACATGTAATCAGTGTACACTGTATTGTACAGAAGCGACGACCAGTACAATATAGTACGCATAATTAGCGCTTCACAGTTGTTGTACGTAGAAACGCGCGCGCCCCCATCCCCACACAATGCAGCATTTGTGTACGCAGAATTAACTGTCCATATTAACTGTCCATATACCAAAAATTGGCAGAATTAGAGCGCCCACTCACCCCATAACTGTCCATATTATTACTTGTCCATATTTACTGTCCATCCCAAAATTGGTGTACGCGCAGAATTGTAGCGTCCGCCCACCCCATAGCTGTTTTTATACCAAACTTCGTGTACGCACAGTATTGTAGCGCCCACCCATCCAAGAAATATTCTTTGACCCCACAATTAATTGGCGGCCCCGCGCGGAGGCATGATGAGTCAGCCGCTGTAAATCGCCGCTGTCCACCCCTCTGCCCTGCGCTGGCCGCTATAGCTACCAGCAGCAGTGTTACGCAACAACCCGGTCGAGACACAATGCTAACTTTATAGCCAGACACGTCATCAAGGTCTGAAAAAACAAACATCTATGCATGAAATATTCTCGTTTAACAAGATGCCAAACCAACTTTGTTCAGACAGCAAACTATAAATAAGAAAATTTGGATTCTCGGCCGTTTATCTAAATTCACCAAGTTCAATTAACAACCCAATCATGTGGAAAACGCAGTGTTTGACAAGCAATTTTTGGTTGCCAAAGCACAAGAGGATCAGACCGACAAAGCATGAACTGCCAACAACTTTGAGCAAGGATTTCAACACACCTCCAACACCAGCACCGAAAATAGGTACAAAAGTCTCATTTTTTCTGGAATCCTCGATAACGACAACACCGTAAAAAGCTCGTTAACATGTAATTAAAACAAAAACTTATTGAGACTCTCGGGTATATAAGCACCAACCCGGGGCACCAAGCACCCGTACCTGCAAATTTTTCTCGGATTCTCGGCAGTTTTTCAAGCTCGAATAACATCCCCACCACTAGTGCGAACAACGCAGCAAGTGCTTGACAAGAAATGAGCTGGATTTCCAGAGACTACCCCCTATTATCGAACGAGGAAAAAGACGAATATGAGGCCTTGAAAAAATCTGCTGACTGGTTGTGCATTTGCCACAGCAAACCGATTTCCGAGCGATTAGTCACCTTCAATGCCAAGGTCGAGGAAATTAATCAAGGCCCCTACGACAGCCAAGACTACGCAGCAGCCAGGATAAATGAGCAACTACGGGACAAAATGAGATTCAAAGCTGATTTAGCACGAATGGAGAGATTACTGGCTCCGATACTAAGTGAAGAGCATCGCCAAAAAATACGTTTTCGGAACCATCAAGATCTGTATAATCCGTCGTGGGAGGAGCAACAAAAGATTTGGAATTTTTGGCTGCCAAAGCACAAGAGGAACAGACCGCCAAAGCTTGAACTACCAGCAACTTGGAGCAAGGATTTCAGCACACCTCCAACGCCAGCACCCGAAAATAAGAACAAAAGGTTCATTTTTCCGGAATCCTCGATAACGACAACTCTGTAAAAAGCTCGTTATCGTGTAATTAAAACAAAAACTTATTGAGACTCTCGGGTATATAATCACCAGCCCGGAGCATCTGCAATCGCCCGTAACTGCAAATTTTCTAAACAGACAAGAGACATGGAGACAGTGCAAGACTTCAACTGCGTCAAGCGAGAGCTGCTGGCACTCAAACCGCGAGGTCCGAGCTTCAACGGGGTTGAAACGTTTGACATTGAATATGACGAACAGGGACCTCTCTACTTGGCCAATGCGGTCCCTGTTTTGATCGTCAAGGGTGTGCGTACTGACAACGAAGGTCGCGAATTCATCATCATTGCACAAAAACACATTGAAAGCTGCATACCCTACACTTTCAACACTGTGGCGGAGCACCTTTCCAGCGAAAGTCTAGCTCTGCTGGGCTACAACCCAGCGTTTGGAGGTGACAGTGCAGCGTTTGGGCTGGCTCACGACTTTAAAATGAACGACCAAAATGGACTGCCTGTAGAGGATTACAAAAACAAGAGCGGCTACTACAGGATTCTATTTACTCTCGACACGGCCGTGATTCGAGACGCTGTTTTGACCGCAATGCCAAAAATTCAACAGCTACAGTTTGTCGAAGAAGCCAAACAGGCATTCGATCGTTGCTTTTGGACGCCACCTCCAAAAATCAAGGTAGGCGCCAAGAAAGTAAGCAAGAAAGCAAAGAAACCACCAAAGCTTGTCAAGGAGAAGCAGCCAAAGGTGCCTAAAAATCAGGCCAGAAAGCGACAGCATCAATCGAAACTAGTGGCAGCCAACGAATCAAAGAAGCGGTCGAAAGCCCCCAAGAAGGATACGAAAGTAAAAACTGCCGAAAAATCTACTTGCAGAACGTCGAGTGTGTGAACCGAGTGTTTTGCGCGAAATGGAGCCGCATGCCTGACTTGGACTGGGCGAGCGCACGGACATTTCGCAGACCAAGAGCTCTTATCAATTTGCGAATAGGAAAATGTACAATCAACTTTTTTCAGCGTTCTTTGTCTGCAATTGTATTCGGTTGTCGCTCAGTCAACCAAGTTTAGCGTCTTTTTCCTCAATGTAAACCAATTTCTGTTGTTGTTACCACTAGTACTTACCGCGCTGAAGTAGACAGATGGCCAAACTTTTTCCAAATTGCATACTCCGGGTCCCGCTGGGTGAAGTGGGAGTGTGAAGTTTTCAATGGAATAGTAATAAAGTCTCCATTTCGCAATGCTAAATGTTTATTATGCGGAAAGAATGGCCGCCTTGTTTTCCTTGGAATACGAAACTTTAAAGAGCTCTGTCAAATGTACGATCATGTGACTAGCGTTTTGCATGTCTAATCCATGTAGCTGTTGCGTAACTTTACTTTACTGTTTTACGACTGTACTGAATTTGTATGTACGTACAAGCTGCTATAAAATTGTCTATAAATATATTGTGCATAAATTGCAGTGCACTGCAACCAACATCTTTTTGCTAAACAAAATGACAAACGGAATCTCCAGACTGTTCTTGTCGCGGCGAGCTCGCAGAGCTCGCCAAAGCCCGTCCCACTCTTCGGCGGGCCATTATTCGAGGTGCAGGCAAGGAACTAATTCATTGTCTCTGTGAATTGAGTCACAACGTGCTCCGGGGAAATATCGATCTTTCTCCGAAACAGTATCTGCGATTAAAGCGATACAGAAGATCGTTGCGTGAATTGGCAGACACAAAATTGTCTATAAATAGGAAGAAGAATATGCTTCTCTCGAATCCTCAAGTCGGTGGCTTTCTACCCATCCTTGCATCTGTTGCTGCACCGCTAATATCAAGCCTGTTTGGCGGACTACTCGGTCGCTAAAATGAATAAATACGTTGTTGTACCAGAAGAAGAATTTAATAGACTAAGTCAAGGCGCACCCCGAGAAATTGCATCCAAAACAGAATATGAAAAACTCATTGAATACAACACTCAACTCCAAAATAAACTAAGTCAGATCAAGCAAAAGAAGAGTAATCGTTTTCCTGAACGACAACAACGTGTTTGGGACATGCTGACAGAAAGATACCCAAATTTGGAGTACAACAAGTCGTGGGAAATTGTATTTGATGGAAAAACCTGGCCAGGAAGCAATATTTTCGATCTATTGAAGGAGATTACATCGAATGAAAGGCGCGACCGCCCAAGCCCAAAATATAGTACCGCTTTTTGGGCCCTGACCGAAGAGGTAGATATTGCAAAAGCTCTACAAGGACGACGCCAACAAGAAGAAGTCAGTGTGAAAAAAGAAGTCGGCACGGATCCGGATCGAGACGATTTTTTAGTCGAGCAAGCAATTGGAACTAATGATTTCTACAACGACTTCCACAAAGACCAAGCCAGTGGCCTGAATGAAATTAAAAATATGAAGATCGTGGCAGCGATGCCTACAGGCATGCTTCATACCAACTTCGCGAACCAAAGAGGCGGCAGAAACCAGCAGTAAAATACGAGACGTTAAAAAAACTATAAATAGAAATCATTTTCATGATAAATAATCTGTTTTTGGATCATGGGTGCCGCAGCTGTAACTTCAAAGCTTTGCTCAGACAAACCGTCTGTGGAGTTCAAGTGTAATTACTCATGCTGTGCATCGAATCTAGTTGCGAATGAGGGTGAAAACCGCTCTTCGGAGAGTGTACGAACAGGGGGACGCCGCTTTTACAAATGCTGCCCGTGTATATCAGGAGGCCAAACGGCTGGTCCCCTCCCTGACGAGACGCCAAACCGACGAATGGCTGAAGACCCAATCGAGCTACACCCGGCACAAGAGGGTTAAAAGAAAATTCCGAACCGGAAAAGTAATGTCAGGAGGCTTCATGGAAACTGTGCAAGCGGATTTGATGGACATGTCACGATACGAACAATGGAATGATGGTCATCGATATATTCTAGTTGCAATTGACGTGCTTAGTAAATTGGCTTTTTGTCAGTCAATAAAATTGAAAAGCGACACTCCAAAGGCTTTTGAAAGCATGATCAAAGACTTCCCCATTAAGCCTTTATATCTACACGTTGATCGAGGTACCGAGTTTTATAACAATCGCATGCAGAACTTACTGAAAGCCCATAATATCAAAATGTACAGTACAAACTCTGTATACAAGGCAAATATGGCTGAAAGGCTGATTAGGACTCTCCGAAAACGTTTAGCTCGCTACTTTGAGCATAAAAACACGTGGCGTTGGATCGACTATTTGCCAATATTGGTTAAAAGTTACAACAACACAGTACACTCTACTATTGATATGAAACCTTCGAGTGTCGGTCTGCACAACCAAAAAGAATTGTGGGAAAAGCTCTACAAGGATCCTGAATATGATGAACCAGTTTACCAAAAAGGGGACTTTGTCAGAATTTCAAAATCTCGTCGAGCATACGCATCGGAAGCATACGATTTGTACAGCGAAGAAGTTTACGTTGTGTCTCAAGTATGCCCGGGGCCGCCTCATTTTTATCGCATTTCCGACCTATCTGGAGAACAAATCGAGGGTCGATTCTACTATAATGAACTTTCAAAGACGGTTCGACCAGACCGCTTTGTTATAGACAAAATTCTGCGTCGCAATGTCATCATCAATGGTGTCGCTCATCATTTCGTTAGTTGGCGCGGCTATCCCGAGTCGTTCAATGCATTTGTACCAGTTGAGGAAGTTATAAATATAAGACAAGGATGAACACACATACACTCGAAACGTGTAGTATATTACAATGCATCTATTCCTACCTAGCAATGCGTGCGTTGAGCACTATCCTGAGAATAATTCGGCACATTATAGCATTAATTTGCCCGACACCCTCCACTTTCCGAATCATGAAGTCTGCATCGAACGGATCTACTTTTGTAAAGAATTCAAAACCGTCCCCGATAATCGAATGGTTGATGTCCTGACCAACGCTCCCGAGGATGAAGTGATTGACATTGAGGTGAGAGAAAAACCCACCTCCACGTATAAACAGTTTGCGTCGGTTTCTCTCGCCGCGGGGCTATCAACAGCCAACGAAGTGGTTGATGCAATCATCGCCGATCTAAAATATGAGCAAGACGATAATGCGATGATTTGCATTGAGCGTTCACAGGAAGGCCAAATTTCAATTGTGAACAAATCATGGTATGGTGCGAACATTAGGCTGTCCAGTAATGTGCGTAGCATGTTTAAAAAGGTTGATGACGCTGGAAATAAATCAAATATCGAAGTAACGACTTTTTTAGTAAACCCAAGAAATTCGTTAGTATTCGCTATAGAATTGGAGTCCTCCTCCTCCATAGAGAGTCCGATGACTCTAACGTTTGAAAAGAGTGTCTGGCTTTCTAGAACGTCACTGCGGATTGCTAAAGGATTCTACCGCACGCCTGATGAGCTCTTAAATTATGTTAATGGAGCGCTTTGGGGCGTCGTTTCAAAGCTCCCAATAAGTCCAGCGACGAGAGTGGATGCATTCCGCTACAACCCTTTTCTGAACCGGTGTGAGTACAAACCCATTGAAAACATTTTATTCGACATTGGAGAGCTTGCTGCCATTCTCGGCTTTCGCGAAGATGTTTTCAATGAAACTCCAAAGACCGCTAAACGACCAATCGATTTAACAAATGGTGTACAAACTATGTACATCTATTCAAATATTGTCGACTCTGCCATTGTTGGAGACGTCAAAGTCCCCCTGCTTGGGGCAATTCCTTTGAATGAAAAGGTATACGGCGAACGAGAGTACTACGAGTTTGTCAATCCATCCTACTTACCGTTGGTGAAACACCCATTCAAAACCATTGAGGTGCAAATCTGTGACGATATGGGCAAGTTAATGGATCGGATTCTTCGAGGCAAAACTGTTTTATCGATCACATTCGTGAAATTAAGCTATAAATAAAGAAGTTTTCACGAATAAAAGGTAGCAACTGATCGACAATATGCCTTCAATCTTGATCGGAGGAGCTTTACCGGTATTTTCCGGTGCACAGCGCGGCAACGGCCTGTTTGGCAGCATTGCCCGATTTGCCCTGCCAATTTTAAAGAGTTTTGGCAAAAATATTCTTCGCCACGGAACACGAGCCCTAGCTACAACAGTTAGCGACACACTCGATCAAGGCGGGAACTTGAAAGAAGCGGCATTGCGTAACTCTGTCCAGGCAGCTAAAGATGCTTTCAAGGACACAGTCGCACAACGAGGTAGCGGCAGACAAAGACGAAGAAAGATGACTAACAAAAAAACGAGAAAAAGACTGCAGCATTCTGATATTTTCGACTCTATAAATAAAAAACCCGTGCCAATAACTGATCTGTCTATTAGAGCACCACACTAAGCCGCTGTTGAATGAAAAATGACTGAGTGCCTGTGTACAAAGTCGGAATTCGAGCTTTTTGCTCCTCGCGCACACCAAATTGCTGCAATTAGCGCCACCACTGAAGAAGTTCACCCTGTTGCCAGTGTTGAAAATGCCAGCGTGGTCGAATTTAGGATTGTTGGTGGTGAGACGTTTATCGATCTTAACGACATTGACCTCGAGATTAAGGCCCGCGTTAAGCAGTCTAATGGTACAAATCTTGCTGCTGATTCGAATGTTGCGCCGGTCAATTACGTCCTTGAAAGCATGTTTAAAAACGTCACGTTGACAATCAACGGGACACACGTAGAGTCGAGCAATAACAACCACGCTTACAAGGCCTATATTCGCACGTGTTTGAATTACGGACACGATTCAAAAACCAATCAACTGAGAATGATGGGCTACGCAAAGGACGCTGGAGGTCAAATGGCTGTGGTTGGAAATCCTGGCTTTGTAGCCTGCAAGGCGATGGCGGCAAACTCACGCACCTTTCACCTTTATGGACCTCTTAGTTTAGACTTTTTTGTTACCAACGACCGAATGCTACTGCCATACACTGATATGGTGATTACGCTGACCATGCACAATTCCGGCTTCGTTCTGGAAAACCACGCGGACGGGGTTGATGCGCGGCTAGTACTCGAGAGTGCCAAACTACATGTGCGCCGCGTCAAGGCAAACCCCCAATTGGCATTGGAGATTGAAGAACAACTAGGCAAACAGAATGCAATCTATCCGATTGAGCGACTTGTTGTGCACAATACTTCAGTGGCTGGCGGTGTTCGGGACATGTCAATCAATAATATATTTCCTGAACAAAAGCCTAAACTAGTGGTTGTTGGCATGGTGAACAGCGGCGCATACAACGGTGTGGCTACACATAACCCGTTTAATTTTGAACCGTTTGGGGCAGACAGTGTCGCTCTGTATAAGGACGGAGTCAGTCTGTGTGGACAACCGTTTACTCCTCGATTCGGTGTTCATAGCTATGCTCGCGAGTATGCCATGCTACTAAAAAGCCTAGGAAAGATGAATCGGGACCTGGATATTGACGTATCATATTCCGACTATGGAGCTGGCTACTGCTTCTTCGCCTGGAATCTCATGCCCGACATGGAGCTGGGCGGGCATAGCATGCCTCGCGAGCGAGGGAATCTGACGCTACAAATAAAGTTTTCTGCTGCCTTGGCCGCAGGAATCAACGTGTTGGTGTTTGGCTACTTTGACAATACTGTGCAAATCACTCGCGGTCGTCAGGTTATTCTAGACTACGTGTAGAAACAAACATCTCTTTTTTATTCTCGAATAACGACCATATTCATGCCGATATGAATAGTCTAGACATATATTAGAACGTCTAATACTACCTGTCCCTGTTCGAGTAACACCAGTTGACAGGATTCCGCAGCCTGTTTATCCTGCTGCATACGTGATTAACTTTGACACTGGCAATCTACCAGGCACTCACTGGGCTTTAATTTGTCTTCATGCCGATGAGAGCGTGACATTTTTTGACCCCTTGTGTATCGATCCTGTGCCAGATTTATTAAAGTTGTGGATCGCAAAGTATGTCCCTGTGGAGGTGGCCATGAACCGGCATCCTGTACAGCATCCGCTGAGTGTGACCTGCGGGGCTCATGTAATATTTGTGGCTGAAAAACACTTTCTGGAGGGTCTGTCAATTGAAAAAATATTGCGCGACTGTTATAGCACAAATCTTTACGAGAACGACTTGATGGTGCAGAATCACTGTCTACAAATAAAGCAGCATCATCCATAAATATGATTGGGCGGCCTATCAAAATGTATCAAACAATAGACCCCGACTCTTTAAAATTTGCCCCCAAAACGTCTGCAATTTTTGCTGGGGTGGCTCAAAGCGGCAAGACCACACTTGTGAAAAACCTATTGAGACAAGAATTTTTTCAAGATCCGAAGCCGATTCGCGTAGACTGGTTTGGCCACTATCCGGATCCTGAACTGTTTGAATTGCCGTACCCTGTAAATTTTCGTTCGTGTACATTTGATCCTGAACAATATGTCCCTGAACCAAATATTCTGCTTGTCGTCGACGACCAAATGCATGCCATGGAAAAGAGTGGCGCTTTTACAACTTTTTTCACGCGCAAAGTCTCCCACGTGGGGTTCCGACTTTGGTATCTTGTGCAAAACCTGTTTGCAAAGGGTAAGGAGCACCGAACTCAGTCGCTCAATTCGAACTACCTTGTTTTATTCCGCAATGTACGGGATGCCAGCACAGTGTCTCATATTGCAAGGCAGCTGGTCCCCACTAATCCAAAAAGTTTTGTCAAAACGTATGAGGATGCTACTCGCGACCCCTACTCATACTTGATTGTAAACTGTTTGCAAAATGCTCCTGCTCGCTATTATTCAAATGTTTTGGGTCGTCACCCAATTGTGTATGTTAAATAAATATACGTATCAAAGCTCGGCCGGCTTTTTGTGTAAATATATATACGCCTTTTGAAAACTTATTTGGGAGAGGGGGTTTCCAATTTGCATTGGCTCTGACACCCACCTCACCTCCAAAATCAACAACAATCTACGCGTTATGTAGTTCCGCATCTATGCCGAGTGGAGAACCAGTCCTTTGCGCGTCCGGGTTGGACCGAACGGGAACTCAGGATGCTGTACGGCGATATCACCAATAACACAAAAATACCCAGGTGGAATTGGCGCAACAATTATCTGCTACACCTGTGGCGAAGTAATCGTCCAAAAATTGACGAGACGTCTGTTCGCAGACTGAATTCCATGTTTGGCCAGGTGGTCAGGTATATTCTCTATGGCAGCGAAAAACTACTGTAGCTGTTGACAGGTGCTTGGAGACCGCAGCCAATCTTTAACTCGATAATTAATTCGCGGTAAAATTTGCAATCCTAGTTTTACATTTTGAGCAGTTTTAAATCAATATATTGTCATTCATGTGGGGTTGATTTTTTGAAAACAAATTAATTACGTTTGTCCGTCTAATCGATTCATATATTACAAGCCCGTACATGTACTTGCAACATTTAAGTAGTGTATTCGATTTATTTACGTTGTTTTTGTCGACATGAATCCGTCCGGAGTCCCGAATACGCTCTCAAATGCATTCTCGATTCGATAGGTTAAAGATTAATGCTTAAAAATTGAGTTTTTTCTGCTTAATAGAATGAAGGTAGGGAATTTTCAGTAAATGATTAGAATCTACATTTAGTATAGGTTGATTTTCAAACTGATTAGTCATATCTTCATGATATTTGTTTCATTTCTGCTTGGCTCGTCTGCTTGGCCGAATCGCCATAAATCGCGTTCTGCCTCAATAGTGCGGGCTTCGCTGACTGATTCTGAGACGAGGGAGGCGGGGACTTGCCCTCAGGCAGCTGACTAGCATACTCAGCGTCTTCTACCACGGTGAGGTCTCCATCCCACTGATCTGAGTGGCTTATCATGGCCTGATCTATCCTCTCCGCCACCTGGCTCATAGCGCCATAAATCCTGCCGACGGTCTCATCTAGGCTGTTTTGGCGCTGCTGTAAATCTGCAAGCATCTCTTCTACTTCTTACCCCTCCTCTGACTCCAGCATGCGGACCCATCTGCGCCGATATTCTTTGTCGCTGGGGCGATTCTGATCTCTGTTCCTATCGTCCCTACGCTAATCATATTTGGGCTGCTCTCGCGCTAAGCGCCGAGAAACCTCATCTGCCTCTTGGAGGTTCTGCTGAGCTGACAGCACATCGTCAATGCTATGGAACTGTTGCCCTAGCAAGGACTTGCGCTCATCTGGGGCGATGTCAGCTGTCTCCAAGTAAGCAAAGATTACCTCTTAGGAAATCAAGATTCAGCTTGGGTTGAACTTCTCAACGATTATCTTGACACTCTGTGTCTCTGTACCCAATCCGATAGCTATACAAAGGCTTGCGATAATTGTGTTGCCATGTCAGCGGCTTGGGGTTGAGGCTAGGCTCGCTGCGGAGAGGATCTATACACTCTGATCCATCTGGGGAGACTGAGCCTTGGGATGAAAAATCGCAGGCGGCTGCAGCGGCGGCTGCTGAACGGACGTTCCTAGCTACCTCCTCGACCTCTTCTTCCTCTACCTCCTGACCTTTATAGAGTGATACTGGAATTACATGCTTCCATAGTTTGGGCACAACACCACTTGCCGGGACAGAATACATGTAAACGAATGAAAGTCTGAACCAGGAGGAACGAATGCTTGAAAAATGGCTATTATAGCCAAAATTGGGTGGCTGCTTCAAAGCAAGAGAATAGCAATTACTTTAATCGAATAGGACAAGGGAAGAGATTGTGCAAAAAGCCTACAACACAACAACAACAACAAAGTACGCTGTCAGGTGGAAAAAAAGCTGCGTCACAGGGCACTTCTTCAGAGCCTGGGCGCGAACAAAGGCCGCACCGCCGGCAGAGTCCGGGGCGCCAGCGTCGGCCAGCAGGCAGTCGACGAAACGCCGAGTTCGGGCCTGGCCGCGCTGGTAGGGTGCCTGCAGCACCGAAGTCGCAGCAGTTCACTTGGACGGGCCAGGCCGGTGTTACACTTTAGACTATCCGGGTTTTTTTTGTCTGGCCCGGATATCCGAACGCACTTATATTACGATATCCGCCCGGATACTGCCACGCAAAAAACCTGCTTTGTTTTCTCCTTCCCGGATATCTTGAGCTGCTTTGCATTGTCCGGGCACTTTGAGATGCCTCTCCAGGACATCCTACGGCACTGACTCTGCTATCCGGCCCGCGGAGATCACAAGAAGGGGAAGTTGTCTTAGGACATCCGACTGTAGGTTGAAAGATAGGGGTCTGTCTGCGGAGACAGAGGTTTGCTTTAGGACATCCGCTACAGATATCCGAGGTTAGGAATAGCAAAATTTCGAAATCAATTTTCACAAAGTAGAAATTTAAGCTTCTTGCTACTTTTTCAATTGGCAAACATCTGCATCATGCATCTTTAACCGAGTATATTTCCAATCACTATTTTGCATTTCACACACTCCAAACAGAAGTAAAATTAAAGCTATTGATACTATACATTGTCAACCGAAAAACTGTTACTTGATTCACCAATCTACATTCAATTCGATCAATCAAAAACAGGCGATCCGCTGAATGAAGCGTGAAGTTTTTGCTCTTTTCTCTGATTTTTGTTTTTAGATTATCTCTCTCTTTCGTACTGCAAACAAAACTAACTACACAAAAGGTGTACACAACGGACGCGAGGCAGCTTGCATGAAAAATAAAACAATATGAAAAAAGCAGAAGCTTCCCTAATTCCACTCGGACTGCAGTAGCACTTGCTCTCAAATTTTATTTGAGAAACTTTGATTTAGAAACTTGACTAGAAACTTGATTTCTTAATCTCAAATCCGACTCTTGAATATTCTCAAACGGCTTTCTGGAAACTCACTCGATCTCAACTGGCTGAGGCCACAGCTTTCCGCAGGCTACTGAATTTTTGCTTCTGAATAATTTTGGCCGGTAAAATCATGGGGGATCTCTTCAGTTCTAATTAATCTAAATTGCATTGCAGGCGCCAATATGTGTAGGCACCTCGTGTATTATATAGAGCTCTATTTGTGGAAATTGGACGTCTGACACAGTGCGCCCCTGCAGTGGCCCCTCTGTGTAGGTTTCGCTCACATTGACTGGCGATAACATCTCGCCCTTTTGTACACGTCGGCAGACGACCGCGGCCAGGGCGGTGTCGGCGTACTGATCGACCGCCTCCAGCAGAGCGTGCACTGCGCTTCGCTGTCCCCACGACTGATGCGGGTCGACCTGCGACTGCTCGCCCGCTGCATCCGGCTGTTCTGCGCGTATGCACCCACCGCTGCTCACCCGGAGGAGGCTCGACGTGCCTTCTTCGACTTCATGGCTGGACAGCTATAAGAGGTGCCAAAGGTGCATGTACATGCATTTGCACAATTTCGAATCGGTATTTTGATTATAATATGCAATGTCACAATTTTAATTGTGGGTACGTGGACCTAAGTGATGTACCTCAGTCGGCGGCACCTGATTGGGCGGCTCTGCTAGCGGCGGCACCTGATTGGGCGGCTCTGCTAGCGGCGGCACCTGATTGTTTGGGCGGCTCTGCTAGCGGCGGCCTACCTGATTCGATCGTCGGGGCACCTGGCATGTCTGCACCACCAACTTACATGTATCTGTAGCAAAAGACAATATGCACATCTACACTGGCAAGTTATATCCGTATACCTTTCCGTATCTGGACATATTGATGATGCGAAATTACTGTTCGACATTTTCGATGCTGCATGTCATCTACATCCGTCACAGCTGATGGCATGTTGACGAGCGCTTATACGAGTGTATTGTGGCGGAAAGTGCACTCCGCCCGCAGACGGTCCGGTGCACTGTCTCGGCAGGGATGCGTCTTCCACATCTCTGTGCGGCGTGGGCCGAGCCCCAATTGGTTGGCTAAACCTCTGTGAGAGATCTAGCTGCGTGTCTGGGGGCTGGCTCAGATCTCATATCGCGCTGGCCTACTATAATAAGGCTCTTTGTATCCCCATTCCATGCTTCATTTTCTTTCCGCTCTGCGAAATACACTCGCTCCGCGCGCAATACGTAGCAATTTTTGTCAGTCGCTACAGCTGTATTTGCAATTATAAATTTTTCCTCGAAGAACTGCGCGGTCAATTTTGCCAAAATCTGCATCGATGTAAACTAAAAATTCATCTTCGCCGAAGCGTCTCTGAATATACTTTCGCCAAAATGGGCTGCACGTTCGACGTCAGTTCATAATTAGAAAATTTCCTATATACTAAAAAATGAGTTGTCTACATGTGGGGTATTATGCTCTATATATTTGAAAACTTATTAATGCATGTATTTTCGCACAATTAAAAAAATTAAGGGCTAATCTCGGTCTATATATAAATAAATAAGTATTATAGAGAAAATGTCATTGAGAAGTAAAAATATTTGGTAATAAACATTTGTGCCCAGTCTCTCAGCGTCTCCTCGTTTCCCGTGTTTGTTGAACTAATTACAAAATCTAATAATTTTCTAGGAGCGCTTTGTGCCTTGTAAAGAGCGAATTTTACTTTTCAAAACTACTTAAAATATGACTGGACCTTTTCTACAGACTAAAATAGATTGTATATATTTATTGCTTGTTTAAAAGGCTGTATGCTTTAATTTGAAAAAGCCCGGCCCGGCCGGTACTGGCCGCGCCACAGCAGCCCCGCCGACGACGACGATCGAGCCGAAAAAACAGGTAGCTTGTTAGTTGACTTGATTTGCTTGAGTTTATGTGATAACTGTGCTCTGCTTTTGTTTCTTTTCTGCACAATATAATGTGCGCAGATTACTTTTAGCCTTACTTATTAATGCACTACCATTAGGACCTTGCCAACTTGGGTGGTTTTGGATTATAGTCCTATGAGTAGGCCCTACCATTCTGTATGCTCCATATAGGTTATAGAAATATCTACAAGTAGGGAAGTCAGGAACCCTAATAACAATAAGATTTTGAAAGTTATTTTTAATGACTTTATCATCCTATATAACTAGGCCTATCGCCTATTTGATGAATCTATATGCACAAACTGCACAAAACGTTTTGTAGCCTATCCTAAATTTCAAACACTTGCTTGCTCATAATCATTGACATTAGGCCTAGGCAATAGGCACTGATCATTTTTGCTCATCAAGCATTTTTTATAAATTTTTATATAACTTTTTTATTTAACAAATTTCTATGTGTAAGTGGACAAACCAATGTCATTTATGCTATTAGATTTAGTTTTTTCTTATCTATTCATCATTGTACTGATAAGGACTAGTTAAATTTTGAGTTATTAAGAATATAATCTCATCAATCAAACAGGGTTCTTCAAAACCAAACATGCAATAAATGACTTTTGTTTTTATTGTCTCATGAGGAGTATATTTTAAGAGTCTATAAAAGTTACATCATTTAAAAAATGTTTTGAACAACTTCAGGGCAATTTTATTTTATTCATTAGGGCTATATGTAAAACTCTTTTATTATAGCCTAGGCCTATATTATATGAAAGAATGTTGCAAAATGTTTCTGTGTTCAGTTGATGAGATCTTACCATACTTAGCAGTTAGCATGTACTTAGCATAAATTTTTTTAATTTTATGTTAGTATAAAATTGAAAAATCATGAATTTTCATTCTGGCATATACCTATCATGACTATGAGATACATGTGTTACAGGGCTCCTGGGTACTCTATTAAAACCTTACTGATGTTGCTAAATCTGTTGCAGGGTGAGATTACTGACTTCTATTCTATCAAGTTATCACAAGGGACTTAGTTGGGGAATAAGGAAAGATGCAAATTCTACTACTAACAGGAGTAAGCCGTGGGTTGCTCCTGGGGGCATGAAGTGTCCGAGCGGCAAGACACTGTCTATATATTAAAATTGTCCGAGGGAGGGCTACGCGGCAGATCAGAGTTGCCTGGTGAATTATTGCACAGTGGGATTTTCTAATAATTAATAGGGAATGTTTTCATAGGGAAGAGTCTGCTCAACGAAATTGCTAAGAAGGGGGGCCAAGATTTCTAATTATTTTTTATTTCTGGCGCCTGTGTCTAGCAAGAAATCAACCGATTCTTTCTGGATATCGCTGACTATTACAGCTTCATAGCCTTCTAGCTTGGTCAGGTCGATTCGGGATGGGGAATTAGGTTTTGGCTTTCGTCGCTTCCTTGAGGGGGTTTCAGCACTGGATAGAGCATTATTGACTTCAATCGCATGGGATACATGGGGTGCAAGCGCAGTGGGTACATAGGGTGCGGACGCGTGATGAGCAGAAATCGCATTGGTTACATGGGAAGTGGTCGCATGAGGGGAATTGTACACATGGGGGTCATGGGGGGCATTTGGCATGGCATCGTCGGCATCATCAAAGGCAAGAAGTGAAAAATTATTGGGGGAGACAGATATCGCATTATTTACAGGCATTGGCTGTACATGGGAGGTTTTGCGGGGATAGCGGAAACCGTACTGGGGAGGTTTGCCGGTATTTTGGTTGGGGGGCATTTTGAAATGATGGGGAGGCCGGAGAGTAAGCAATATTTTGGCCTGAGGGGCGTGGCCTCTTAACTCGACCCTGGCTTCTCAGTTTCCCGACTTCTGGGAGTCACGGGGGTTGCGGAACTTCAGCGGCTCATATCTGGGATTGGGGGGCTGACGCTCATTCCTTCTTGGGGGTTCACGCCTTGGCGGTTGGTTCATCAGCTGGGGCCTGTACTGCTGCTGAGGTTGCGGCCTGTACTGCTGCTGGGGTGGCTGTCTGTACAGCTGAGGATTTGGCTGTTTGTACTGCTGAGGAGGTGGCTGTCTATACTGTTGCTGGGGGAACACCTGAGATGGCGGGGCGCATTGCGTTGTTTCGGCCAGTTGTTTCTGCAGGTTCTGAATAAGCCTTTCTTGGCGGTCAATCTTAGTCTGCTGGTCAATGATCAATTGATTGGTTCTGCCTTTATACTCCTCTTTCTCATCTTTAGTTACTCGGATTCCACCTTTGTGGGACATCTGGTAAGCGGCTTCAATTCTGCGCAGCATTCTACGGGCGGCTTGGAGACTAGCCGGTTGGGCAAAAATTAGCTTTTCACGGGTGTCGGGAGGGGTTCTCACACCTTTAATGAACTGCTCGACCAGTTCTTCCTCTCTTTGCTCAGCATCCATGTTCAGGAATGCGCGGGAGGCTAATTCTATTAGGGCATCGGCAAAGCTGTCAGTGGATTCGTTTCTGCCTTGGCAGCGATTCCTAAACTCTTCGCGAAATTCGGCGGAACTACCTACTTTTCCAAATCTTTCGATTAGTCTTTCTTTGAACTCTTCATAGGGGAGATTAGCTGGGAGGTTGAGGCGTTGAACTGCTGCAAACACAGTACTCAGGTCTAAATTGGTAAGCAGTTCCTGCTTCCGGTTTTCTTCTTCTATGCCTTCATTTTCACATCTCTGGTCAAATGCAGTAAGCCAGATTCTAATATCTTGGCTGGGAAGGTACTTCTGGATCTTCACATGTCTGAGGGGACCTAATTCTAAGCGGTTGCGGAGCTCTTCAGCTAAGAGTCCTAGGGCTTCGTTAATTCCTGCGGCCATTGTACTTCAGGGATAGGGGATGGAAAATTATACTGGGGTTTGAGTGCGCATTTCACCAGATTCTAATCCTTTACCGCAGCCACCAAAATCTGTTACAGGGTTCCTGGGTACTCTATTAAAACCTTACTGATGTTGCTAAATCTGTTGCAGGGTGAGATTACTGACTCCTATTCTATCAAGTTATCACAAGGGACTTAGTTGGGGAATAAGGAAAGATGCAAATTCTACTACTAACAGGAGTAAGCCGTGGGTTGCTCCTGGGGGCGTGAAGTGTCCAAGCGGCAAGACACTGTCTATATATTAAAATTGTCCGAGGGAGGGCTATGCGGCGGTTCAGAGTTGCCTAGTGAATTATTGCACAGTGGGATTTTCTAATAATTAATAGGGAATGTTTTCATAGGGAAGAGTCTGCTCAACGAAATTGCTAAGAGGGGGGGGACAGGTTTTCTAATAGTTAAACTTCCAAGTAGGGGAACGGAATACCGGGTCAGTCAGAAGTTAGAGTTCGGATAGGGAGTTGGCGGAACTCCAGGTCAAATTCTGGGGTCTGAGGGTTAGGGAAGGAGAGAGACGAAGCTCTTGTTCACTAGGGAAGGGGTGAGGTAATTACTGCGCGTGTCTGTGGGGTTGAAAGGGGGAAAGGCTGTACGCTTATAGCTGAAAAGATCCTTCTTAGGGAGAGGGGAGAGGCTGTATGCTTCGGCTGAACAGGCCTTGGGGAAAGGGCTGAGTGCCTAAATAAGGAACAGTGAGTCAGGCAATGCCCAATTAAAACCTTTGCTAGACTAATAGAGAGTGCTAGACAAGGAGTATGCTCTCCTGTCAATTATTTCGCTTATATTTATATGTTTTTCAGCAAAAATGGCGGACATAATTAAACAAAATTTCCACTAGGTAACATATTTACTAGTACTAATGGCACGTGAGTATCTATGGCTAAGAAAAAATTATTTTGCGCTTATAGATGTCAAGTTTTTTTATCAGGAACAAAATTTGTGCGTAAAGAAAGGCAACGTGAATACAGTTATTATCAAAGTACCTGCCACACATGCCTTATGTGTCTCTCTCTAAATCTGCCACTAGGTTAGACAATATCAAATTTTCAAGATATTTGAAACTTTAGATCTATACTTTTAAGATAATTAAGACCTATTTGTTGCATAGGAAAATTTTGCATCAATTCCTATAAGTCCCACATTTGAGTTGCCAGCCTTCTAGGAAGAGATACGTGTTAAACCTGCTAGTCCATTCAGCTTTATATAAAGGAGATACTTAGAATATAAACTATTACATTTTACTGCTATTTTAATTAGAGTTCTAGATAATAGATAAATCAATTTTGTTCAATTTCATTAAGGCTTAAACTTTAGCCAATTAAAATCTAAGCCAATGAGTATAGCCAGTAGGCTTCTATAGAGGTTGAGGTGGGTATAGCACAAGGCCTTGAATAATGTGCATACCCCACATTATCTTTTCTTATAGAAAAGCCACGGTTCGGATTGTGTAGTAGTGTACGCCGGAACAAGAATCCTATCTCAGCTAAATGTACGCCAGTGTTCGCCAAAAACAAAAAAATTCTCTAAAATGTATGCCAAAAATTCCTCCTAAAAAGGTCATTCGGTTTTCACAAGTTGAGTTTTCTAAGAAACGTTTTTTGTACAAAAATTCTTTCAAATATTACAAATATTTTCATTTTAAACAAACTTGAATTAAACCTACAGAAAAAAGAATGCAAAATTTACATTCTTAGCAATAATTTACACAAGTTTTATTCATTGTTAATTGTAAAAAAGCAAAAAGTTTATCACTGACTTTCTAGACTATATAAATTTTCCTTCATTTGACGTAAAAACTAAAAAGGTTAATTTACATAACAATTTTTTTAGACGCATCAATTTATTCACCAAAATTGGTACGCCAAAAATTTCTCGAGCTCAAAGTGGTACGCCAAAGTGGTATGCCAAAATAGCCAAACTTCTCAATGGTAGGCCGGAAAATTCCGGCTTACATGTAATCTTCCTGAGTGTGGTAGAAAAGATGATTCTCACCATCTTGCTAAGTTGTTGAACCCTACTTCTTTTTAATTTCTATTTATTTTTTTACTTGAATGACATGGTTGTGAATGCCTAATTGTTAATACATAACCAAGGTTTTGAATCGATTTTCAATTATTAGTATAATAATTCAAAATTAAAATTGAATTAGTTTCAATGCAAAATTAGGTTCAAAATTTGAAACATCAAAAGCAAAATTCAATTTTGATATATTATTAAGACCCAAGACCAAAATGTATGCAAAAAGCAAATTTAAATAAAATATTGTTTTATTGCAAATTCATAACTTTGCAAAACAACTATAGAATATAACATAAATTAGAAAGAAAATATACTTTTTCTTTCCTTTGTCATATTTTAGCTATTTTTGCAAAGAATAAACATGGCTATTCTAGTTATATTTTGATTTATTCTTATCTATAGATGATAGAAAAAGCACCTTAAGTAAAATTGGGCATAGAAATAAGGTTACTATTAAAAATTTAATAGTTGCATAAAAAATAAGCCAACTACCTTTGAAGCTACAATTAAGATACTCTAGGAAAAATATGTTATGTAGGTATTGAAAACTTGAATTAAATATAAAAAGTTCTTTAACCTTATTTTTTATTTTTTATTTTTACCTTTTGTCTTTATCTTTTTACCTTCTTTTTAGCTCCACCCTATTTTAATATTTTATCTTTTCAACTTTCTAAACTATAAAATAGATAACTTTATTAAACTTTTTTAAACTAGTTAAATTTCCTTAAATTTCTATTACTGACCAATTTTTAAAAGTAAGATATTTTTTTACTCAAGCAAATGAGATTTATTGTAATAGACTAAAAACTAGAAAAAATATTTTAAATCTTATTGATGCCTTCAATACATGTTGAAGTGTTTGTGTCTATTACTTCCCTGTCAGTCGCAAGAGCTGCCTACCTTGAGCTCCTCTGGGAAGTCTCCGGGTTGATCTAGTAGCATTGGTAGTGCTGCCACTAGCTTCGCAGAGTCGCAGCCTTCAGTGAAGTGCTGAGCTCGTAGAAGCAAATAACTAAGACGAGAGAAAGAGACTCGTACTTCGTGCAGATTTAGCAGTTCTCGGGCAGAGATGCCCACTGTCAGCAGTCCCTGCCGGGCTGGTGCGTGGTGAGAGCGAAAGTGCTAGCTTTGGGTGATCCGAGCTGGCCTGCTAATTGATAGCAGGAACAATCAGAGGCAGTCACACACAAAGTCGGGAGTCTTGGAGTTTAAACTTTAGCACACGCGCTGAGCAAAACGGCGGAAAGAAGAAATGAAGATGGAGCGAGGGCACAGAAAGGGTTGTCTGAGCCAAGCCATGAGAGGGGCCGCATTTATAGGGAGGCTCAATTGCACCATAGCACAAAAGGCCCCCGCTGAGAGTCATAAGTGACTCTGTTGCTATTTTTAGCAACAAACAAGTGGGCCCTGCCTCAGAGGAGGCAAGGGTGGTCCGGGCGCACATGTTCTCCCCATAAACACGAGCCCAGCGTACAATGATGAAATCATTGCACTTTGGACTAAAGAAGGAAGAAGGCTTTGTCATGTGACTGACTCACATGACAAGGGGAAAAGGCCCACAAGCGAAGGCACTCGTGACTGTGGGACCAGAAAACGGAATGGCACTCCAAATTTGGAGATGCCTGACAGAGAACAAAACAGAGGCAGGCCAGACCAAGCTGTCTGGGCACTGCAAAAAGGGAAAATGAAACAAAAGGGGGCAAACGAGGACAAACAGACAGACAGGCAAATGGGCAAGGGACAGGCCAGAAGACAGGCGGGAGGGACAGGCAACTGCCCAGCGGCAGACAGAAACCTGGGAGAAGGCAGGGGCAACAGCTGACTAGTGTAGCGCCTAACTAAACTAGCGACTCACTACAATGGTTTAAGCATTGTATAACATAGAATAAGAAGTTCATTGAAAAACTGATTAAGTAACTTTTTCTTAACTATATGCCTGTTTATACTAAAAATTTTAGGGTTATTTAATTATTTCATTTTTTAGTTACTTTATTGTTATTTAAAATAATATTCCAGAGCTTCTAAAAGTAAACAAAATACTATAATAACTATACCAAATTTAAATTATAGTCTTTTGCTTTTATGCTTTAGACTGGAGGTTGGTTGGCAAAGCCTTTCTACCTGGCCCTTGGGTTCTTTGAAACTTTATAACAGCAATCTGGCCTACTCAATGTCTATATCTCTTCTCAGTGCTCTTCTTATCTCTTCTCTTCTTTTCTTAGTCTCTCCTTTCTTCTCTCCTTTTTCCTCTCCTCTTGTCTCCTCTTTTCTTTATTTTCTTACCTCTCCTCATATCTTCCTTTTTTCTTCTAAATTCTGTTTCCTCTCTCCCCTCATCTGGCCCACAGTCATGCTCTAGGTTCTCTATCTGACCCACAGTCATGCTCTAGGTTCTCTATCTGACCCACAGTCATGCTCTAGGTTCTCTATCTGACCCACAGTCATGCTCTAGGTTCTCTATCTGACCCACAGTCATGCTCTAGGTTCTCTATCTGACCCACAGTCATGCTCTAGGTTCTCTATCTGACCCACAGTCATGCTCTAGGTTCTCTATCTGACCCACAGTCATGCTCTAGGTTCTCTATCTGGCCCTTACAGTAAAGTTTGCTGACACTTGCTTTAGACATTGCACCAATGTTCTAATGGAATTTTATGTTAATTTATATGCCAACTTATTTACAATTGCAATGCTAATGAGTCAAAGTGCAATAAGCATCCTAGAAAAATGCAAATATATGTCCCTATTGGAATAAAAGTTGAAAACCCGTGGATGGGCGCTTTAGAGTAGAGTCAAGTTATTTTACCACACTTTAGCATTATTAGAGATGTTCCATTGCAATTGACAAAATCGACCATTTCAATCTGTTGAAATTGAAATTCGATAACTTTCCAAAATTGAAATTGAACTTGAAATTTTCCAAAATCAAAATTCAGAAAAACAAAGTTTAATATGACTAACACTTACTTTTTTACGTTTTGATTTACTGCTTATGCAAAACAAAATACATGTATATGTAGCAGAAATTACTCGCTGTTGATTTTTAGCCACTTAGACACTTTCAAAATTTTGACTTCCAATTTTTTTCAAAATTAAAATTTGCTCTAAAAAAATTTGAATTTTGGAAAATTGAAATTGAAATTTTGGAACATTGCTAGGTATTATAAATAACAAGTGTATAGGCTCCTTCTACAGAGGTATTAGGCCCCCTTCCATGTATATTTATTTGCTTGAGCAGCCGCCAGTGGGAAAGGGCACTGCGCGTGCAGGCGCTACGCGCCTGTGCGCGCACTGCGCTTTAGAAAAATTTCGAAAGTGTGCCGGACGCCGTCCGTAGTTTTACAACTTTTTCCTATAGGGATATATGTCAAGTAATGCCAGTCCTCTCTTTTTTGCAGCAGACATTTATATGAACATTGGTACATTTTCATTGGCTTATGTAGTGCTAAAATTTTGGGGTTCTATATAGCCTAGTGGTTAGAGTATTGGATATAAGGGTCCAATGCTCAGTTCACCCAGCTGCTGTAAAAAGGGTACTGGCATTAGCTGGGGTGATTAAGGGGCTGTGTATGTGTAGCAATCATTTGCCCATTAGTGCAGGGGTAATCAACTACATTTATTATTATTATAATTATTAAAGTTTTAGCATAACTTTCAAGCTTCTATTTGATTATAAAGAAGCAAAATTTTAGCTCTAGCAGTTTTAAATCATTATTTTCTTTGCTCCTAATTGTTTGCAGCCTGTCACCAGAAAAAATGTACTATTACATATGTGATTAATTATTAAACTCTAGTTAAGCAGTTAGAAGCTTGACTATGCAGCCTCAGAGAGGCCGCGGCCAGCCAGGACATCAATGCCAGCAGAAACAGCCAACTCCCAAGCTAGAAGGCAAAGTAGTGCTATTAAATGAAAACCAATTCGAAGTGAAGATTGGCTACCACATGGGCCTATTGCAATTGTTCAAGTCTGTGCCATCCAGGAATTACGATCCAGCCACGCGTAGGTGGTCATTTCACGCTCGCGACTATGACACCTTCATGCGCCTGCTGCGGGATGCGGATCCCAGTTTGAAACGCGAATTAAAAATCGAACCATTGCCGCCAGTCATAGCTAGCATACTGGCTAGAAGGTATAGGCCAGCTCAGCCTCAGCATAATCCGCCTCAATCCTCTGCAAGCGCTGTAAGTGCTACACACTTGTAACATTTTCTATCTGAAATAAGTCTATTGGAGACTAATTTTTAGCTTCAAGACTTAACAATCAGCACCCCCTGTTAGTAGGCAACAAAGGATGGAATAACTTTTTCTTTACATATAGCTTCTGTTTTCTCAGTCTTGACATCTCAGCAATTCCCCCTGTCAGTCTTGACATCTCAGCAATTCCCCCCTGTCAGCCTCGACATCTCAGGAATCCCCCCCCTGTCAGCCTCGACATCTCAGCAATTCCCCCCTGTCAGCCTCGACATCTCAGGAATCCCCCTCCCCTGTCAGCCTCGACATCTCAGCAATTCCCCCCTGTCAGCCTCGACATCTCAGCAATTCCCCCCTGTCAGCCTCGACATCTCAGCAATTCCCCCTCAGCCTTGACATCTCAGCAATTCCCCTCTCAGCCTTGACATCTCAGCAATTCCCCTCTCAGCCTTGACATCTCAGCAATTCCCCCCTCAGCCTTGACATCTCAGCAATTCTCCTCTCAGCCTTGACATCTCAGCAATTCCCCTCTCAGCCTTGACATCTCAGCAATTCCCCTCTCAGCCTTGACATCTCAGCAATTCCCCTCTCAGCCTTGACATCTCAGACATTCCAAAACCTCGACCCTAGTAAAAATTGGCAGCTTCTACCAATCTACCCCCCCCTTCTAGAATCTTTTTCAGCACAATAGCATAATTCCTAGGCACTCAAGCTATAATCGCTATAATGCTGTAATGCTATAATGACTCTTGGGGAGAATTCCTGAAATGTCAATGCTTTAAGGTTAGGGTTAGGGTTAGAAGGGTAACAGATTTTAAAAATTTCAATGCTTATTGTGGTCATCGCTGAGATCTCTTGAAAGGAGGGGGGATTGATATGTTAAGGCTTGTGGGGGGGGGGGAAATTGCTAAGATGTCAATGCTTACAATAGATTGCTGAGGTTATTGCAAAGAAACACTACATGTAGTTTATTAAAAAACTTGTACTGTATATTTTTTGGCTCCCCAAATTGCTAGTTTAATTTAAAATACTTTAAAAAGTAATTAAGCAAGAGCTGCATTTATTTACTATATGAGCTACATAAAATTTCCATTTCCAATTGCACACATAGGCTCAGCAGTCGAAGGCACAATCGCCCGCCATACCAGATTTAGCTCAACTTGGCAGCGTAATTGGCAGCGATTTGGCCAACTCGTTGCTGCCATTTCAAGTTCGCGGAGTGCAATTTGTTATTAGCAAGTTTGGCCGAGCTCTCATTGGCGACGATATGGGCTTAGGAAAAACTGTGCAAGCTATTGCTGTGGCTTTGTACTATAGGGCTAACGATTGGCCTGCGTTAATTGTGGCGCCATCGTCTGTTCGTTACGCCTGGCGTAGTCAGATGCTGCGATGGGCTGGCCAGGCCCTGCTTGAAGAGGATATTCTTGTGAGTATGACAAAAACCTGAGCTGTATTTTGATGCTAAGCTATGAAAAAGACCTGAGCTGTATTTTGATGCTAAGCTATGGCAAAGACCTGAGCTGTATTTTGATGCTAAGCTATGACAAAGACCTGAGCTGTATTTTGATGCTAAGCTATGACAAAGACCTGAGCTGTATTTTGATGCTAAGCTATGACAAAGACCAGTTGTATTTTGATGCTAAGCTATGACAAAGACCAGTTGTATTTTGATGCTAAGCTATGACAAAGCCCTGAACTGTATTTTGATGTTAGGCTATGGCAAAGAGCTGAACTGTATTTTGATGCTAAGCTATGACAAAGACCTGAACTGTATTTTGATGCTAAGCTATGACAAAGACCTGAACTGTATTTTGATGCTAAGCTATGACAAAGACCTGAACTGTATTTTGATGCTAAGCTATGACAAAGACCTGAACTGTATTTTGATGCTAAGCTATGACAAAGACCTGAACTGTATTTTGATGCTAAGCTATGACAAAGACCTGAACTGTATTTTGATGCTAAGCTATGACAAAGACCTGAACTGTATTTTGATGCTAAGCTATGACAAAGACGTGCTTTATCGCGCAACCCCACAAGCAGCAAAAGGAAGGCAAAGGCGGTGGGTTGGCAGCGAGCACAAAGCAGCGACGAGGTGGGGAAGGCGACCCCTTTGGATGTTGCATTTATTTTTCGCAATAAATAAACGTGCATACGTCGAATTCGAAAATGATCGATAAAAGCGGGGAGAATAAAACAAGAGAAATAAAAAATAAAAAAATCAGAGCACTTGCACGCAGACGGCCAAGCCAGAAAATACTGGGTTTAAGAACCCCCGGCACGCGGCGGAGGAGAGGTGGGTGAAGGGGGAGGTGTGGGATTAACACACTTTACACTGAGGCCCACGGAGCAGGCCTAGTGTAAGTTAGACAGTATTTTGGTGTGCTATGATAAAGACTTGTTGCGTTTGGGT